>LR738711.1:552526175-552564443 GCA_902687465.1 Secale cereale
TCCTCTCCTAACCACCTTAGGAAGCTATCGGTTTCCAACACACATCCATTCTTTCTCTCCATGTTTCGGTCTCTAACTCTCTCAACTACACAACCCCCTTTTTCCACTCTGTTACGAAATGTATTTACCTCACACACCCGCCATTGCACCCCATGTCGAGCTCTCTCTCTCTCTCCCTCTCCCTCTCACCCTCTCGCGCTAAATACATGCATTGCCTATCTAGCCCCCAACCTCTCATGCGCACACACGCACGGTGTCTATCTAGGTCACTCCCTCGAGACTGTCTCACTCTTTCTTCCGCATGGCGGGCCACACTCGCTCAATCTCGCCCTCTTTATCCGAGTCTCGTTTAATCTCCTTTTATTTCACACACAAATGATATATCTCCCTGTTCGGGCCTCGATCGACACACTCTATACTCTCTCAGGCAGATTGTCTATCTAGGTCAGTCCATCGAAGCCGCCCCCACTCTTTCAACCTCATGGCGGACCACGCTCTCTCTCTCTCTCTCTCTTTCTCTCTCTCTCTCTCTCTCTCTCTCTTTGTATTTCTCAATTGACCTCGCTCTTTCTCGGACAAAAACGATATATCACCATGTTTGAGCCCAATTGGACTTATTCACATTGTCTACTCTCTCACGAACATTGTCTATCTAGGTCACTCTCTCCAACCCCTCTCACTCTTTCGATCGCACGACGACCCTATGTGATCGATTGACCTTGCTTCCTCCCACGCACAAAATATATCTACACGTCTGTGACTGGATCATCTCTCAAGATCTATCTTACATCCCTCACCCTTGCCAAAAGCTCAATCGGACAATATCTCTCCAGAGCATATATGTTTGTTCAATGAATGTCGGACCACACTCACTTTGTCTCTCTATCTATATGTCTCTCGATTGACGTCGCTTTCTCACGCTGTATCTTCCACACATTGAAGCTACCTCTCCTTCCCTCACAAAGCTGGAGCTATTTACATTGCGAGGGGCACTCCAACCTTGGATTAATTTGTGTAGGCATTTATTCCGGTCGGTTTAGATTATATTTTCGTAGCATTCGGCCCACAACTACTCGAAACGCTGTTGCAACCCCCGCAACTCCCCTAGTTGATTTCCCTGTGGCTCGATCATCGCTCTCTCGCACGTCCTTTCTCGCCTTCAACGTCGCACCATGGTATTATTGCAACAAACTTTGTTGTTCTCTTCAATTATTATAAATAAGCTACAAAACTACACACCGATAGTCCACTTGGAATGGAACAAATTTCGACCCACAAATTAATATGCTACAAACTACACACCGAGGGCCCCACATGTCATGAAACAAATTTGGACCCATATACACATTAAAAAAATAAAGGACGAGGATCAAACATGCGACCAGGGCCTTCAAGCCGCACGTCAATAGGCAACATACGTGGAACATCAATGTTTGTTGTACCTTCCTTTCTTCACATAATGTTTTTATATTACCACAACCTATTTAATTAATAACATGTAATATTATTTTTAGTACTATTCGCCTTCACTTACTGGTGGGTTCCATGTGTGCACTCTCTCTCTCTCCTCCCCTTTTGCGTTTAGACGCACGGGCAAACACGATGAACTCGTGGGCGATGTTGCCGTTGACCATATCTGGATGCGTTCACAAGTTACGGCACCAGTTTCATGTGCTACCAGCACTAGTCAGTGTGTACGTGCAATGCACGTTAATTTGGAAGTATATTAAGTGCATGCGGATATTAAGTAGGATATTATTTGCGTGTTATTATGTGATTAGCACTATTTTGGCATGAAATTAACTGCACGCTAAACATGTTGAGCGCTCGACATTGAAGCAGTCTAGGTCGTTGGATGACAAGGAATACATGTGGCTTGATGACGTTTTATATTTAGTTTGATACGGCTCTAGCAGAACATTCAATCGATCAAACCATATATTTCGTTCAGTGTGACTCCGACTTTAAATTATACGACGATCGATCTAAAATAAACGGAAATGATAAACGTTCGGATTTTAAGCATGGCAATCCGAACATTTTTCATGGCAAATTTAGATTATGCGGTAGCGGCGGGGGCGTCTTGCGATGGGAAGCGGCTCCTCTGCCTTGCTCTTTATGTCATCGGGCCACTAACCGACGGCGAAGGCGGCGCCTTGCACCGTTGTTGGCATACTCCTGGACGTTGGCCTAGCTTCAAGGAAGGCCAAAATGTTCTGGACTTAGGAGCGAGTCAACTGGCGGGAGGAGGTGACTGGCGTTGGTGCAAGGAAGCGGTCGACGACGGCCATCCATGCCGCTGAGGGGGGCACTGGCACCCGCGCGGGGACAGGCACTGTCAACGGCGTGACGGAGACATTCGTGTGCACGGATACCAGCACGGGAGCGCATGTCAGTGCACGCGCAGGCGCATGCGCTGGCAGATGCACGGGCACCGGCACGGGCGTGCGCGTCAGTGCACGCGTAGGCGCATGCGCTGGCAGGTGCACGGGTGCATGAAAGTCAGCAGGGAACTCGTGGAACCCCATGGCATAAAGCTCGGCGACGATGTGCGTCTCCCAACCCATCAATGCCACGGGGATGGGCGCTGGCGCAGTTCGGGCGACGGGAGCCGGAATGGGAGCGGGGACTGGCGCGTCGTCTTCCCGCAAGGCCAGTTCAAGCTCGTCCAAAAGCGCCTTATGTTCTTGAGACTCCGGCTGGGTGTCTTCCTCAGGAAACTGGAAGACTAAGGGCAGACCATCGTGATGCGGCATGGCGTACGTTTAGGTCAGGCTGGTTGGAGGTAGACAACATGAGAATCGGAGAGGAAGAGAGAAGATTGTAGCGATACCGGGTAGTGCGGGGTTTATTTTACATTGTGGCGCCGGCGACATTAAAAGTGGGAGCAGTTGGGACGAAGGTGGGTGGTGGAGCCTGGTCAAAGGGCTCGCCTCCCAGTGATCCTGCACAGTGGTCTACTTGCACACCTCCCTGTAAGCCAGCGCAGTGGTCTGCTCGCATGCCTCCCGTGGACTCACACGCTTGCTCGGACGGCACCTGCCGATGAGAAGCAGGACTCATGGCGGCACGTAAACGCCCACGGTTTAAATTGTGAAAGCGTTTGCCTTAATGTGACATGTCTTTGTTCCAAAATACCTTGGCTCTTCATTTGTGCAACTTGTCATAAGCAGCCTGTCTCAAATTGAAGAAAAAAAATTACGAAGTAATATTTGTGTCATATCACGTGACCATGCTCAGTTTCAAGAATTTATGGTCACTTTTGGATTTTCTGAAATTTAAGATTTAGGATTCGAAACAATATCATAACCTGCATCATGCAATAAATTTTCAAGCCATACATCTGTCCTGTTGTATTTCTTAAGAAAGGATTTGGTCAAACATTTTTGCTTAGTTAGACTTCAGACAAGTTATATATGTAGAACAAAAGGATAATACCTCCGTACCAGTGCATTGTATGATATATTAACTGAAGTACTAGGCATGAACAAACGGGCTCAATTCTGTGCTCATCCTGGTGTAGTAGTAGTAGTACTAGGCAATGCAGTTGACGAGTGACCTTGGCGAGCGGCGACCGAGGGAATTGAACCGTGCTCGGCACGGTAGGAAACATTGTCTTGATTACTAAAGCATCCCTCCTTTGTTCATCGGTAGTCATTATGGACCTGGGACATGAGGGGAATTTCCTAGGGCTGGAATTCTGGCCGCGGGATATTTCAACTCGAAACGCGGAGGCTTGACTGGTTGGGGTTGGCTAATGTGCGTACCACGCACGCCACCAGAAGGACACAAGCCCGATTTTTATTGTTTATTTTTTTAGGATCAACACGAGCCAAGGTCTGGCTGGTACATCGTTGGGTCCTACCATTCGAGAATACAGAACCTTTTAAATTGCCGAACGAATCTATGTGTATTACAATGCCCATATTTTCCTTGCAAAGACTAATCTCAACGTGGTTATTGATTTATGACGAGTTGTTGAATTAGAGTGAGTTTGTGATATAGTGATCTCAACGTGGATTTCACATTTCATGGTATCCCCGATAAGTTTTTCAATGCAAATTCAAATTTAAAAGATGAACAATATGGAGGTGAGAAAACTTTGTATGTATCAAGCATATGACCACACACACACACACACACACACACACACACACACACACACACACACACACACACACACACACACACGAACACAATAACAATCCAATAAGTATAGTGCATCTATTTTTCCAAACCATGCATGTATGACACAAATTCAAAAATACTCCTTCTGTTCCTAAATATTAGTCTTTTAGAGATTTCAACAAGCGACTACATACACTCTACAATATGTCTATATACATCCGTATGTGCCAGTCCACTTGAAATCTCTAAAAAGACTAATATTTAGGAACGAAGGGAGTAAAATGTAAGACATGCATGGTCCTCAATTCAATATTTAAATTGAACATGAAACTGAAACATGAATATTAAGTCTAGTACTACAGTACATGCAAATGTTGTGTTTAATTAGGCGGAGCTATGATTGTCGGGGGTCACCCCCTCGACCTTAGATAAAATTGTGAACCTCTGTTTAGGGTTGTTTAGATTATATTTGTCCCCACCCTCGCAACCACTGATTGGTTGTGCACCCCCACCCTCCTCCCCGGGAGAATATCATGTGCCCCATACCTTAGATATGCCGATACAAGTTGCTTGGAGCTTGTAGATCTGAGATATAGCAGCTCACATGATGTCTTAATATTTTTACAGGAAACCTTGATGAGTTTGAGAATTGTACACATTTTGTACAAAAACTACTCAGATGCCCGTGGATCCCATATCCAACAACATCAAAGCTCGTATCACCGTAGCATCTAAGATGAAGGAGGACATCATATTCTCATGTATTTAAGAATTTATGTGCTACCACACCTTAGATGCTTTGGTGATACAAGCTCTTTGGAGTCGTTGGATTTGTGACCCAACACCTCCTTGGTGGTTTGAATGGTTTTTTGCAGAAAAGCCCCCGAAGAGTGCATCCACTTCTTAGAAGCACAAAGACTGCTCAGATGCCATTGGATCTCAGATCAAATGACCTCGAAGCTCGTATCACCATAGCATCCAAGTTGCGAGAGCACCTTATGTTATCTCGGACGGGAGAATATGAGGTGCTCCCGCACCGTAGATTCTATGGTGATACGAGTTCATGGAGATCTAACGGCCCACAGTAGGAGGTTTGAATGTTTTTGCAATATATGGCTGAGAGAGTTTGGGAATTGCGCAGAAAGTACAAGTACTACACATGTGCCATCTGATCACTGATCATACGACCTAGATGCTCATATCACCGTAGCGGGTAATTAAGCTGCGGGGAGCACCTAATATGAGCAACAGGCAGCCGTTGGATCCAAGATGCAGCGGCACACACGAGGCCTGAATGTTTTATTTGCACAAAAACCTTTGGAGAGTTTGGAAATTGTGCATAATTACAAAGACTACTCCCAAGCCATTGGATCTCACTTCCAACGGTGTAAAAATGCGTATCACCATAGCATCTAAGATGCAGGGTGGATCTGATATTCAATGCCGCTGTCATTTTTGTTCGTAAACTTGCAAAATACGTGTAACTTGTGCCGTTACTTTTCTAACTGCGCAAAGTGTTTGTTCAAAAAAACCATCCTACACTGAAATATCGGAACAACACACGGGGGTCCCACTTGTCATTAATCAAATCTGGACCTAAAACGAACAAATATGAAAGACGAGATTCTAACTGGCAACTTGGACTACAAAGCGTAAGTCGATAGCCTGAAACAACAACGGTTGTTGGTTTTGTCCCATAACTTGATTTTATACAATATTACGTTGAGTAGAGTAGAGGGAGTGCCTCATCAACACGTGCATGACCGCTGACTCACTTACTGGTGGGTCGTAGGTCCGCGATCTCTCTCTTCTCTCCATCGTCTAACCTTTGCACGGGCACACACGAAGAGCGACACTAGCTTGCCTTGGTGTTATTATGTAATAAAAAAACTTGGAAAATAGAAGAATCACCTAGAACAAGAGACGTTGTGGCCAGTCGAGACGGAGCTAACCACACCTATCCTCTGTGCCATGTTAGCATGATTAAGCTGTGTGGCTAGTGGGTGTTTTCGACCGACTGGCTGGGTCCCGAGGTCGAACCATAGGTACTATGTCTGATACAGTAAATTTTTACACGCACATTTTTCCTCCATGCCGAGACATGGCACACCCCACCGTGCGGTTTAGGGGTCCTCCCGGGAGTTGCACGCATATATTCTTCCTGACGTGGGACGCCCTACCGCGCGTTTTCGCCGAAGCAAATAAACATGACATGTGGTGGTTAGTTCATTGCATGCAATGCTATTAATTAGCAAAAATACATTAAGTTTTCTCGTTTTCCTCTCCGCCTTGGTCGCAGTGCACAGCATAAGATGACTTACACACCTAGACGGAGGGAGTAGTTGTTTCCTCTTCGTGTATTTGTGTTAACCTACTAGTGTGGACTCATGCACCCTTCATGCACTCTGCCAAACACCCAAAAGTGGGTCGAGAAGGGAACTTTTGCTCCCATCCCGTGCACCCTTCATGCACCCTGCCTAACACTATTCGTGCTTCATATGGTTCATGTTTCATGGAGTACTGTAGCACCGTCCTCTCCGTGCGCTATAGACCTAGTTCCATTAACATTGATTTCACCGTTCATTATCGACCGGACAGTCGAGAAAGCGGTACTATGTTACTACATTACTGTTCATATAGTTGACATGCGCACAACATCATTTGTTGTCGTCATATCTTACTACACTAGCAACAAGATTATGTAGTACTGACGTATGAACCACTTCACAAGCCTAGTAGTAGGAGCACTGTGTATGTTCAAGTGGCTGTCGTGTTTTGCACTCCTCCATCGTAAAGAGTGGAAACGCTTGCTGTAATCACTTTTTTCTTCAAAAAAACAGTGGACAGGCTCTACTGTGTGGATCCTCCTCCAGCCATGCACTAAATTACTCACTTTCGCCGACGTGTGGGAGAGCCAGCATCGGGGTCCACCAGCCATGCACTAAATTACTCCGTACTAGAGTGACGGTAGACTACCCCGATCGAAGCGCCGCAGTAATGCGCAATGAGCCGTCAAATCATAAAACCCCCTCCTTTCCAGCAGTAAGTTGGACGGACGAAGCAACCATCATTTCACTCTTCTCTCTCAGCTTCCTCTCTACCCAACTTGCTTCTCCCTCATCTTGCTCCTCATTTCTTCAAGAAAACCCTGACATGCTTATGCCATTGTTCTTCTCTCCCAAAGAAGGAAAGGTGAGCGCATCAATGGTGTTGATTCTGGCCAAGGCCCGGTCTTGCAACCCCGAGACTGATCCGATAACTCCCTCTCTTTTCTTCTTTTGGGTTTATGATTATGGTTTCTTTTCTTTTATTTCTATTTGACAATTTTTGATGGACGCTGGAGCACCGGCCGAAGTGATGTCTATGGCTCTGGACAAAACCGTCGAGGCTCATCGTACGAAGAAGCGCAAGCACCCCGCCAAGAATACCGCAGACAAGCTCAAAGCCATCGCCCTGTCCACTACTAGGAGAGGACTGCTAGTGGCGCACCTGTTTTCGCTACTAATGGCGCACTACAGGTGCGCCACTAGCACCACGCAATTAGATTTTTTACTAATGGCGCACCACTGGTGCGCCATTAGTATCTGGTATACTAATGGCGCACCAAAGATGCGCCATTAGTATAGCCCACGGTGCGCCATTAGTATCTCTTCAAACTTCCCAGAAGGTCACCCATCCTCACACTACTCCAGCCCGAGCACGCTTAACTTCGCAATTCTATCCAACCCCAGCACCAGCTCACTTCATAGGCACTTGTTGATATATCTTTCATATCAATCCTATTAAACCTTCTTGATGTCTAGGACTTTGTTAATGTTCATGAGTAGGATGAAATTTCGAAAAAATATTTCAAACTTCCTGGTCATATTACGTATCATATTTTGAAAAAAAATTGATTTTTTTAAACCAATTTTTTTCTTCTGTTACTAGTGGCGCACCTAGCTAACTGTGTGTCACTAGTAAGTTTGAATTTTTTTCTATTTTTCCCTCTAGATCTTAAAAGCCCCGTAACTTTTTTTCTATTAGGTGTTTGGGGATTTTGAAAATGTTTAATAGGGTAAGCCCCCCCCTCCTCCATTAAATTCAGATGTAACTTTTCGAGTAGATGATTTTTCATATAAAAAACTTTTTAATCCGAGTTCGTATGCAAAAGTTATGCCCATTTTACAAATTCCAGAGATATTTTGCAAATAAAGTCGAAATTCATATATGTAAATTTTCCCAACAAGTAGACCACATATGACATGGGAAACTTATTTTTTTTGACATTTCCATCATTTTCTTTTTTTAACTAAAAAGGCGGTCCAGGAGGGGGGGGGGGCATTCGATGGAATTTTTGGGCCAAGTTAGTAATGGTGCACCATGGGAGTATTGCGCCATTAGTAGTTCAACTACGCACCACACACACGGTGCATCATTACTAGTTTAAAAAAAATTGAAACAAAAAATTACTAGTGGCGCACCATGGATGTGGTGCGCCATTACTAGTTTAACTAGTAATGGCGCATTATCCACTGGTCCGCCATTACTAGTTTTAAAAAAATAAAAAAAATGATTTTTAAAAAAAAAATTGAAAAAAATTTACTAGTGGCGCACCGTGGATGTGGTGCGCCATTACTAGTTTAACTAGTAATGGCGCACTATCCACTGGTGCGCCATTACTAGTTTTGAAAAAAATGAAAAAAAATGTTACTAATGGCGCACCGTGGATGTGGTGCGTCATTAGTATTTGGACACTAATGGCGCACCAACACATGGTGCGCCATTAGTATATAGTAGAGGCGCACCACATGTCTGGTGCGCCATTAGTGGCCATATCATCTATAGCCCTTTTCCTAGTAGTGGTCCAAGCCCCCCTCTCCGGGATCCCTCATTAAGAAAGTCCAGGTAATATCTCTTCTTGACGATCTTTTTCTCGATCTTGATCGTGTTTTTTCATCTAACACGCAGTACTAGTACTAGTAGTACAACTTTCTAGGTGATCTTGCATGTGATTTTTGTGTGCCAAATGACTGTTCTAAATTCCTCTTTTGACCAAAACATGCGAGAGGTTGACACTGATTTCTTATAGATTACTTTCAACTACTCCCTCTGTCCCAAATTTCTTGTCTTAGATTTGTCTAGATATGGATGTATCTAATACTAAAATGTGACTTGATACATCCGTATATAGACAAATTTAAGACAAGAATTTTGGGACGGAGGGAGTACTTTATGAACATCAATGCTACCTTTGAAGAGGGTATATTTGCCTTAGTAACTTGTGTTATGGATATTGCAAGTAATCCCTCTGCTCTCATGCCTTTGAAGACATGTTCTAGTGTCTTTGTTCACTCATTTATGTGCGTATATGCAGTCATATATGGAGTATAATATCGAAAATCATCTTATATTTCTGAACAGAGGTAGAAATAAAATATGGTTTCTGTTTGAATTAGAACCAGGTCCGCGGTGGAGATGAAGTTCTCAAAGTCATGCCATGTGAACTGGAAGACCCGAGGATGAGTTCTACTGCTAAACTATCCAGCTATTGTGTCCTTGTTGCCACGTGTCCTGAACTAGTGTTTTCCTATAGCTTGGTTGTCAGGCGTGTTCTCGAGGCTGTACTTGACCACACCAATTTCCTGGTTGTGCCTTCTGTGGCACCCCGACTCAGAGAAACTGGAACGCCCCGTTTTCCAGCCCAGAGATCGAGGAGAAGTCTCTAGTAAACGGTACTGCTTGACATAGAACTAATCAGCTCTTATTAATAGAATAATAATACAAGGGTCTGATGATACAAAGAAGCACATCAGCACGGCGACACTATGCCGGCGATACTACACTTGCTCTATGCTAGCAGCGGAACAACTCGTAGCAGCGGAATACTTCTAGCAACGGAACATCGACGAAGGTGGTGAACTCCACTCCGCAGGGACTCTGGCTGGGACACGATCTAGCTCGCGCGCACGGCAACCTCGACAAGCAAGCAAGCAATCATGGCTTCACCTGCAATCTGGCATGACATGCTAGGTCAGTACATTGAATGTACTTGCAAGCTCACACAACCAAAAGCATCAAGGCAAAACAATAACATAGCATTAACAGATTAATTAATTAACAACTACCATAATGAAGCAACTACTAAGCATGGTATGAAACTGATACAATAATGATAAATAACCATCTCATATCTCCATAATCATAGCTCTCTTGGCTAACCGTCCAAGAAGTATGCCATCTCGATCACCTCGTGATCAAAACCAAACGTGATCTTTCCGGCGATCACTACCATGACCAACACTTGGTCTCCAACATCATCAGCAACATCCCGCACTGCTCAAAACATCAATATATATATATATATATATATATATATATATATATATATATATATATATATATATATATATATATATATATCACCTATAATTCATTTCGTTATTCCGTCATTTGAGTGTTGATCGAACGGTGTGACCTAGTACGAACCCATGCCCATGACCGAGGACGCGGCTATCGATAGATTAAACAAATACACTCTACAGAGGAAGTGCACTGTACCCACACCACGGAACCCATGGCCTCGCACTCCCATTCAGGTGGTCCAACGACGTTCCGACAAAACCAATCAACTACCATGACACTCTCCCGGCCACTCTGACTCATTCCCAACTGGGTTAGTCATTGGTGGCCCCGTGTCTACCAAAGACACCAATGACCACCGTCGTAGCCAAAACAATCAACCGTCCCAAACGGGGACAAAAGCGCTTATCATCCAACTACGGGCACACAAGGTTATGTCCGAGTACCTGATCAGGGTAGCGCGTGCCCATAACCTTCCCTAGTTGGAGGCACCGGCGAGAGGCATGACAATAGCATCGCATTAGGGCCTTCCCATAAAAGGCTAATGTGGTTGCACTGGGGAAAGCCCAGTTCGGTGGCACCTGACCAACTTAATGACGAAATTTATTCTCAAAAATATAACTGTGATATAGATGCTCCGATATCAACTATCAAACTAATAATTCAAGTCATAGCAATATCCAACAAATAATCCAAAGCTTAATATTATCATAATAAAATACTCCAAGGATAGCATAACATCTCTATCATGAAGAATCCAAGAAAGATAATACTACTATGCAAAAATCAAGAACTAACTATCCAGCTATGATTCACATGCAAGCATCATCTTCATCATCATTCTCCAAAACATAACATCAACTAGCATCATGATGGAAGTAACACTAGCCACTAATAAATCCAAATGCAACAGGATATCCAAAGTAATACTCTGAAATAATACCAGATACTATCATGAAAAGAGCCACTAAGAATCCAAAGGCAACATGTCATCCACATAATCATCAAAATATAAGTCCTAGAACTCCAAGCCATATCATGGCAATAACAAGATAAAAATACAACTCCGAGAAATGCCATGAAGAAGATCATACATAGCTACGGCAATCTTTTAAATAAGTTCAAATAAAGAACCATGTCATTGCATTGCAATCATGGAAATGGAGGGCGTGGCTTGCTTGGGGTGGAAGAAATCACCGGGAAGAAGTGCGAGAAACTCTCGAAAGGAATCGCCGGAAAATGTTCTCTCTCGGAGGGGGCTGATTAAGCGCAAGGGCAAAATGGTCATTTTCAGAATGTTGAAACATAATGAAAATGATGTCAACAGAACGGGCTTGACGAGATGAAGAGATGGGCTTTGGAATCACCTCATTTGGAGTTAGGATCAAAAAGATATGAGTGTTTTTCTGCCAGGGACCTATCTGTAATAGAAATTTTTACAGACTGGCCCCAAACAGAAAAACTGAAAGCGCATTCCAGGAACTATGCTTTCGGGAGAGTGAAGGCATATTTTCGGCCTAAGCCGCAATGGTTTACGCTTCACTGAAATGAAAGCGTATTCTAGGGGATTACGCTTCCACTTAAATGACGTGGCAGCGAGGGCCCGAGTGTTGTGCAGCTGACGAGTGGGTCCCCGGGGCTGGGGTCGCTGACGTGCGGGTCCCGTGGGGCTGGGGCCCGTCACTTATCCAGCCAGGCAGGCCGGGTCAACGCCTGCCCGCCGACAGGTGGGGCCAGGGCCCACTGGCCAGCTAGGGCGAGGGTCGTCGTCTCCTTCCTCGCGTTTGCCCGACGGGGCAGAGGGGAGAGCACGGCTCCGCCGCCCGTCCTGCCGGTTCCGGCCACCGTTCGAGCCGTGCAGCCTACCGGTGTACTCGGGAGGCCAAGGCACACCCTCTGACGCACAGCACGGTCGCTGACGAGCTCGGAAACCAGCGGGGCATCCACTGAGGCGGACGACGGCATCGGTCGGAGGTGGAGGCGAGCGCAGGGGCATCCTGGAGTTGATCTGAGGATATGGGGAGGTTCGTGGTGCTCCGGGGAGTGCTCAGGTGGAGGAAGAACGACGAGGGGGGGGGGGCTCGGGTGGCCAGATTTTATGCGCACCTGAACGACGGCCATGGCGGCGATGGGAGGGAACGAGAGCTCTTAGAGCTCGGAAGAGAGACTGGGTGGGGTACTAGGAGGTGGGTGAGGCGAGTGGTGAAGAGCAACGTGCTCGGGGCTGCTTAAATAGGCGAGGGGAGGGAGTAGCTGAGCTGGCGTCGCCGCGGACGTGTGCCCACGCTCGCGAGATGTGAGGCAGGCGACGAGGGAGGCACAGTGGAGGTTCTCATGGGGAGGAGATGGCCAAAGGAGCGCAGGGAGGGAGACGCTGCGGCGCGACCAGAGCCGGTCGGTTGCAGTTCGCCCGTGGGCGCTCGGCGGCTTGCATCGGTGAGGAAGAGGATGGAGGGGGTGAGCTGTCCAGGGGAACGGCGACGAGGAGGTGAAGCCAAGGGACACGCTCACATGCACGAAGACGACAAGAGGCGGGGGTGCCAAAGCACAGACGATGCCTGGGCGCCGCCGTAGTACACAGGGCGCGTGCACATGCATGCCATTATCGTGGTCACCATGTGCACTGCCTGGTAGTGGGGGAAATGGGCTGTAACTGGATGTCTAGTGGTAAGTTCATCCATGGTATGTCTCCCCTAGGGTGGTAGTTTGGTGAAAAAGGCTCTGGTTAAAAAGTAATTACCCTCTGAAGTTTACTGCAGTAAACTTGGGTAAGAACTGCTGATCAACAGGAAAGGTTTTGGAGCCAAAAAGTTTGTCTGTGAGGCTGAGGTAAAGAAGGACTTTCGTCCTGGTAAGTTTAAGAAGACCAGGATAAATATTTAATGTAGGTGCTTAACAATTGGAGAAGCCAAATTGGTACTTCCTTCACAAGGATCCTCTCTGTCCAGAAACTTAGGAAAACTCCGGAGGGAAAATGGCTACATAAAATGTGCCCAAAATTGGTGGAGGTAGGTTATATTGGTAGGAGAAGGCACTGGAATATTTTCAGCCATAGTGGAGCAAGATAAAATATATTTGCTTCACAAACTGAAAATTTGGACATAAACAAAGATTTTAGGGTGTGCTCACATGGTAGATTGGAAGGGGCTGAATTTTGGAGGAGTGGGATAATATGATCACAAGAAGAGGCATGCAAAATTTCAACTCATTTGGATGTCCCTAGCTAGTACTTCCTTCAAAGTGGCTTCTGTTTGACAGAAATTTTGAAAAATCACCGAAGAAGATTGGCTAGGCAAATAAAGTTGAATTTTGGCATGTGGCAATGATTTGGACATAAAAGAATGCCCAACAAGTTTGGGGTCAATTGGGCAAAGATACATAGCACTTGCTTCACAAAGTACCATTTAGGATAGAATAGGAAAAGGAATATTGAAGGATTATTTTTGAACATGGCAATGAAAAGTTTTTCCATATTTGATGAAGATATGACCCAAACAATTTATTAGAATTTATTTGGGAATTTTAGGAGTGACAGAAATATAGGTTGCTCACAACCTAGGGCAGACAGGGTTATTCCTTTAATAGAAAAAGGAATATTCCCTAGAAAAAGAAATTAGGGTTTGGTCAGGCAGTGGAGTGACATGATCTTGGAAGGTTTTTGAGAATGGTGAGCCACTTGGGAGAGGAAATGAAGATGATTTCCCATGTGACAAGGCCACAGAACCACTCCAAAAGAAAAAACAGAGCAAAAACCAATAAATCAAAAAGAAAAAGAAAAGGTCCAAAAACCAGGCTGTTACAAACCTCCCCCCTTAAAGAAATCTCGTCCTCGAGATTTGGTGGCTCAGGGAACAAGTATGACTTGAGGACACCATTTCCAACTCGGATATCCATTTCCTTTATTTTTTTATTCCCCCGAGAATTTTAGATGATCTGATTATCTTTGCTTGGGGGTGGTTTGCTTCACCTTTCCCCAAATTCAGACGGGTTTTTGCTCCCATACCGAATACGTTTGCTGACGCTGATTCTTCCATATCTGCAGTGATATCCAATGCATCTGAGCATAAATTTTCTTTTGGTCATGAAAACCTTTTTACTTCTACCATGGGGTGGCTTCAAATAAATGCAGGTCTTCTTGTTTCAATAAATGTTGAGAATTAATCATGGCCACCTTCTCACGGGATCTGACTTCTCATAAGTGGTACTAATTTACTTTGATTTATTCCTTTGGCTCGAGCATGAGATATAAGCCAAAGATTCGACTGCCTTTTGTCGTGAGCACTATAACGCTGTATGGAGTTATAGCTGTGTCATACCTCAAATATTTACATCTTGAGACTGGCCCGACAGGGAGCTGACGGACAAATGCTTTTCCTGACGGACTGACCGTGTACTTGATTATGTCGATGGCTATACCGGGTCTGAGCTGATTTGCTTGGCTTTTGATTTTCTCATTTTGTTGGTATACTCATTCGGATTTTTCCACACTAACCATTCCAAGCGGGTCAGCGGGATATGAAATCTTTGTAAAACAGAGTAGGCCACTGAGAGTATGCCTTTGTGGATCCATATGGAATTATGGCTTTCGATTGACTTTGGTATTCGGACCCTGATGGTCGCACAAAAATCATCATACCTTTTCTGTCGGCCTCATCTTTTGACGGTCATGATTTGCTTTGTCAGTATACCTTATTGAAATAATTTGGCCATGCCTGTCCTTGATTTTTTGTATGACCATGGATGTGATTAGTGCAATATTTTTGACATTATTCCTTGTGCATGTTTTCTGCCCTGGGTTCGCATACATATGACATATACCCGGGGTTAGTGGCTATACGGAGCTCATTGTTGAGGCCAACCATACAAGAAGGTGACAAGGTTTTAGGACATCTCCTTGTCAGTTGTGGGAATAGTGACCTTAATGACCATTGTCAAGTCGGTTGATTACGTGATGTCATCCCCAGTTCTTGGCGATCCATGTAAATTATGAGATGTATTTCTGCTTATTTTTCCTTTTCCTGACTCATGAGGTTGTTGGATCCGTAACTTTCTTAGGTATATCTGCTGTATTCTTGCCGCATCTCGTATGAGTGGCTGATGTGACTGGGGATGCATGCTCAGCATATAGAAGAATCATGGGCAGCCGAACACTTGATTTCTGAAGAAGACACATGAGCTCGCAGATTTGTGCTTCTGACCAAATGTTGCGAGTCTGATTCTTGAGCGGTGCTACCGTACATTTTCCACTCATCATATAACCTCTGAGGACGGTGCAATAGTGTGGTGCTGACGTGGACTGAGTGACTGATGGCTTCTCTCCCCTCGTTGGTTACCCCAAGTGGAAGGTTTCAGATGTAGCGTAGCGGCAAATTTCCCTTGGCAAAGATACCAAGGATCGAATCCTGTGAGACTCCGAGGGTCGAAAAGAAGGTGTCAATAGCGCCAGAAACTTTTGCTTGACAGGACCTGCACACAGATACAAATAACTTTGCTCCCAACGAGTACAGAGAGGTTGTCAATCCCTCCGGCCTTGTCGTTTACAAAGGATTAAACGCAAGAGATAATAGTGATAGGTATGACTGCAACTAGGAAATAAGAACAGGAAGTAAATAGCGTGTGTGATCAGTGATGGTAATATGGACCGGGGTCCCATGATGTTCACTACTGATGTCTCTCTCCCAAAAGACGATAAAACAGCTAAGCAAGGTAAACAAATTACAGCTGGGCAATTGACAGGATTATGTGCGCAAACCAATGCTAATTATGCTGTAAAGAAAGGTAGAGGCTCAAAAGCATGGGCGGTACACCAAGGCAAGTAGACCGAAATCCATCTGCATCTACTACTAATCATCCACCTTGAGATATCTATCCAGAACATCTCGCTGGTATTAAGTTGCGAGTCCCACCCAAAGTGTAAACTCAAAGCAACAGACAACTGCATTAAAAAAACTTTGCGTAAAGTAAACAATCCTTGCACCCGCAAGTACAAGCACCGTTGTTTCCCCCTTGTGGCAACAACACATCCCCTAGACTCATGTTTCTGTCACTCAAGCTAGTCATCGAGGGGCATGAACCCACAATCAAGCATAATGTTCCCTCTTGGAGTTACTACCTACTACTCGGCCAAAGCAATAAATAGCAACGGAGAACATGCAAGAATTACTCAAGAACATAAATATAAAATAGGTGAATCAAATATATTACTCACACACAATCTGAACATAATCTCATAATCCATCGGATCCCAGCAAACTCAGCATAGCAACAACATAAAGATTACATATATGCCTCGATCATGTAGGGCAGCTCACGAGGTCTAATCGATGAAGAACAAAGAGGGGAGGAGAACATCACATAGCTACTGGTCATGGACCCATGGTCCAAGGGGGACTACTCACATCTCATCCGGGAAGCGTCCATGGTGGTGGAGAAGCTCGCGGTGGTGGTTCTCCCCTCCGGCAGGGTGCCGGGAAGAGTTCTCCTGGTGCTCCCGATCTTGGAAGCGCGGTGGCGGCGGAATAGAGATGAGATCATGAAAAAGGGTTCCGTCCTCGAGGGTTTCGGGACACGTGCAATATATATGCCAAAGGGGGTCACCAGAGGCGGAGGTGGGGCCCCAGGCGCCCCCCTGGCGCGGCCAGGGGTGGGGCCGCGTCGGGTGGCCGCCTGGGCCACCCCAGGCTCCCCTCTGGCCCTGCCTTGGTTTTTCTAGAAGCTCCCGATACGCTGATTTTTCCTGTATTTTTCCTGGAATTTTTAGGGCACTTTTAATATGGGGGAAACCTGAAATAGAAAAACAGCAGAAAACAGGAACTAGCACTGTGGTGCACTGAGTTAATAGGTTAGTCCAAATACGATCAAATGTGTATGGAAGTGCATAAATATCATAGCAATATCACACAAAAGAGGCATGGAGCAAGCAGAAATTATAGATACGTTTTGGACGTATCAACATCCCCAAGCTTAATTCCTGCTCGTCCTCGAGTAGGTAAATGATAACAAGCATAATTTCTGTGGTGACATGCTATCAACCATATAAAAACTTTTAAGTAAAGCAATCAAGGCATGTAATTCAATTCAAGTCATAACAAGCAAGAGTCTATATTAGCATTGTAACAAGTAACATAAGAACATAAAGGTGCAAGAGCTCTCGCTGTCCGTGACTCGAATGTCTCCAAATGGTGTTTGCGTGCAAGAAAGGGGATAGGGATATATGAGAGAGTAAAACATAGTTTTTGTATTGTTGAGAACTTAATCTACTAAAGTTTCACACTTGGTCTTCTTTGGAATCTTATCTTGACTCATCCCCAGACCGCCAGCCAGGTACAAGTCAAAATGATCCACTCCCTTTCGATACTTTTAGCACTCATGCAATGGATGAGCGTAAGCAAGAAAGTCGACACTTAGGATGGCAAAGAGAGAAAAATGATAGAGGGGGAAGACAAAAAAAGGTGTGAAAGGCTCACATCAATGAGGACAATCATCGGCGAGAGAAAGCCAAATGATAGATATGATGCGAGGAGTAGGGATTGCCATGCAACGGATGCACATATGAGCTAAGGTAAGCTCTCCAATGGAACTAGTGGGGGTGCATCCAACTTGCTTGCTCAAGAAGACCTAGAGCTCTTTTGAGGAAGCTCATCATTGGAATATACAAGCCAAGTTCTATAGTGTAAAGGTCCCCACATAGCTATATGCATAAATGATAATCTCTATGGAGTACAAGGTATAAGATGGAGTACGAGTGTGGATCTCTCAAAAGAAATAGTAGTGTGCCCCCTTCTCTCTTTTTATTTCTTTTTCTCTTTTTTTTCTTTTTTGTGGCCTCAATGGCTCTTTCTATTTATCTCTCATTTGTCCTCTTTGAGATCTTTTGATTTTGTCCTCTTTGGGATCTTTTGATTTGTCCTCTTTGGGATCTTTTCCTCACTTTAGGGGCAACACTCTATGTATTACAAGAAGTATAGAAGATCTTTCACACTTTACAAAAGTACTCAACATAAAGAAAATGAAACTATCATGATGTATGCAAATGTATGCCTCTGCCAGTGTAGCAGGATATGCAATGATACTAGCACGTCATGTAGCAATGATCAGGGCAAGGCCCAACTAGCATGCGGCTCATCGATCAAGCAAAAAGCATGTATGACATGAAGATCAAGTCATGAGAGGATGGATGTTGCATGGCAATGTATCTCGGAAAGGCTATGGAAATGCCTTAATAGGTAGGTATGGTGGCTGTTTTGAGGAAGGATATAATGAGGCTTATGATGACAGAGCGTATCGTGCCAAGGATATGGATGCACCGGCGAAGTATGTGCCAACTCTCGAGGTGAGAAAGGGCAATGCACGGTACCGAAGAGGCTAGAAAAATATGGATAGGTGGAAGTGTCAACTTTCGAATACTCACATTAGTCCGAAGAACTCATGCACTTATTATCGGTAACTCTCAATCTAATTAGGAGGTTCACAAAGAGACAAGTACCCCGAGGAGGTGTGTATGGGGGTTTGGTTACCCTTGCGCATCCTCGACCCATGGTACGTGAGTGTACTCTAATATTCGATCCCTCCAAAGATTAGTGATCCATTTAGTAGCTAAAGTTCTCAACTATTTTGTAGGTTTTCGAAAATAAACACGGATTGCCCAAAATACGACATCTATCACTAATAGGCTAAAGCTCTTGACACCAAAAGTTCAGACATTACTCATGGCAACACCTCAAAATTGTTGCAAGTTACTACTAAAATTAAATAGCAACCTCAATTACCTACTTTAAGTTAAGACACACAACTCAGTGCAACAGACAAACTCTCTTAACAAGATAAACATGAAAACTAAAAAGAGTTCAGCAACCAACTAAACAAAAGCTCTTTAAAAAGAAAAGCATGAAAACTAAGAGCTAAACATGATAGTAGCTATGGAAAGACAAAGAACACACACAGCAAAGATAAGCATGAAAATCCTATGTTGTGTTCTAGGTTGAAGCGGAGTGTGTTTCTCTCCCACACAAAGAAAGCTGGGTTCTAACTCGTTATGAACAGCAAGCAAAGCTAAAGAAAACTAAAAAGGAAACTAAAAGCAAGACGCTCCAAGCATAGCACATAACGCATGAAGTGATTAAAATATAGTGGAACGAAAGACGAACTGATAATTGTTGATGGAGAAGGGGATGCACGGGGGCATCCCAAGCTTAGACGCTTGAGTCTTCTTGAATATTTCTTGGGGGTGCACGGGGGCATCCCCAAGCTTGAGCGTTTGACCCTCCTGAATCTTTTTATCATCTTCCCTCGCACACTTGAAAACTCCCTTCATACATAACTCATCATAATCTGATTAGCGAGGTTAGTACCCGTAATAAAATAATTTTTCCTTGCTGGAAATAAAGATAATCTTGAAGAGCTACTGTTTCTCAAGATTTCCAAAAGGTTTTTGCAAAGAAAAAGCAAGCTCAGGGTTTGCAAAACGAAGAAAAGGCAAAACAGGACAGAATCTGTGAAAAACAGACCAGCAGGTAGTAAATAATTTTTTCGGGGCACTTCTGCAACTCAAATAAAAAAACTCAGAACAGACGCTCGAAAGACAATTGTATAGAGCACGTTGTCAAAAAAATTCAGATCAAAAAGATGATCTGGTGATTTTATACGAATTTTTCTGTCCAAGGACAGAATCTGTTTTCTGTACTGCACGTCACAACTTTTGAACTTTCTTGCAATCAGAGGCTAAACTTGGCACAAAGCTGAAAAATAAAAATACAATGATATTGATACAGTAGTAACAAACATCAAGACCACTAAAAACTGAAAGAACAAACTGAAAGCAAAGATAACAAGGGTTGTCTCCCTAGAGCTCTTTCTTTATAGCCATAAAAATAGGCTTAAGACTTTAATGATGCTCTCGTAGGAATAAGAGTTGAAGAACAAAAGAGAGCATCAAGAAGCAAATACCAAACACATTTAAGCCTAACATGCTTCCTATGCATAGGAATATTGCAATAGAATAATTTATTGAAGCACAAGGCAACTAGCATAGGAAGGCAAAACAAGCATAACTTCAAAATATTCACCATAAAGAGAGGAAACTTCTTATTATTAAGATATTTAGAACCATGTCTCCCTCTCTCATTATAAATTTCAGTGGCATCATGGATGAACTCAACAATATAACTATCACATAAGGCATTATTTCCATGATCCAAAAGCACAAAAGTGTCATTACTCTTCATATAAGCAAAATCTTTCTTATTAGGAATAGTGAGAGTAAGACTATCATAACCATCATGGTAATCATTGTATTTAGGAGGCATATCATAATCATAATAAATTTTATCCTCAATAGTAGGTGGACTGAAAATATCATATTCATCGTTGTAATCATCATATATAGGAGGCATAGTATCATCAAAGTAAATTTTCTCCTCAAAAGTTGGGGGACTAAAAATATCATGTTCATCAAACGTGTCATCCCCAAGCTTAGAGCTTTCCATGTCATTAGCAATATTGATATTCAAAGAAAGCATACTAGTAACATCACCACCATCATGATTGTTATGCAAATAATAAAGTTCCATAGGTTTTTTAATTTTCTCTTCAAACACATCATGTCCCAAAGGAAGGTAGAGCTTATAAAGCTCTCTCATATTTTTGTTGTTTTCCATTAAGCAAAACTAGTGAAAATAAAAACAAGAAACAAAAAGATTTAATTGCAAGATCTAGAGAAGGTACCTTCACTTACCTCACTTCCCCGGCAACGGCGCCAGAAACTTTCTTGATGGCTTCTCGCCCCTCGTTGGTTACCCCAAGTGGAAGGTTTGAGATGTAGCGTAGCGGCAAATTTCCCTTGGCAAAGATACCAAGGATCGAGTCCCGTGAGACTCCGAGGGTCGACAAGAAGGTGTCAATAGCGCCAGAAACTTTTGCTTGATAGGACCTGCACACAGATACAAATAACTTTGCTCCCAACGAGTACAGAGAGGTTGTCAATCCCTCCGGCCTTGTCGTTTACAAAGGATTAAACGCAAGAGATAATAGTGATAGGTATGACTGCAACTAGGAAATAAGAACAGGAAGTAAATAGCGTGTGTGATCAGTGATGGTAATATGGACCGGGGTCCCATGATGTTCACTACTGATGTCTCTCTCCCAAAAGACGATAAAACAGCTAAGCGAGGTAAACAAATTACAGCTGGGCAATTGACAGGATTATGTGCGCAAACCAATGCTAATTATGCTGTAAAGAAAGGTAGAGGCTCAAAAGCATGGGCGGTACACCAAGGCAAGTAGACCGAAATCCATCTGCATCTACTACTAATCATCCACCTTGAGATATCTATCCAGAACATCTCGCTGGTATTAAGTTGCGAGTCCCACCCAAAGTGTAAACTCAAAGCAACAGACAACTGTATTAAAAGAACTTTGCGTAAAGTAAACAATCCTTGCACCCGCAAGTACAAGGACCGTTGTTTTCCCCCTTGTGGCAATAGCACATCCCCTAGACTCATGTTTCTGTCACTCAAGCTAGTCATCGAGGGGCATGAACCCACAATCAAGCATAACGTTCCCTCTTGGAGTTACTACCTACTACTCGGCCAAAGCAATAAATAGCAATGGAGAACATGCAAGAATTACTCAAGAACATAAATATAAAAGAGGTGAATCAAATATATTACTCACACACAATCTGAACATAATCTCATAATCCATCGGATCCCAGCAAACTCAGCATAGCAACAACATAAAGATTACATATATGCCTCGATCATGTAGGGCAGCTCACGAGGTCTAATTGATGAAGAACAAAGAGGGGAGGAGAACATCACATAGCTACTGGTCATGGACCCATGGTCCAAGGGGGACTACTCACAACTCATCCGGGAAGCGTCCATGGTTGTGGAGAAGCTCCCGGTGGTGGTTCTCCCCTTCGGCAGGGTGCCGGGAAGAGTTCTCCTGGTGCTCCCGATCTTGGAAGCGCGGCGGCGGCGGAACATAGATGAGATCGTGAAAAAGGGTTCCGTCCTCGAGGGTTTCGGGACGCGTGCAATATATATGCCTAAGGGGGTCACCAAAGGCGGAGGTGGGCCCCCAGGCGCCTCCCTGGCGCGGCCAGGGGTGGGGCCGCGCCGGGTGGCCGCCTGGGCCACCCCAGGCTCCCCTCTGGCCCTGCCTTGGTTTTTCTCGAAGCTCCCGATACGCTGATTTTTCCTGTATTTTTCCAGGAATTCTTAGGGCACTTTTAATATGGGGGAAACCTGAAATAGAAAAACAGCAGAAAACAGGAACTGGCACTGTGGTGCACTGAGTTAATAGGTTAGTCCAAATATGATCAAAAGTGTATGGAAGTTCATAAATATCATAGCAATATCACACAAAAGAGGCATGGAGCAAGCAGAAATTATAGATACGTTTTGGACGTATCAGGGACTTACAAGAGAAGCCATCTGAGTAGCTTGCTGAGGATGACTTGTTAGTTTCTGCGCAAATCTTTTGTCTAGGTATCGTGCAGAAGAAAGCTCTTATATCTTACACACGAAGCTTGACCTCAGTATTGTGCTGGAGAAGCCTGAGTTTCGTACTTCCGAAGCTTCCCCTTGGGTTTGCTTGCTTGAGAAAAATTCATATTCGTCTGTCACAAGCTTTTACCGAGGTATCTTGCTGAGAAAGACCAAGTATCTTGGACCGGAAATTGTTCACATATCATGCTTTGAGAAAAATTGAGGAGCCTTGCCTCATAAATTTCTTCCGATAGCGTGTGGAATAATACTGAGTTTCTTACATCCAAAGCTTCATACTGATATGCAGACGAAAATCCATACACACGCCCATAATATTCTAAGGCTGATTATTTACATGAGAAAATGGTTTGACTGTCTTCCATGAGCATATCACATTCTGACTTTATTTCAGATGATAACATATTTCAAGCACCATGCCTTGCTGAGCCAAATTTTTGTATAAGGTCCATACCTTTGACAGAAAATATACCGTTGATCTTGTACCTGACTTGTCTTGCTGCTGACTTGACTATTACTGCTGTGAGTATTTTGTACTGATGTAGACTTGAGTTATCAGTACTGTTGTGAGGAGTGCACACTAATGCGAAATTGATCATCGGTCTCAAAATGAGATATTACCCATTTCACTGCAGTCAGCTGAGAATTCCATTTTGTTTAGCCGAGTTTCCAAATATTTGAACTCCTTATTACTTCTTCATGTCCGGTGTTAGTTCATGAGCCACTCTTTATAGGGGAAAAATAATGTAGCATCGGGGCCCAAAAAGAAAGAAGCGAAAGAAAACTCAACTAAACAAAAGCACACAACAACAATCAATTCACACACAATCAATATCACATATTACTGCTAGTCACACAATATGCATGCCTACTTAAGCACACAAAATCTCGCAGGATCTCCGGTTCTACGATCTAGCATGCTGTGACATGTGCACGAGGACGAATAAATGTGTGGAAGATTTGGTGTAAACAACGCTACACCAAGTGCTAGCTAGCCAAGTAGCAACCTGGACTAGCTCGGAGGCGAGGACGTACTTGGTAACCCTGTAGCAGGACACGAATATCGCGACCACATTATTATCAAGCAGACGAAAAATATTCGTACTCGTCCAAGAAATAAGGGAAAAACTAATTCTGCTGACATTACCCTTTCTTGATGACTAAGACCATTAAGGGTTTCCCAAAGGACAATCTGGGGTAAAAGCATGTCTACTACCGAAACAAAAATGGGGCTGAAGGAAGGAATTTGGCGCGATACCTGAGCACCATTTTTGCAAACCGTGTCAAGATCACTTGGCATCACTCTGCTGTGACAGAAATGACGGCAAACACCGAAGAACGAGCAAGAAAAGAAAGCTGGAAAATGCAGGGGCTGAGCTGTAGTGGATCCGAACCGATGCCATCTACACTCACAAGATAAATTGTCTGTATCAAAATAATAAGGATATATGCATGCTATGCAACAAACAAATGCAGCAACCAAATGAAACAAACAAGGTAGACTCTATACTACAGATTACTACCGGTTTCTACCGCTCGTGCTAACTATGGCATCCTATAGCCAGACATGCTCTGATGCCAAGCCTATGGCACCTCGGCTCAGAGAAACCGGAACGCCCCATTGTCCAGCCCAGATATCAAGGAGAAGTCTCTGGAAAATTGTACTGCTTGACATAGAACAAATCATCTCTTATTACAAGAATAATAATACAAGGGTCTGATGTTACAAAGAAGCACATCAGCACGGCGACACTATGCTAGCGATACTACACTTGCTCTATGCTAGCAGCAGAACAACTCGTAGCAGCGGAATACTTCTAGCAGCGGAACAACGACGAAGGTGGTGAACTCCACTCCGCAGGGACTCTGGCTGGGACATGATCTAGCTCGCGTGCACGGCAACCTCGACAAGCAAGCAAGCAATCATGGCATCACCTGCAATTTGGCATGACATGCCAGTTCAGTACATTGAATGTACTTGCAAGCTCACACAACCAAAAGCATCAAGGCAAAACAATAACATAGCATTAACAGATTAATTAATTAACAACTACCATAATGAAGCAACTACTAAGCATGGTATGAAACTGATACAATACTGATAAATAACCATCTCAGATCTCCATAATCATATCTCTCTTGGCTAACCGGCCAAGAAGTATGCCATCTCGATCACCTCGTGGTCAAAACCAAAAGTGATCTTTCCGGCGATCACTACCATGACCAACACTTGGTCTCCAACATCATCAACAACATCCTGCACTGCTCAAAATATCAATATATATATATATATATATATATATATATATATATATATATATATATATATATATATATATATATATATATATATATATAAATCACCTATAATTCATTTCGTTATTCCGTCATTTGAGTGTTGATCGAACGGTGTGACCTAGTACGAACCCATGCCCATGACCGAGGACGCGTCTATCGATAGATTAAACAAATACACTCTGCAGAGGTAGTGCACTGTACCCACACCACGGAACCCATGGCCTCGCACTCCCATTCGGGTGGACCAACGGCGTTCCGACAAAACCGATCTACTGCCATGACACACTGCCGGCCACTCCGACTCATTCCCAACTGGGTTAGTCCTGGGTGGCCCCATGTCTACCAAAGACACCAACGACCACCGTCGTTGCCAAAACAATCAACCGTCCCAAACGGGGACAAAAGCGCTTATCATCCAACTACGGGCACACAAGGTTATGTCCGACTACCTGATCAGGGTAGCGCGTGCCCATAACCTTCCCTAGTTGGAGGCACCGGCGAGAGGCATGACAATAGCATCGCATTAGGGCCTTCCCATAAAAGGCTAATGTGGTTGCACTGGGGAAAGCCCGGTTCGGTGGCACCTGACCAACTTAATGACGAAATTTATTCTCAAAATTATAACTGTGATATAGATGCTCCGATATCAACTATCAAACGAATAATTCAAGTCATAACAATATCCAACAAATAATCCAAAGCTTAATATTATCATAACAAAATACTCCAAGGATAGCATAACATCTCTATCATGAAGAATCTAAGAAATATAATACTACTACGCAAAAATCAAGAACTAACTATCCAACTATGATTCACATGCAGGCATCATCTCCATCATCATTCTCCAAAACATAACATCAACTAGCATCATGATGGAAGTAACACTAGCCACTAATAAATCCAAAGGCAACAGGATATCCAAAGTAATACTCCAAAATAATACCAGATACGATCATGAAAATAGCCACTAAGAATCCAAAGGCAAAATGTCATCCACATAATCATCAAAATATAAGTCCTAGAACTCCAAGCCATATCATGGCAATAACAAGATAAAAATACAACTCCGAGAAATGCCATGAACAAGATCATACATAGCTACGACAATCTTTGAAATAAGTACAAATAAAGAACCATGTCACGGCATTGCAATCATGCAAATGGAGGGTGTGGCTTGCCTGGGGTGGAAGAAATCACCGGGAAGAAGTGCGAGAAACTCGTGGATAGAATCGCCGGAAAAGGTTCTCTCTCAGAGGGGGCTGATTAAGCACAAGGGAAAAATGGTCATTTTCAGAATGTTGAACCATAATGAAAATGATGTCAACAGAACAGGCTCGACGAGATGAAGAGATGGGCTTTGGAATCACCTCATTTGGAGTTAGGATAAAAAAGATATGAGTGTTTTTCTGCCAGGGACCTATCTGTAATAGATTTTTGTACAGACTGGGCCAAACCAGAAAAACTGAAAGCGCATTCCAGGAACTATTCTTTCGGGACAGTGGAGGAGTATTTTTGGCCGAAGCCGCAATGGTTGATGCTTCACAGAAACGAAAGCGTATTCTAGGGGATTACGCATCCACTTAAATGACGTGGTAGCGAGGGCCTGGGTGTTGTGCAGCTGACGAGTGGGTCCCCAGGGCTAGGGTCGCTAACGTGCGGATCCCGCGGGGCTGGGGCCCATCACTTATCCAGAGAGGCAGGCCGGGTCAACGCCTGCCCGCCGACAAGTGGGGCCAGGGCCCACTAGCTAGCTGGGGTGAGGGCCGTCGTCTCCTTCCTCGCGTTCGCCCAACGGGGCAGAGGGGAGAGCGCGGCTCTGGCGCCCGTCCGGCCGGCTCCGGCCACCATTCGAGCCGTGCAGCCTACCGGCATGCTCGGAGGCCAAGGCGCACCCTCTGACGCACAGCACGATTGCCGATGAGCTCAGAAACTAGCAAGGCATCCACTGAGGCGGATGACGGCGTCGGTCGGAGGTGGAGGCGAGCGCAAGGGCATCCTGGAGTTCATCTGAGGATATGGGGAGGTTCATGGTGCTCCAGGGAGTGCTCTGGTGGAGGAAGAACGATGAGCAGGGGCTCGGGTGGCCAGGTTTTATGCGCACCCGAACGACGGCCATGGCGGCGATGGGAGGGAACGAGAGCTCCTCGAGCTCGAAAGAGAGACTGGGCGGGGTATTGGGAGGTGGGTGAGGCAAGTGGTGAAGAGCAACGCGCTCGAGGCTTCTTAAATAGGCGAGGGGAGGGAGTAGCCGAGTTGGCATCGCCGCGGAAGCGTGTCTGGCGCTGCGGATGCGTGCCCACGCTCGCAAGCTCGGAGGCAGGCAACGAGGGAGGCACAGTGGAGGTTCTCACGGGGAGGAGATGGCCAAAGGAGCGTAGGGAGGGAGACGCTGCGGCACGACCAGAGCCAGTCGGCTGCAGTTCGCCCATGGGCGCTCGGTGGCTTGCGTCGGTGTGGAAGAGGACGGAGGGGGTGAGCTGTCCAGGGGAACCGTGACGAGGAGGTGAAGCCAAGGGACACGCTCACGCGCGCGAAGACGACGAGAGGCGGGGGTGCCGAAGCAGAGACGATGCCTGGGCGCGGCTGCAGTACATAGGGCACGTGCACAGGCATGCCATTGTCGTGGTCACCATGTGCACTGGCTGGTAGTGGGGGAAATGGGCTGTAACTTGATGGCTAGCGGTAAGTTCATCCATGGTATGTCTCCCCTACGATGGTAGTTTGGTGAAAAAGGCTCTGGTTAAAAAGTAATTTCCCTCTGAAGTTTACTGGAATAAACTTGGGTAAGAACTGCTGATCAACAGGAAAGGTTTTGGAGCCAAAGAAGGACTTTCATCCTGGTAAGTTTGAGAAGATCAGGATAAATATTTAATCCAGTTGCTTAACAACCATAGGAATCTGGTCAAAAACTAGATTAGGCTGATGCACTCAAATGGTGAGTCCATTTGGGCTCAAATTTGGCAAGGCTTAGGGATTTGGACATATAGAGATGATGTAAAGTTTTCATAACAATTGGACAAGCCAAATTGGTACTTCCTTCACAAGCATTCTCTCTGTCCAGAAACTTAGGAAAATTCCTGAGGGAAAATGGCTACATAAAATGTGCCCAAAATTGGTGGAGGGAGGTTATATTGGTGGGAGAAGGCCTTGGAATATTTTCAGCCATAGTGCAGCAAGATAAAATATACTTGCTTCACAAACTGAAAATTTGGATAGAAACAAAGATTTGATTGTGTGCTCACATTATTGATTGGATGGAGCTGAATTTTGGAGGAGTGGGATAATATGATCACAAGAAGAGGCATGCAAAATTTCAACTCATTTGGATGTCCCTAGCTAGTACTTCCTTCACAGTGGCTTCTGTTTGACAGAAATTTTGAAAAATCACCGAGGAAGGTTGGCTAGGCAAAAAAGTTGAATTTTGGCATGTGGCAATGATTTGGACATAAAAGAATGCCCAACAAGTTGGGGTCAATTGGGCAAAGATACATAGCACTTGCTTCACAAAGTGCCATTTAGGGCAGAATAGGAAAAGGAATATTGGAGGATTATTTCTGAACATGGCAATGAAAAGTTTTGCCATATTTGATGAAGATATGACCCAAACAATTTATTAGAATTTATTTGGGAATTTTAGGAGTGACAGAAATATATGTTGCTTCACAACCTAGGGCAGACATGGTTATTCCTTTAATAGAAAAAAGAAAAATTCCCTAGAAAAAGAAATTAGGGTTTGGTCAGGCAGTGGAGTGACATGATCTTGGCAATGTTTTTGAGAATGATGAGCCACTTGGGAGAGGAAATGAAGATGATTTCCCAGGTGACAAGGCCACAGAACCACTCAAAAAGAAAAACAGAGGAAAAACCAATAAATCAAAAAGAAAAATAAAAGGGCCAAAAACTAGGCTGTTACACCTTCGATTACGAAGGGTGTGGTTTCTGTAAAGCTTCCCAACAAATCTGATGCGGCCTGTCTTCATGATCATGTTTATGAGTAGAAAGAACACTCTGTTAGGTTCTCCAAGGTTGCTGAGATGGTGATGGTGCATATAGACATCTCTCACGAAGTCCATGGCCTAGTCAGTTATGCGGGGTTCATCCCGTAGGTCGGTGGCAAGAAATAGTCTGCATAGTTTAATTAGTGCAACTTTGCTTGTCTGTAGTTAGTACTATTGTTCGGTACTTGATTTGTGTTTGTGAACCCTGTATTGTTTATTAGTACTGCCACTTTTGGTGTGTGGTCAGTCCTGAGGATGGTCTATGTTAATGTTAGTCCACTCAATTCAGTCTGTATATTTTGAAGTATCCAGATTATCTTTTTTGTGAGGACGGTTTATCAATTATGGTTACACTCCAATATCTGTATGCATTGCAGGGTTTATCGCACCCACCAGGATTTCCAGTCACGTGGATGTTCGGTCCATACGATTTGCCATGACCTTTGGGATGTCCTGCCGGTTTATCGCACCCACCAGGATTTCCAGTCACGTGGATGTTCGGTCCATACGATTTGTCACGACCTTTCGACTGTCCTGCTTGTGGCAGTAGGCGGGGCCCCTGCATGCCACCCGTAGTTGGACGATCAATCTTCTGTTAAGTACATCAACAAAGTGATTTCCTAGTAAGGATTCACTCGTGTCACATCAAGTAAATCTTATTGATTTACTGTCTAAATCTTATTGATTTAATGTCATGTTTTCTTTCTTTTCCTGCAATTTTACGATGCAGGTTTTGCCATGTGACATTCATCACAGAATAAACAGTTTGGTTTGCTCTACGATGGCTATTTTTGCAGGTTTCACTTCTTATGTCGTGTCAGTAACGAAGACACTGTCCATCACTTATATTACTGGAAAAAATTGGATCAGTCTGTTGTCTGAGTACAAGCTGAATCCATATGATGAACTATAGTTTGGTTTAACAAAAACACCACAATTAGTCCTTCTCGTGTTTAAAAGAAATGAAGAAAAAAACTGGATCACGGTCATGAAGCCTAGTCAAGTTAGAAAAGCTGATCATAGCAGACCAGACATGATCGCCGCTGTCTCGCACATCGGTACCACCTTCAGCAACGGATCGAGCACCGACAGTTGCTCTAGCACTGACAGCGGCAGCAGCTCAGTCTGATCCAGCTGTGGATTGGGCACCGACCGCGTCAGCGGATCAGGCTAATCTACCGGAGGATCAGGCATCGACGCCGGCACCTGCTCCGACACCGGCACCAGCTCTACATGGAGCACCATCTCTGGCAGCAGCAGCGGCTTCGGCACCTGCACCAACACTTGCACTTGCATCTGCTCCGGCCTGTGCAGCGGCAACCGAACGAGCAGTTGCACCGGCAATAGACTGGGCTGCAGTTGGCTCTTCATATACCAAAGTCCTTACAAAAACCGACATGTCCACCTTCTTGGTAAGCATTGGCTGCCCAAGTGTTTCGTTCTTTTCTCTTTCCATGTTGTTTCGCATGATTCACTGTGTTGATCTAACTGTTTGGGTACGTCTTCTTGTTTGCAAACAAAGAATTCTTAGAGCAATGAGGGAGTCGTTGAACAATCCGGGCGATAGCGGCCAAGTTTCTCTTACCATGCGCAGCCTTGGTGTGAATGAACCTGCTCAATATACCGTAAGTACAAAGGATGGTCGCATGATGATTGATGCTAAAGGATGGTCAAGGTTCAAATCTAAATCACATCTTGCGGTAGGGGATGATCTCAAAATCGAACTTTCTCGGAAAGGAGAGCTGGTCCAAATCAACTTTGAAATTCTTCAGTAGCAGCACGCAACTGCCGAACTGATCTATCCTACGAGAGATTTTGATGTAATAATCTGGCATGGTGAAACAAGTGTCCTGTGTGTATAAGTAATACGACAGTATTATTTATCACATGGTATATCGTTGATAGTATTGCAACTCTCATTGCTGGTTAGGAACTGTCGTTCGATTTCATTCCAACAGCTGCCGTGCTTTATTCAATTTTGTGTATTCGCCTTGCGACAGCATCTAAAACCAGCGCCGTACTGATCGCTTGCAATGTGAAAAGCGCCGAGGTAGAACACATGGGCCCCCAAACATGCAGGGTGGGCCTGCGGCCCAAAGTCTAGAACCGTGAGCTTGTCTGAGTATTATATTCTCAGCTGAACCCCCATAATGCCCGTGCGTTGCACGTAACATCAAGATGCATTTGTATGAGTATTTTATCTTGTGAGAGAAAAGGATGAACGAGGGAAGGCCTTATTTGCAATTGTGGAGAGGTGTGGGGGTACCTTTTTTCAAAATTGCCATAGTTTCCTTCCTATCCGTCAGATATAAATTTGTATGTATAAAGTTGTGATATAAAAGATTTGTATATTTCTTTACAGAGGGAGTATCTCTCTGTCAAAAATATATTTTTGTGTAACTAGTTACTCCTGTCTTTCTACTTCCTTTCGCTGATATGTGGGGCATCCGACAACGGGGTCCACGTGCCATATGCACATATTAGAGTGCACAACTTCACGGTAGACACACCCCGGTCCTAGCGCCGTAGTAATGCCCAATGTGCCGTCAAATCACAAGCCCCCCTTTCCAGCTTTAGCTATAAGCTGGACGGACGAAGCAGCAATATTTCACTGGGCCTGAATCCCCTTCTCCCTTGTCTGCTTGTTCAGAGAAAACCCCCTCTCGGTGATTGCATAGGGTTTTCTCATGGAGAACCAGGTACGAATTCTACATCCATCCCCGATAAATCCAAGTCCCTTGGTCGCGGGTAATCCTAGGATCGCAGCCGCCGCCGTTGATGCATTTTTATTCCTACTGAATATAGTGTGTTTCATTTATAGTGCCCAAAGTGCAAGGACCCTACAGGTTTCTGCGCCCTCGGCGAGAGGCCACACTTGTTCCTTCTCATCCTAACACATGATTTTAAAACGCGCACAATATGTTCATAGAATCCTCTTTTCTATCCGGGAGGGTGGGGTTTTTTTGAACATGCTATCGACTAATATGGAAATTTGGATTGCTATATTTGGATAAAAGATACTACCAGTACGATGGTCAACACTGACGTGAAGGAGGAAGTTATTTCTAGATTTGGATAGGGAATACATTGTGTTCTCATATTATTTTTCCCGCAGTGCATTATTTGCCCTGCCAGAACACATGTACTCAAGATGCTCGGTCTTGCCATAACTGAATACACCAGTTTAATGGTCACAGTGAAGACATTCCATGGATATAAGTTTCGAGTTGGGTTCATGAACCAAGAAGACCGCTGCTTTTTTTATGGCCAAACTTGGATAAACTTTCTCAAGTGTTACGGACTGATAGTTGGTGCACGAATGTTGATGGAAATAGCAGAACCTGGTCTCATCTTCACTGCGATCTTCCACCCCGACGTCGTTCCAATTGTTCATCCATGTTAGTTTTGTATCTAGTTCTTGTTTGTTGCCTTGATTACTTCTTAATCCACCTATTCTGTCTAACTAATCACAATTTAACTTTAGAAGTAGCAACGAATCTCTCACGAAGATGCTACTTCTAACTAATATTTTCTTATAATTGGTGGCACGCGTAGGTTTTTTCATAGTTAAGAAGGCTACTCGTTTGTTATTCTGTAACAACTCGGCTGTTACTGATGGCACTGAAGTTGACTGGGATGACATCCACAAGTTCCTACACTTTATTGATCGTCTTGAGGTCCTTGTGGGGCGTTTCAATGGTGGAAGGCCACGTGGGATATGTGTGCCACTGCTGCACTCGTTGAACAGGTCCAACTGTGTCGAGAAACTTATGGTACGAGCTGTTTTCTGTTATATATGTTGTTCATAAACTATTGCTTATACATAGTTTTACAGCTGTGTTCTTCTTGAAACAGAAACTGCCCAGTTCTATTGTTCCTATATAGATGCCTGACCATGGTCGGGTCAGACTTGCGCTTGGTCACAACATGATGTTTATGTCAACCTACTCCATTCCCCTTGGAGGTGAAAAGATACTTATTCATGGGTGGTCTCAAATAATGAAGGCCCGTCCATCTTGGAGAATAGGACAGAAGATTACGTTCCTGCTTTTCCATGGCTCTAAAGCGAATATCCTGTTTATTGACCACATTGCGAGATGAAGTCACTTTCAGAAGGTTCTGGATGCACGGGGTGGCGCCTGGGCCTTGTCCTAGGGCTTGGTGGCCTCACCCTTGGTTAACTGTAGGCAAAGTAGCACTGTTCGAGGCGTGCTTTGTACGGTTGAACCTGTATAAGTACTTATACTGCTTTCAACTATGGTTGTTAAGTGCCCCTGCTGGTTTTAGTTAAGGTTGTTAAGTACCCCTGCTGCTTTTACAGTCTGTCGTGTTTCTTCAGTCCTGTCTTCTTCCAGCCGCCAAAACCAAACCAGCGCCGGGGAGGCCGCCTGCTTCCGCCTCCCACGGCTGGATGCTCCTCAGCGCACGCATCGCCGCCCCACCGTCTCCTAAATCGTTAACGCCGACGTCCGAGGCCTCGCCGTCGTCCTGCTCGCGCTTTGGTGCGCTCGCCGCGGAGCCGCCCTCTCGCGTTGTCAACATGGTCAACAAACAACAGGAATCGGCAGAAGTACGTGGAGAGGATGACAGTACGGGCCCACCATGTCAGCGTATGGAAAAATAAAATACTTCCTCCTAGTGTTTTCCTGACATCTGGGACCCACGACATTGTGAGCGTAAATAGTCAATAGACAAGAGAACAACACAAGATCGGCTGACACCTGGGACGTAGCTGCTCGAGCAATATTTCTTTTGTTATTGTTGATACGGAGCAGGGTTTGAACTGGGTTGTGGCCCGTCTAGACCAGGCTTATATTTTATGTTCACCATGTGACCAGCCTAGCTATTTTTTCTTTGTGAAAATGAGCTCATTTTATTTTTTATGAAGAATACCCAATCCAGGCCTATTTATTTTTCTACGCACTGATGGGCTGCAACCCTCTCAAGACGCCTGCACATGTTGAAAGTAATATGAAATTGGTTGTAAATATAAAAACAGATGAAAAATTGGCAATTACTTTATAATTTCTGAATTTTTTCACATTTTCAGATTCCTATTTCACTGGGCATTAACCTTATTTAAATATATCTTCAAAGTACTTTAAATCTGGCTCAACATTTCGGTATTAAAAATAGTTTGGCACCCACAGAAATATGCGAAATTGGCCCTGGCCAACCAAAAAATCGGACTACACTAAATTGCATAAGAAGTCGCAATGCGCTATGTATAAATTATTAGAAAAAGAGAGAATGTGACTTATGGGCCTATTAAGTTGACGCGTATGCAAGATTTTTTTAGTAATTATATACGTCAACAAACGATTCTAGCAGCCGTAACCGTTGGATGTCAATCCAACAGCCGTCGTGTTTCTTCAATCTCTGATCTTCTTGCTCCAGCCGCCAAATCCAGCGTCGGTGGGACCGCCTGCTCCCGCCTCCCATGCAGGCCATACCGCCCCCCTACTACTCCCACCGCTGGCTAGGGCATCCCTTTACTCACCCACACCCCCTGTTATTCTTCGCCGACGGCAGCCTCACATCGCAGCCCAACGAGTGAACCCTCGTACTCCTTTCCGCGTGGGCATCCATTGCCACGTCTTCCCCGGATCCGCGTCATCCCCTTCCTAGGCCTCGCCGTCGTCCACCGCCCTGGTGCTCTCGACCCGGCATGGTCAACGTGGTCAAGGAATGATTTCCATTGGAAGAGTACTGTCGTGGAGAGGCTGACAACTGGGTCCACGGCAGCCGCAAGGAAGTGCCTCCTTATTACGCGGAAAATAATTATTCCTCCACCTGACAGTAGGGACCCACCGGACGGGCCACCGTATTTGGCGGAAATGTTTCCCCCTGACTGCTGGGACCCACCGGATGGGCCACCGTATTTCACGAACAAAACGTCCCCCCCCGCTGTCAGCTCGGACCCACCGGAAGTGCCTCCTTATTACGCACAAAAAATGAATACTCCCCCAGCTAGCTGGGACCTAGTATAGTGGGAGGCTGACTTGTGGGCCTACTAAGTTGACGGGGATGGAGGGCTTTGTCAACTTAGTCAATATGCACGATGCTAGCTCCGTTGACCGTACCATGTCCATCCAACGGCCATAGTGCTTCCTCAACCTTCGGTCTTCTTGCTCCAGCCGCCCAAACCAGCGCCGGTCGTGCCTCGTGGTCCTGCCTCTCGTGGCCGGCTACGATGCCGCGGAGGACTCACCGCCCCCTACTACTCCCACCGCTGGCCAGGCCATCCCTCTAGTCACCCACACCCCCTGTTATTCCGCGGCGACATGCGACCTCACACCGCAGCGAACTAGTGAACGCTCATACTCCTCTACACGTGGGCATCCACTGCCGCGTCTTCCCCGGCTCCGCGTCGTATCCTTCCTAGGCCTCGACATTGTCCACCACCCTGGTGCTCTTGGCACGGCGTGGTCAACGTGGTCAAGGAACGGCTTCCATCAGACGTGAACTGTACGTGGAGAGGCTGACAGCTGGGTCCACGGCCGCAGCAAGGAAGTGCCTCCTTATTACGCGCAAAATAATTATTCCTCCACCTAACAGCGGGGATCCATCGGACGGGCCACCGTATTTTGCGAAAAAATATTTCCCCCTGACTGCTGGGACCCACCGGACGGGCCACTTTTTTCTCTCGAAAAAAACGTTCCCCCCGCTGTCAGCTCGGACCCACCGGAAGTCCCGCCTTATTACGCACGAAAAAATGAATACCCCCCTGCTAGTTGGGACCCACCTTGGTGGGTGGCTGACTTGTGGGCCTACTAAGTTGACGGGGACAGGGTGCTTTGTCAACTTAGTCAATATGAAAGATTCTAGCTCCAGTGACCGTACGATGTCCATCCAACGGCCATAGTGCTTCTTCAACCTCTGTTCTTCTTGCTCCAATCTCCTAAAGCAGCGCCGGTCGAACCAATGAACCCTCATACTCCTCTACGCGTGGGCATCCACTGCCGCGTCTTCCCCGGCTTCACGTCATCCCCTTCCTAGCCTCGCCGCCGTCCACGGCCCTGGTGCTCTCGGCATGGCGTGGTCAACGTGGTCAAGGAACGGCTTCCATCGGATGTGGACTGTACGTGGAGAGGCTGACAGCTGGGTCCACGGCCGCAGCAAGGAAGTGCCTCCTTATTACGCGCAAAATAATTATTCCTCCACCTGACAGTGGGACCCCACCGGACGGGCCACTGTATTTTGCGAAAAAAACATTTTTCCCCAGACTGTTGTGACCCACCGGACGGGCCACCGTATTTCGCGAAAAAACGTCCCCCCGCTGTCAGCTCGGACCCACCGGAAGTGCCGCCTTATTATGCAAAAAAATTGAATACTCCCCCTGCTAGTTGGGACCCACCTTGGTGGGTGGCTGACTTGTGGGCCTACTAAGTTGACGGGGACGGAGTGCTTTGTAAACTTAGTCAATATGAACGATTCTAGCTCCAGTGACCGTATGATGTCCATCCAACGGCCGTAGTGCTTCTTCAACCTCTCGTCTTCTTGCTCCAGCCGCCCAAAGCAGCGCCGGTCGCGGCGCATGCTCCTACCTCCCGTGGCCGGCTGTGCTGCCACGGAGGTCTCACCGCCCCCTACTATTCCCACCGCTGGCCAGGCCTTGCGGCGACGGCAGCCTCACACCGCAGCCGAACCAGTGAACCCTCGTACTCCTCTCCGCGCGGGCTTCCACTGCCGCGTCTTCCCCAGCTCCGTGTCGTCCCCTTCCTAGGCCTCACCGTCGTCCACCACCCTTGTGCTCTCGGAGCGGGGTGGTCAACATTGTCAAGGAACGACTTCCATCGGAAGAGTACTGTACGTGGAGAGGCTGACAACTGGGTCAACGGCCGCAACTAGGAAGTGCCTCCTTATTACGCGCAAAATAATTATTCGTCCACCTGACATCGGGGACCCATCGTACGGGCCACCGTATTTCGCAAAAAAAAAATGTTCCCCCTGATTGCTGGGACCCACCAGCTACATCTTCGCACGCAAGGAAGTGCGTCCGAGCAAAAAAACAGTTCGCCCCCTGACTGCTGGGACCCACCTGCTACATCTTCGCATGCAAGGAAGTGCCTAGCAGTCGGGACCCACCTGTTCGAAGCGTACGTAGCGTTTTCATTCTGGTCGCGAACATGTACGTACATACTGGTCGATGTAGAGGCGCACACGTGTCGTAGCAGAGGTGTGCATGTAGCATGTACACGTACGTACAGCGGCCAGGGTGCAAGAAAGTAAATTTGGCCACGTACGTACATACGGGCGGGGTCTCGAATGCCTACTCGCGCTTACGTACGGCCAGGGCTCATGTACATGGCTGGGTCGGAACGGAGAAACATCGTCGTCGCCGTGTTCATGGGGACCCAACCGGCTGGGTCGGAACGGAATGCGTCGTCGTGTTCATCAGGAGGGCTTGGACGGAACAACCGATGGAAACGAGGCCTACCACAGAACGGAGGAAACGGCCTTGTGTATGACCGGCCATGTTCGAAACGGGATCCTGTTCATCGGGAGGGGTCTGGCGTACCGCAAAACGGAGGAAACGGACCTCCTACGGTCGAAACGGGGGTCCACTTGATCGGGAAGGGCATGGCGTACCGCAAAACGGAGGAAACGGACTTGTGTTGGAGCGCTACGGTCGAAATGGGGGTCCTGTTCATCGGGAGGGGTGTGGCCTACCGCAAAACGGGACTCCACGGGACACTGTTCATCTCCATCGTCGACCCCTTCCAGCCTCCACGGGCTACTGTTCATCCACCGTCGACCTCCTCCAGCCTCCACCTACGACTGTTCATCCACGGGCTCCTATTCATCCAGCCTCCACCGCGTGCTACTCCACCGGCTACAGCTCAACCAGCCCTCTCCACGGGCTCCTGTTCAACCACCCCTCCATGGGATACTGTTCATCCAGCCCTCCATCGTCTACTGTTCATCCAGCCCCAACCGACTCAATCGATCAGGTCATGTTCATCCCGAGGCAACACCACGGGGTCCTGTTC
>LR738711.1:552564550-552651325 GCA_902687465.1 Secale cereale
CCCCCCACAGCAACGCTCACTGTTCATGTAGAGGCAGCATCGATCGGCTTCAATTAGCAGCAGTATCGAAGGAATCGCTCGATTGGGCTCAGTTAACAGCCATCGATCGATCGCTCGGGTTCAGTAACGCGTAGCCTACAGTGCAATCGCTCTGGTTCAGTTAGAGCCCAACGCCTCGCTCGGGTCCAGTTAGAGCCCAATGCCTCGCACCCACGCGCGTGCGTGTATGAGAGAAACGTGCATCGCTCGGCCCCGACCACCCACCGTAACCGGGAACACCCCGATATTTTCCTCGCCCTCGCTTCTACCATGGTTTTTTCCATCATGGATGGCCCAAAGAATGTCATGCAGCTGTGTCTTCAGCCCGCCCAGGACGAAAAGCCCAGTTCATGTCATGATTTTTTGTCATAGAAGTAGGACCCCGCCACATCTATGATGATACCGTGTTTTGTCACAATTATTGTCATAGAAGTGTCATAAGTATGATAGATATTTTTTCGTTCGGCCCAAAATGTCACAGATGTGTCTTTTTTTGTAGTGCTAGGGGCAGCCTCTCTAGGCCGGCTCCCAAGGAGCGGAGATATCTATGCAAGGTGCACCTCGCGAGGTTCATGTGACGTGAGCCATGACGACCAAGGCCAGGCGGGCGCCAGCGGGCGCAGTGAACCAGTTTCCCCATTGGTGTCAAGGGGGTAAGCGCAGGCGCGGAGTCCTGAGGAATCAAGCGAAGATTTCCATATCGGCGCAATAAGACCAAGGACTGCCAGGACGGCTGGACGGAGGTCACCGTGGAGCCCGGCACGGCGTCACCACCAGAGCCTTTGGTAGGGGAAGACCGCTTTTGTCGGGATAGCTTGTACTAGTTGTTCCCCTTCAAATTTGGCCGTTGTTGGATCCCTTCCTGCCTACATTTGGGAAGAGGACCAAGGCCACTATAAATAGGACGTAGCGACCACCATAGAGAGGGGCGATTCCACCACAACGAGGAGCAGATCACCCAGATCATCCTCACCCTCACCTGCTCATCGAGCCCAAGAACACCTCACCTACTGAGGAAGTTCATCCATTGTACTAGTTCATCCTCAGCCCCACGAGGCAATCCACCACACACACTGGAGTAGGGTATTACACCGCAAGGTGGCCCGAACTAGTATAAACCCCTGTGTCTCTTGTTCCTTAAGTTCGTCAAGCTATGCCGTGGAATCATAGGGCGAGCGCGCTGGGTAGAGAGTGTTCTTCATGCGCACCCCAGAGTTCGAACCTCTCTATGGTTTGCGGAACCCGAAATCCATCAGGTTTTGATGCACAAGCAGTATTTTCGCTTAATACAGGTGAAGGCTAGCAAATAGGTTGGGAATGGGCCAGCTAGAGAGAGAAAACGTTCATGAACATGCATTGTGCATAATAAATATCAAATACTAGCATGAGTAGGATGTGGACACCATGAACATAAATATCATAGAGTGTCGGTGTACTAAGGTAGGGGTACCTTAGTACCCCAACTTGTGCACGGGCAGTAGCAGCTTCCCGCGGCAGGGTCTACCACGCGCTTGCCGGAAACCTTTCCGGTCCTTATTAAGCCATTCAAAAACAAAGTATACAAGACAGAAGATCAAGACCCTGGCAAGTGGAGCTTGCCGGGAAGGCCGTCCCAGGCTCAAAACTATCACATTAGCACAAGACCCTGGCAAGAGGAGCTTGCCAGGAAGACCAGAAGACTGCATCTCAGAAGACATGCCTCGGCGCACCCTGCGCCCCGGCAGGACCCGGGGAGCGACAAGCTTCCGGGCCCGGCAAGATCAAGATCCCGGCAAGGTGCTTGCCGGGGGAAGCCTGCGCTGTGTGCCCGTGCTCCAGCTCATCTGCCCACGCGTCGCCCTGGGGCCCTTCCAGGGACGCGTGGCGGATGGCTGTGCAGCCTGGGGGACACGGTGGCACGCCACGGTGACGAGGCTACCGCCGTGGCGAACGGAGACGCATGGACGGGTGCTTTTGGGGTCGACGGTGACGGGCATTTAATGCCCTTGTCCCCCACTGTCAAAGTTAGGTGATGACCATTGTTCATCCACTGTTCACACACTATTCCCGCACTGTTACAACTACCACCAAAGTTACATTTTTACCCTCCTCTGCGTTGACACCTGTCGGGGACCCCTTTGAGCTATAAAAGGAGGCCCATGCACAACGTAGAGGGGGTTCGGAACCTAGACAGCTCTCTTGCTCGGTGTAGCTAGTTCTTCAAGCTCCCGAGCCCAAGAACTCAATACAATCTAAGCAGGAGTAGGGTTTTACGCGTCCGCGCGGCCCGAACCTGGGTAAACTGCCCGCGTGCTCTCCTCGATCCGCTCTTCGTGCTCCCTCCGCTCCCTTACCGCAACGTAGAAGGGGCTCCGGTCCCATAGGTGCTCGTGGGGGGACAGTTTCCCCCGACATCTTTGGCACGCCAGGTAGGGGGCGTCGAGGTTGTGCGAACCTGATCCGGCGCTCACGCGGGCGCATTCTCCATCAACCTCTCCAGCTACATCAACTTCATCAGCAACAGCATGGCCCCGAAGAAGAAGGCTTCGGAGGTCGCAGGCCCGTCTGCGTCTGTTCCACCGCCACCAGAACCAACGGTGGGTGGAGGAGACGCCAACGGAAGGGTGGTTGCCGGCGAGGAAACTCGCGGCGCCACCAAATCCAAGGACAAGACGGACGACCGAGCCTCGGTGTCCGTAGACGCGCCACGTCCATCTCAGCAGACGACGGGCCAGCAGCGCCGTGGTACAGGAGGTACCATCCGCTTGTTTGGCCAAGGACAAGCCGGAGGATCGCGGGACGCTCAAGGCCATCGTCCTGGCACGAGCAAGGCGCGGTCGCCGGGGCGGGAAACTGCTCCTTCTAACCCTGTTAGGAGTCCGAGCATATCCCGCTCCTCGCACCGCTCGCCCCCGCTCCCTTCCTCTCCAGCAGAAGCTCTCGCAAGAGCGCAACTGCTCCTCGATTTCCCTCTAGCGGAAGATAAGGCCGAAGACTGGAGGGCGACGATTCAAAGCCTCATCGCCTTTGCCAACAACGACACGCCGCAGCAGCCGGTGACATCGCGGCCACGGCAAGTCGAACAGACGAAGGCCGACGGCGACAAGACCGCCGGGGGTGCAACCACCGTGCACTCCCCGCCGCGGAAGCAGAAGACGCCACCCCGCTGGATTAACGTCGACGACGACTCCACGGCGTCGTCGAATCCGCGGGCTCGTCGGGACCAGCGCCAAGTCCTCAACGACCGGCGCCAAGAAGACGCTCGGACGACAATCGAGCGCCGACGAGAAGCCCGGCGAGAATCGGATCAGCGCGCTGGGACCGCTGTTGACACACCCGCGCCCGGTGAGCCAGGCGACTTGCCGTACGCGGCAGGTTGCCCTGCGTTTACCCGTGAGCTGCGGCGTGTCCAGTGGCCCAGCATGAAAAACTTCAAGCCCGACGTACCCGAGAAGTACGACGGCAAGACGCACCCCTCGGAGTTCCTCAGCATCTACACCATCGCTGTGCAGGCTGCCGGGGGGCGCGACGAGAAGATATTGGCCAACTACTTCCCGCTGGTGCTTAAGCCAAACGTCCGTTCTTGGCTTATGCACTTGCCGGAAGGCTCCATTTCTTCGTGGGCAGATCTGTGCCACCAATTTGTTGGCGCCTTCACGGGCGGCCACAAACCCCACGGCCAGGAGAGTGATCTCCACATCTTGGCCCAGAAGGAAGGAGAGCCCCTGCGCAAGTACATTCAACGGTTCAGCCGCGTGCAGCTCAACATTCCCGACGTCCACCCTGCTGCGGTTATCAGCGCGTTCCACCAGAACGTGCGTAACCGCCGCATGCGGGTGGAGATGGCCTTGACCCAGATCCGGGACGTCAGCGAGATCTACGCTCTGGCTGACAAGTGCGCACACGCCGAAGAGGGGAGGAGACTCCCCGGAGAAGATACTGGTGCAGGGGGAAGCGACAGCGAGGACGCCGCCCCGGCAAAGAAGAGCCGGCGGTGGAACAACAGAAGAAAGAAGAGCAAGGAAGTGCTGGTCGTCGAGCAGTCCGGCAAGGAGGCTCCCGCCAAGAAAGCGCAGGCTGGCGGCTCCGGCAAGGAGCCTGCCCCTGTAGCGGCAGCCGACAAGCAGGACGGCTCCGACAAGCAATATTGCAAGATCCACCGCACCAAGGGTCATGACCTTTCGAACTGCAAGCGCGTCGAGTACCTCGTAGAACAGCAGAAGGCTGAATACGAGCGTCGCGACAAGGAGAAGGCCCAAGGTGGCGGAGGAGAGCCAAGCAAGAAGCGGCCATTCAATGGCCGGGGAGGACGCCGCGGCAAGGCCAAGCAGCGGCAAGGAGATCGATCTCCCCGGGGCCGCGACAAGGATGAGGAAGAAGACGACGACGACGACATGGAGGAAGGTGATAACAGCGAGCAGGAGTTCCAGAAGGCCACGGAAGTCCTGTGTGTCGACGGGGGCGCCTCTCTGCACACTTCCCACCGCCAACTCAGGCAGTGGGTGCGGGAAGTAAACGCAGCAGAGCCGCCCGTTGAGTCGCGCAGGCTGCTGAAGTGGTCCAGCACGCCCATCATTTTTGATCTTGAGGATCACCCTGACCGCACCACTGCGGTCGGGTGCTTGCCGATGTTGGTCTCACCAACCATCCGCAACCTCAAGGTCACCAAAATGTTGGTTGACGGCGGGGCCGGCCTGAACTTGATCTCCTCAGCTGTGATCAAGAAGCTCCAGATCCCAGACGGCGAGCTCGAAGAAACCGGTTCGTTCCAAGGAATAAACCCGGGAAGGAGCAAGCCCAAGGGGAAGATCACTCCGCCAGTGACCTTTGGCGGAGAACTTAACTTCAGGACGGAGAGGATAACCTTTGACGTGGCCGATATCCCATTGCCATACAATGGGATACTTGGACGTCCTGCCCTCGCCAAGTTCATGGCAGCTTCCCACTACGCCCACAACGTACTCAAGATGCCGGGGCCGATAAGCGTCATCTCTGTCTCTGGCGACAAGAAGGACGCGCTTATCTGCGCCGACAAGATATACCAGGATGCAGCAGCCACGGCGGAAAGCAGCACACTTGCCGCTGAAGCTCCCGGGGGGAAGAAGACCAAGTCCAAGTCCGGCAAGTGCTCTGGGGCCCACTCCGGCAAACGCACCTCTTCGGAGTGCTGCGCTGCCGTCGAGGACGTCCCATCGAGCTCCACCGGCAAGTGCAAGAAGGGGATGGCCGCTCCACCGGCAACCAAGAAGGTGTCCGCCAAGGAGGACGGCACTGGTGGTACCTTCACCATCAGTGCTACGCTTGACAGCAAATAGGAAAGCGCGCTTGTTGCCTTCCTGCGGGCGAATGTCGATGTGTTTGCGTGGCAACCATCTGACATCCCCGGCGTTCCCAGGAAGGTAATTGAGCACAAGCTTGTTGTTTGTCCTCATGCGCGGCCCGTCAAGCAGAAGGTCAGGAAGCAAGCCGTGGAGCGCCAAGAATTCATTGCCGAAGAGATCAAGAAGCTAGAAGCAGCAGGCCTGGTTAGAGGCGTGATCCACCCCACATGGTTAGCAAATCCAGTTGTCGTGCGCAAGGCTAACGGGAAGTGGAGACTGTGTATAGACTTCACTGATGTGAATAAAGCATGTCCTAAGGATCCATTTCCTTTGCCGCGTATCGACCAGATTGTTGACTCCACCGCCGGATGTGAGCTGCTTTCCTTCCTTGATGCATACTCAGGTTACCACCAGATTTTCATGGCCAAGGAAGATGAAGAGAAGACTGCATTTATCACTCCATGCGGCACATATTGCTTCATACGCATGCCCTTTGGATTGAAGAATGTAGGCTCGACATTTGCAAGGGTGGTGCACACTGCTTTTGAGCCACAGATCCACAGAAATGTAGAGGCCTACATGGATGACATAGTGGTGAAGAGCAAGAGCAAGGATACACTAATCCAAGATTTGGAGGAAACGTTTGAGAATCTGCGCAAGATCCAGCTTAAGTTGAACCCCGAGAAGTGCGTCTTTGGAGTCCCCTCCGGCAAGCTTCTCGGGTACTTTGTGTCCCAGAGGGGGATTGAAGCCAATCCCGACAAGATAAAAGCCATCGAGCAGATCGAAGCCCCGAAGCGCGTCAAGGACGTAAGGAGACTTGCAGGTTGTGTAGCTGCCCTCAGTAGGTTCATTTCAAAGTCTGCAGAGCGCGCCCTACCTTTGTTCAAAATCTTGAAGAAGGCAGGTCCTATGAAATGGACTCCGGAAGCGGAGGCGGCGCTGCAAGACTTGAAGGCATACCTATCCTCCACTCCGATACTTGTCGCACCTAGGCCACAAGAGAAGTTGCTGCTGTACCTAGCAGCAACCAATCAAGTGGTTAGTGCTGCGTTAGTAGCGGAGAGGGAGGCCGACGAGGAGTATACACCACCGGCAAGTGAATCCAGCGACAAGCAGGGGGCTTCCCCGACAAGCTCTGGCTCAGACAAGGACAAGTCTGCACAGGAGCAAGGAGAAGTGCGAAAGAAGATGGTGCAGCGCCCAGTGTATTTTGTAAGTTCCCTCTTGCAGGGGGCTAGGTCAAGATACTCTGGAGTGCAGAAGTTACTTTTCGGCCTCCTCATGGCCTCGAGAAAGCTGCGCCATTACTTCCAAGCACACGAGATAACAGTGGTCACTCGCTTTCCGTTGAAGAGGATATTGCAGAATCCAGAGGCAACAGGCAGGATCGTCGAGTGGGCACTGGAGCTGTCAAGCTTTGGTCTCAAGTTTGAGAGTACTTCAACTATACAGAGCCGAGCTTTGGCAGAATTCATAGCTGAATGGACCCCAACGCCAGATGAAGAAGTTCCAGAGACAAGCATCCCCGTACAAGAAGCAAGTAGTGAGTGGGTAATGTACTTTGACGGTGCCTTCTCGCTGCAAGGCGCCGGTGCCGGCGTGGTACTCATAGCGCCCACCGGAGAGCACCTCAAGTATGTTATCCAGATGCACTTTCCCAAGGAACAAGCGACAAACAATACTGCTGAGTATGAAGGCTTGCTTGCCGGCCTCAGAATTGCAGCTGAACTTGGGATCAAGAAATTGATTGTACGGGGAGATTCTTAGTTGGTGGTCCGACAAGTTAACAAGAGCTACCAGAGCCCTTTGATGGAAGCCTACGTTGACGAAGTGAGGAAGCTTGAAGAACACTTTGAAGGTCTGCAAATGGAGCACGTTCCAAGAGCTCAGAATGATATTGCAGATGGCCTTTCAAAGTGTGCTGCGATGAAGTTACCTGTGGAACCAGGGACCTTCTTGCTCAAGCTAACTCAACCATCCGTTACACCATCAGTTGGGCAAAGTAAGAAGAGAAAGTTGGTCTCCGGCGACTACTTGCCGGCGGATCTTCCTGAAGCCGCCGCCAAGGTTCCCAAGATCAACGACCAAAATGCTGATGAACAGTTTGCTCCTGCAGATCCTAGGGTCTGTACAGTTGAAGCAAGCGTTCCCGACAAGCCTTGCCACGGCAGGCTTGCCGGGGGGCCATCAGCTCCGGTGGAACCGCAGGTTCTTGCCGTAGAAGCTGAGGTTCCCGCAGCAGCCCTCATGCCTTTAGTCCTTGCCGTTGAGCCTCAGGCTCCGACATGGGCACAGCAGATCGTCCGTTTTATGCAAACTGGAGAACTTCCCGACGACCCAGAAGAGATAGAGAAAATAACCAGGCAGTCAAGTATGTACCAGTTCGTTGACAATGAACTGTACAGAAGAAGACTCAATGGTGTCAGGTTGAAGTGCATTTCCAGAGAAGATGGACATAAGCTGTTGGCAGAGATACATGGAGGCATATGTGGCCACCACATTGGCGCAACGGCACTTGCCGGGAAGGCGTTCCGGCAAGGGTTCTTCTGGCCAGAAGCCCTCCAGGATGCAACTGCACAAGTAACCAAGTGTGAAGCCTGCCAGTTCCATGCCAAGCAAATTCACCAGCCAGCTCAAGCTCTCCAGACGATCCCTTTGTCCCGGCCCTTCTCGGTCTGGGGGCTCGATATCCTCGGCCCTTTCCCTCGTGCTGTCGGGGGATTTGAGTACTTGTACGTTGCAATCGACAAGTTCACAAAGTGGCCAGAAGTGGAACCAGTGAGAAAGGTGACAACACAGTCAGCAGTCAGGTTCTTCAGGTCAATCGTTTGCCGTTTCGGGATCCCTAACACGATCATCACCGACAACGGTACACAATTTACTAGTCGCACCTTCATGCAGTACGTCCAAGACCTTGGCGCCAAGGTCTGCTTTGCTTCTGTTGCTCACCCGAGGAGCAATGGTCAAGCGGAGAGGTCCAATGCTGAAGTGCTGCGCGGACTCAAGACAAGAACCTTCGACAAGCTGCGCAAGTGCGGAAGAAACTGGATAGAGGAGCTACCGGCGGCTCTTTGGTCAATCAGGACGACACCAAGTCGAGCCACTGGACAGACACCCTTTGCTCTTGTCTATGGAGCAGAGGCAGTTCTCCCTACGGAACTCGTATACGGATCTCCTCGAGTACTCGCTTATGATGAGCTCGAGCAAGAGCAACTGCGACAAGATGACGCATTGCTCCTCGAGGAGGAACGTCTCCAGGCTGCTGTACGAGCTGCTCGATACCAGCAGGCCTTGCGTCGCTATCATAGCCGCAAGGTCAAGGCCAGGAGTCTCGAGGAAGGCGACCTTGTTCTTCGGCGTGTTCAGTCCGCCAAGAATTCCAACAAGTTGACGCCGAAGTGGGAGGGCCCTTATCGGGTGAGGCAAGTCACAAGGCCCGGCGCTGTCCGCCTTGAGACCGAAGAAGGCTTACCGGTGAGCAACTCCTGAAACATAGAGCATCTTCGCAAGTTTCACCCATAAGGCGCGGTTGCCGTGATCCGCTCCGGCAACCACCTTTTGTACAACTCTTGCCGCTGTTGCATGTAAACCTTTGTACAAAGCCGGGCGCAGACCCCGTGCATCAGTAAAGTTTTCGTGCTTCGCATTAATTGCCATTTTTCGTGCGTTTCTCTGTTATTTGCATGCATTTTTGGCATCTTGTGCGACGCGCGTCCCCGGTAAGCACTAACAATCCGTGAGGCTGCATACTTGTTTTCCCTCCTCTGTTTTCCCTCCTCTTTCCTTTCCCTCTTAAGCAGAAGGAATATTCCTCGCGCACAAGTTTGCCGGGGGGGGGGGAAGGAGATGGAGGACGTACCAAGTGTTGTTCAAGAAAGAAGAACCTTGTCGGGGAACAAGCAATATATGAAAGCTAAGTTACCAGAATTTGAGCAGTTCAAATTTTTAAATTTTAGTCATCTTCCTTGAACAACCACACTTTGTATGGAAAACCTGTGCGCGGAGGAACCTACCCATGGCTAGCCGCACCCTTACTATTGTTTTCGAGTATGCTCAACGACTTAAGTGAGCTGCGACAAGTGTCGTGCCCTTGCTTCGTTTTCGAGTTCGCTCAACAAGCTAAGTGCGTTGCGACTGGCCGCGGCAAGGTTGCTTGCCGGTAAGCCCTTTGCCAGCAGGCTGCTAAGAGTCCAGCACTCAGCGCTCGCGGCAAGGGCCCCTTGCCGGCAGGTCCCCTAGAAGCGTAGGGTTGAAAGCATACAAAGTGAAGGACCAAAAGCAAGGGAGATAACACCACATTAATTGCTCAGAAATAAGATAATATATTACAAAGATAACTTGTTGCAATGATTAATAGGTTCATGTTCATGGCACGCTTTGCAGCAGCAAAGGAAATAAAAAGAAAGAGGCCTAATCTACGCGATCGCCTTCACGCCTGGAGATCTTGTTCACCTTGGCGATGATGTGGGCGACCTGCGCCTTCAGTGCCTCCTGATCTGCGTCGGCCGGCAAGCTGCGGAGGACGTTGACGAGATTGATGCCAGGGTTGCGGTAGATAATCTTCGTCAAGACGCGCTCCAAAGTGCCCGCGTAGAGCTGGCGCGACTCCTCGGCCAGCTGCGCGGGGAGCTTCTCCTGCAGCCGTGCAAGCGCCGGCGCGATTCCCCTGAAGAAAAGACTTAGCTTGGCGCTGTGGGGGAGGTTCGGGTCCGGAGAGTACACAAGGTGCTCCACCCTCAGCGCCATTAGCTCCTTGTCGATGTTGGCAGCAGAAGCGACCAGCTCGTCGGTCCACTGCTCCACAGCCCTGTTGAAGTTGTTTGCGGAGGTGGCTGCGCTCTCCACCAGCTCCCGCTCCTTGCGGAGCTCCTCCTTCAGCTTGGTCTCGCGGTCCCGGGCGGCGTCGAGTGAATCTTTCAAGGTGGAGACCTTCAACTCCAAGTCATCGATTGAGTCTTTGGCGGCGGTAAGCTCGTCGCCCTTCTTGGAGAGGCGTACCTGGAGGTCTGAGTTGGTATGGGCGTCTTTCTCGCGCTCTATGTTGAGCGCGGTGACCCTGTCCTCGCTCGCCTTCAGGTACTGCTCCAGTTGCTCCACCTTGAGCTCTAGGTCCCTCTTGGCGGTTTCCGCGGCGGCAGCAGCTTCCTTTGCCTCCTTCAGGGCCCCGCCAAGAGCCTGCTCCCGGACGGTGAGCTCGTCGTCATGGGCGTCGAGCTCAACCTTCCGCTGATTGAGCGCTCCTTCTCGCCGGGACAGCTCTTCACCAGCCAAGCGCTGCTGCTCCTCGGCTTCAGCCTTCTCAAGAAGAAACTCTTGCTGCTCTCCGGCAAGCCTTTCACGCTCCTCCGCCAAGTAGCGGAGGGCCGCCTGGTTGGCGGTGCGGAGTTCGGCAGCGCGCTTCTCCAATTCGACTCCAGCCTTGGCGGCAAGAGCTTCCCGGGAGTCCAGCTTCGCCTGCCTGGCCCGGTAAAGGGCCAGGAGCCGGCGAAGCAGCTTCTCCTCTTCGGGCTCGTCGCTCCCGCCAGACGCTTCAACGATCTTCAACCCCGCGGAGGCGAGGACCTCTCCGTCGTAGGTCTCTCCCTCCACGGGGGCTCGCGACGAGGACCCCCAAGGGACTTGTATGAAGACGCCATTGGGGGCCTCAAGGTAGATGCCCGGCTGCTCCTTGGCGGCGGAGGGGTCGGCGGCCGGTGCAGCGCTTGACGCTCCTGCTGCCTCCGGGCCAGCAGTGTGGTCGCCTTCTCCCTCCCCGGCCACGGCGTCTGCGGTCGGGGCAGTCTCCTCAGCGGCAGGCTCGTCGGCAGTCTCCTCAGCGGCAGGCTCGTCGGCTCCCGCCATGCCCTCAGCGGCAGTGGCATTGTCGCCGTCGCCTTGCGCGCCCTCCTCGCCGATGGCCTCGGTCTCCATCCGGTCCGGCGCGGGAGGATCTAGCAGAAGAAAAAGAAAAGAAAAGATCAAACAAATATCCAAAAAGACAAGTTCAAGAAGATAAAGCTGCAAGACTTACCTTCGCGGACTTCCTCGACGACCGGCTCCCTCGCCGGAGAGTCCTCCCTTGGCGGTGGAGCGGTGGCCCCTGCTGGCGGAGGGCCGCCCGTGCCCTCCCTTGGTGGAGTGGCCGCCCTCGTCGGGCTGCTCGCCCTTGGCGCGGAGCCCGCCCTTGGCGGGGTGCCCATCCTCGTCGGAGCATTCTCCCTCGCCGGGGAGTCTACCCTTGGCGGGGAGGGTGGAACCTGTGGCTCGTCGGAGGCAGTCTCCGGGCGCTCCTGCAGCTGCGGCTCCATTTCTGCACAAGACAAACAAGGCAACAAGACATTAGTACAAAGTAAAAACCTCAAGCGCGCCCGACGAACAGAAAGTTCAAGACCAGACTTACGCTGGGGGCTGCGCAGGGGGCTGCTCCTCGGGGCAGCAGGTTGATCCGGCAAGTTCGTCGCCGGCGCGTCTCCTGTCGCCGCGACGGGCGAGTCGTCGTCAACCTCGACCACAGGGATCTTGGCCCTCTTCGCCGTCCGTTGGGCCAGGGTCCTGAAATCAAAGCAAGAACAAGATCAGAATCATCAAGAAAGACCAAGTTAGAATTGAAGAAGCTATAAGTTACAAGTGCTTACTCCTCTTCCTCGTCGTCGTCGGAGCTGAGGGCGGAGAAATCGAACTCCACCTGAGGTGCTCCCGCGCGAGGAGCAGGAGGAGAAGGCTCCCTCGGGCGCTTGGCGGTCTCCGGGGCTGTGGGCTGCGAAGACCCAGCCTCCGTTGGCGCCGAGGCCCGGGGAGCAGGCGGAGCAGCCGCTCCGCTCTGAGAGGATCCCCCTCCGCTCGGCGCTGGTGCGCGGGGCGCCTCCGTCGCGGCTTGGCTCGCTCTGGTGGCGCGCGCCGCCCGGCGAGCAGGCTGCTGTCGAGGCGCCTGCGTCCTCGTCGCTGTAGCTGCCTTGCGGAGGCGTTTCCCCGGCGCTTGCTTGGGACTTGCCGGAGGTGGGGAGTTTTCCGACGACGAGGAGGCGTCGTCGTCGAGTCCTAGAGATCCGCCGGTTGTCTTCATCGGCCTCGACGTCTTCCTCCTCCTCCCCAGCAGGCCCGCTGGGTCCAGCATCCTATCCTGCGGCCCCGCTCCCTCCGGTGGCTCCGCTCCCTCCGGCACCTCTGCTCCCTCCGGCAACCTCGCCTCCTGCGGCGGCGGCCTCGCTCACAATCCCGGGAATCCCGGCATACCTCAGAGAAGGAACCCCGGCAAGCTCGTTGGGCGGAAGCTTGAGCAGTCTGCGGATCTCTGCCTCCTCTGCTTGGCACACCTCATCCGCGGCCTGCGCCTCGTCGACGGTGAATCCGAAGTCCCCCGCCGCTGCAGCTGCGGCAGCCTCTTCCATCCGGGAAGCAATATAGGCTATATCCCGCTCTGTGGTGGCCCAGGTGAGACCCTTGTTCTCCTCGGTGTTCTTCGGCACCTCGACCAAGTTGTCGAAGAAACTCAGTATTGCGTCTGGCGGAGGCTCTATCCAGGTGGGGTCGACGCCGTGGGAGTCACACGCGGGCATCGCCACGCGCAAGGAGTCCCGGGCAGTGCTGTTGCACAGCGGCACCACTCCCCGGGGAGATCTAAACCACTCCGGGTGGGCCGGGTCATGCTTGGAAAGCTCCCGGACCATCCCCTTCAGCTCCAAAGCCGTGAAGTTGAAATTCAATCCCGGGCGCAGCCTCATAATGTCCGCCGCATTGCCAAATTCCCATGCTGGCCTTTTCCTCTCTTGTAAAGGGGCAATGCGGCAGCGGAGGAAATCTGCCCCTACCGCTCCGATGGTTAGTTTGGCTACCCGGAGGCGAAGTATCCTGATAAGGGCGATGTTGAGCTTGCCGTCCTCCGGGGCCAACTCGCTCCAGTCTCCACCGCGCACTATAGCTGTTGTGCGCGGCGCAGTAAAAGGCTTCGGATGGTCCTCCACTACCCAACACCAATCTGCGCGCCATTCTTCCCACTTGCCGCGGAGTTCTCCTTTCAGATATGAGTCTTTCTTGTTCAACTGGAAGATCCAGGAGATACCGCCGGAGAGGGGAGCGCCGGCCTCTACTCTAGGCATAAAGAAATGGCGAAAGAGCGCTACATTGGGATGGATCCCTACATAGTTTTCGTACAGATGTGCGAAAACCGCCATCGTAAGAATGGCGTTGGGGGTGAAGTCTAGGAGGTGGAGGCCGTATGTGTTCATGATGTCACAGAAAAACTCCGAGAACGGAGGGCACAATCCACAATGGAAGAAGACAGCGAAGAAGAAATACCCGCCGGGGAACAGATCTCTGGCGACGGCGGGATAGACTCTGGTGCGGGGATGAGCTTTGGTCTCCTTGGCCCAGAAGAGATAGTACTTGTTCCACAGCTCCCTCGCGCTGAGCCTCGACGCGAAGACCAGGTTCCTCTTCCGTAGGGCGGCAAGCTTCGCCGCCTGCTCGGATTTCTCCCTCTTGGCCTTGTCCGCTTTCGCCTTCTCGATCTTCGGAGCCATGGCGGAGGCGGCGAGGGAAGGGGTGAGGAGCTCGACGGCGCCGCGGATGCGAAAGATGGCGGAGGAGGGGTGGAGGCAGAGAGCAGCGGAGGTTTTCTGGAGGTTGAAGGCGCAATGAAGACGAAGGAGGGAAACTGCCCCTGCTTCCTCTGCTTTTAAGGGGGAGGTGGGGGACGCTCCGCATTTCCCATTAAAGAACGAGGCCACGATCTCTCCCACGACGCCGCAATCGACGCGTGCCGTTAGGGAGGGGCGTGGCGGATGCGGAAGGGGATTTACGGCTTGCCGTGGGCCGCGTGCGCCCGTGCACTGTTTTGGGCCTGGCCCAACAGCGCTCGGCACCGTGTGTGGCCCAGGCCCGGGGGCTCCTGTCGGTGTACTAAGGTAGGGGTACCTTAGTACCCCAACTTGTGCACGGGCAGTAGCAGCTTCCCGCGGCAGGGTCTACCACGCGCTTGCCGGAAACCTTTCCGGTCCTTATTAAGCCATTCAAAAACAAAGTATATAAGACAGAAGATCAAGACCCCGGCAAGTGGAGCTTGCCGGGAAGGCCGTCCCAGGCTCAAAACTATCACATTAGCACAAGACCCTAGCAAGAGGAGCTTGCCAGGAATACCAAAAGACTGCATCTCAGAAGATATGCCTCGGCGCACCCTGCGCCCCGGAAGGACCCGGGGAGCGACAAGCTTCCGGGCCCGGCAAGATCAAGATCCCGGCAAGGTGCTTGCCGGGGGAAGCCTGCGCTGTGTGCCCGCGCTCCAGCTCATCTGCCCATGCGTCGCCCTGGGGCCCTTCCAGGGACGCGTGGCGGATGGCTGTGCAGCCTGGGGGACACGGTGGCACGCCACGGTGACGAGGCTACCGTCGTGGCGAACGGAGACGCATGGACGGGTGCTTTTGGGGTCGACGGTGACGGGCATTTAATGCCCTTGTCCCCCACTGTCAAAGTTAGGTGATGACCACTGCTCATCCACTGTTCACACACTATTCCCGCACTGTTACAACTACCACCAAAGTTACATTTTTACCCTCCTCTGCGTTGACACCTGTCGGTGACCCCTTTGAGCTATAAAAGGAGGCCCATGCACAACGTAGAGGGGGTTCGGAACCTAGACAGCTCTCTTGCTCGGTGTAGCTAGTTCTTCAAGCTCCCGAGCCCAAGAACTCAATACAATCTAAGCAAGAGTAGGGTTTTACGCGTCCGCGCGGCCTGAACCTGGGTAAACTGCCCGCGTGCTCTCCTCGATCCGCTCTTCGTGCTCCCTCCGCTCCCTTACCGCAACGTAGAAGGGGCTCCGGTCCCATAGGTGCTCGTGGGAGGACAGTTTCCCCCGACATAGAGGCTATGTTGGTTTTGTTTCAAGTACATGCATGAACATGTGCCAAGTCAAGCTGCTTGAAATGTCCAGAGGAGGACACCATGTCATCATACCACATCACAATCATTTTGATGCATGTTGATATTCAAGATGAATCATTATCCACTCCTAGCTACATAAGCATGGCATGAGAAACTATAATCTCTAATTGTCATTGCAAACATGTTTGATCGTAATATGCCAAATCATGGATACTAGGTTAAACATATTTACAAAAACAGAACAAGTTGAGTTCATACATGTTTCTCTCTGCCTCAGCCAGTTCAGCAAATATCGTCATTATTGCCTTTCACTTGCACAACCGAATGATATGAAATAATAATAGTGCAAGAGTGTCGTGGACTAAGCTGGAATCTGCAAACATTTTATTCAAAAAGGAGAAGACAAGGCAATTTGGGCTCTTTGTTAGATATACGCTAATTCATATGAGAGCCACTCAACATTTTCATCGTGGTCTTCTCCTTGATATGACTCAAAAACCATAATTTTTTTCAGAGAAACAAACTAAAATATTGTTGGAGTTTTTAGTTTTTTCTTGAAGAAGGCAAATTGAAGAAAGAAAACAAAAATGAGAAAAACTATTTACACGGGAGAGCCCAACAAACACAGAGAAGAATCTGGAAATCTTTTTTGGTTTTCTTTTAATACTACAACTAATTAAGCTAGAAAGAAAAACCGAAAAGAAATAGGAAATATTTTTGGGTTTTCTTAAAAGTTTTTCAAACACAAAAGAAGAAAGCGAGAAAAATAAATCTAGCATGGATAGTATAATGAAAAAGTGTGAACACCGACAATGGGAAAGAAATGTGTGAGCCCGAATGTAGTGCCGTTGAAAAACACGTACTCCCCAAGCTTAGGCTTTAGTCCTAGCTTGGCAATCACCATCGGTAGTATCCATCCGGTCCCATATCAAAGTGGTGTGGCGGCGGTACCGAAGCGCCCCACTCCTAAGGCTCCTTCTCCACAACTGCGTGGGCATTCCGGTAGGCAATGATGTCATCTGGCATGATCCAGTATCCGCCCCTGGTAATAGAATCAAACAAAGCAGGTGCAGGCAACGGAAGAATATCACGGGTATCCACACTGAAAACCAGGTTATAATGAATATAATGAATAGAGTTATCAATATCAGTGAACTGGTGATCCTCCATCACTTGATGATCTAGATAAACCTAGGGCAAACGATGGTCATGTTGGCGTATCTGAACGTTGAAGTGACTCTCTAGGCGAGTAGCGTAAATACCACCATGAATTTTACCCTTAGTCCTGTTAAGGTGTAGACTTCATGCGATAGTTGCCCCAAGGCTAAAGGTGTTATCACCATATAGTGCACGGCGTAAGACAACGAAGTCGGGGGCACTAAGTGCACCAACCTTCTCTCTAGCAAGTAAGCACTTCGCAATGAAAAGAGCAAAATAATGCACAGAGGGAAATTGCAAACTAGTGGCAGTGACACTCGATACCCCTCTCTCATCTCCCACTGATAGAGTACGATATAAGCCCTCAAACTTTACAGGCCTAGGTTCTTTTATTTCCCCATCAGAAGGGATCAAGCAAATGTCACAAAAGTTAGTTAGTGGTATCTGATGGGTTTCAGAATATAAGTTAAGCTACACCTCAGGGGGGGGGGGTTATTCCTACTTAAGAAATGAAAGTTGGTTAGCTCGACGTTTATAGCGAATTGAGTGAACTCTTGATGAATCTCGCCCCCTCCAGGAAGGGAGTATGCGGCCATTCGCATGGCCGCACCTCCGCCCTTCTTCGCGTATGGAGGTCATTGTCCGAAGATTCCCCAATAACTTCCTTGGCATTTTTCTTGGAAGCAAACATCCTAAAGAAACTCATCTTATTCCTATAGATAAAATTCTGAAAATTTTAGTCCACAAAAAATTTGTCAACAAAATTTCACAAGATTGATAGTAACTACTGATTGGCATGTTTAGATGCCATATCAAGCACTCAAAGTACTTAGAACACTAAGAATTCAACATGCAAGCTCATCTACAACTGCACCAAGAGTAGATAATTATTCAAAATACAATCCACTAAAGCAAAAACTAATTGGAGCAATGGAGGAGTCACATAGCAAGTAGCAATCCCCCAAATCAGTTTTGGAAATAGAGCTTCAAGCAAAGAGATCGAAATCCGCGGGTTTGAGGGCAAGAACATGAGAGAGCGAGAACAATGGTGAATATTTTTTGGAGGTAGGAGGTGACATGTCCTAAAGAGATAAGTGAGGGTGCCCATATGGGGACAACAGCCCACCAGGGCGCGCCTGGGGCTGCTGGCGTGCCCAGGTAGGTTGTGCCCACCTAGTGCACCCCCTCTAGTTTTATTGGCACTAAAAATTCAGAAAAAACTGAATAAATTGTGTTAAATTTTCAAGGCATTCTGAGCACTTTTATTTTTTGGGTCATTTTTTATTGCACGAGAAATTAGAAAACAGGATAAACATGGCATTTTATTTTATTTAACTAATAAAAACATTAAACAAAAGATAGGGTCAGCAGGTAGTGCCTACTAAATTCATTAACTTCATACCTCTCCAAAATGATCCATTAATAAGGTTGATCAAGTCTTATTGACAACCACTTTCAATTAGCATGAAACCGAAGAACTTTCGTAAAACACTAAGTTACCTCAACAAAGATATGTATGTCCCCAACAATAACTATATCATATTTCTTTTTGGCAGTAGGTAGAGGTAGGTGAAAACTTCCAATAGTGAGTGTCGGTGATTTTTCAATAATATTAATACCATTACTTGGAATTGTTTCTTCGGAAAGTGCACCATATGCTCATTGCCATTGATATGAAAAGTGACCTTGCCTATAACAGCCCTAGCAGTATTCAAAAAGGGTCTACCAAGGATAACCACATGTTGTCATCCTCTGGCATCTCAAGTATAACAAAGTCAGTTAAGATAGTAACATTTGCAACAACAACGGGCACATCCTCACAAATACTGGCAGGTATGGAAGTTGATTTGTCAGCCATTTGCAAAGATATTTCGGTGGGCGTGAGTTAATTTAAATCAAGTATTTTATTTAAAGAGAAATTCATAACACTAACACCAGCTCCTAAATCACATAAAGCAGTTTTGACATAGTTTATTTTGATGGAGCAAGGTATAGTTGGTATTCCAGGATATCCAAGTTTTTTAGGTACTTCATCTTTCAAAGAATAGTTAGCAAGCATGGTGGAGATTTCATCTTCTGGTATCTTTCTTTTATTAGTGATGATGTCTTTCATGTATTTTGCATAAGAAGCCATCTTTCAAATATCAGTCAAGCGAGTGCGTAAAAAGACTGGCCTAAGCATTTCAGCAAAGCGTTCAAATTCCTCATCATCTTTTTTCTTAGTTGACTTAGGTGGAAAGGGCGTGGGTACTTTACCAATGGTTCTCTTTTTTACCATGTTTCCTAGCAACAAAGTCTCTTTTATCATATCTTTTATTTTTAGGTTGTGGGTTATCAAGATCAACAGCAGGTTATATCTCAATATCATTATCTGATTTTTTTATCATTGTCTGGTTGAGTGTCGTTATGAACATCATCATTATCATTTTCTTTATCACTAGATAAATGTTCATTACCAGATTGAGTTTCAGCATTATAGATAGAGACATCATTACTATTTTCTGGAGGTTTTTCTATCTCAGGTTCACTAGAGGTATGCAATGTCCTATCATTTTCTTCTTCTTTTTGTTTCTAGAAGGACTAGGTTAATTCTTTGAGAGTCTTGTTCAATTCTCTTAGGGTGTACACCCCTCAGGATAAAGTGCTTCCTGAGTCATTTTGCCTCCTACGGTTGCTACTCTAAAAAAAATCATTTATATTACAATTCATTTCATTTAGCAATTCTGTTTGGGATTGAGCAACTTGTTCTAACTGAGTTTGAACTATAGATGCATGTTTTCCTACACCTCTAAAATCATTGGAGATTCTAAATAACAAGTCACTCAAGCGAGTAATCATATCAGAGTTGCATTTCAATTGTTTCATGACATTGGCATTGAAGTGATCTTGTTTTCTAATGTAGTTATCAAACTCATAAAGGCATTGACTAGGATGTTTGTTGTAAGGGATATCACCTTCATCAAATTTCATTAAAGAATTTACCTCTACCACCTTTTGGTGGTGGTGTGTCAAGTCCATGGATTTCTTCAATAGGTGGTAAATTCTTAACATGCTCTGCTTTAATACATTTTTCCTTCATACTTTTCTTTGCCTCTTGCATATCTACATGACTGAGGAATAAGATATCCCTCTTCTTCGGAGTGCGTTTAGGCGGTGGTTCGAGAAGAATCCAATCATCATAATTTTTCAATATTCTCGTGCAGAAACATGATCACCTATGGGGCCATTGGCCCCTTTTGTGGTTGGACATGTGGGATCATGTTTGACAAAGAGCAGAAGCCGTAGAACAACGCGGCGATGGTGACACTGGAAATCTTTACCCTGGTTCGGGCCGTCGTGAGGCGTAAAACTCTACTCCCGCTTTGGTGGGATTGATGGGCGAAACCAAAAGCAACATACAGCTCGTGCCCGGCAAGGCGGCCTCGGGGAGAGCAGCTACGCGCGTACAAGTACGTGAGGGTCCGAATCCTTTTCTAGTACGCCTCGGGCCTCCTTTTATAGTTAAAGGGGCATCCACAGTGGCAAATGGTCACTTTTTGTTGATTAGATAGCTAACAGTGCTATCATACGTAACTCTGGTAGTTAGGAAAAAGTGCATTAAATGCACTTCTAGGTGTCGCGTTGAGGATGCAGCCCGGCAAGCCAGCTGCGCCGCTTATCCATTGCTTTGCTTATCAGCTGGACACGCCAATGGACGGGTGTCATTTGGAGGTGATTTTTCTTCCAAGTTGCTGCCATGTGCTTACTGGAAGCCACTTATTCATCTGAGGGTTCGACACCGCACTAACGGCTAACCCGCATCACGATGCGGTGGAGCGGTGGTGTCTTGGTGGGGAAACCTACCCTTCAGCGGCCCCGGCAAGCCTGCAGGGGAAAAGTTGGACTTGCTCTTGGGGCGGTCTCGACCTGGCCAGGCTCTCTTGCCCGGCAAGGGAGGCCTCCCCAAGATGAAACCTGCTGTCTTGACTTATCTTGGTCCTCTTGATCCACTCCTTGGCCTCTCAAAAAGCTGCTTTGTTATAGATGTCTTCTTGTCGAATACAGGCTGTCGGGGTCGGAGGCTTCTACTATCAGTGCACAAGTCAGGGGAACATACACCCCTGTTTGTGTATCCCAATAGAAGCCCCCGGGCCTGAGCCATCCATGTCGCCAGGAACGTTGGGTTACGCCCCCAAACAGTGCATGGACATCTATCGATGAAGTGTTGCACATGCAGCGGTTTGTTATGATGAGCAGCCAATCCAGCATCCACTCCACATAATTTCTGCAGGGCGTGGTGTTGTGGGACTGTAGCAGTTAATTGGTAGTGCACCTGCAAAAACTGTAACATTCCGTAAGAAGATAGCGAAGAGTCAGCCCCCTCGTCCGTTCCCATAAAAAGAGGCAACACGAAGGGGCGCTGCTCATTCGTTTTTGTTCTCCCTCCAATCATCTTCCTCATCAAGCCAAGCAACTGCTTTCGCGCCCATACTCGCCTCTAGATCTTCCATCCCTTTTTCTTATCCCAAAGTATAGGGAAGAAATCCGCTGCCGCAAGGGCGAAGCGGTCGACCGTCGCAAAGGATGTGGCAGCTGAAGGGAAGAAGAAGAGAGTGGCGGAGCTGGATAGGAAACGGCGGGAGGACGTTGGGTTCTCTTTGTCGAGCTTGCATACCAATACCTTGATCACGAGGTATTCATATATGTGGGGGAGGGATGTTCCAAACGGGCACGGAGCGCCCGTAGTTTTGCCACGGGAGAAGAGGTCCCACCGGACTCATATCCCTTTTTGTGCGCATATTTCTTTTGCCGTCTCTCCCCACATTTCTCTGACTTCTTTGATCCGATAATGGTGGTGTACGGATTCCACCTATTGGATGTTATGCCCAATGCAATGGCGTGCATGGCGATTTTTGCCCATTTACGTGAGAACTTTATTGGAGTCGCCCCCAATGTGGATTCGTTCAGGCACTTCTTCGTCCCGAGGGTCGAAGATAAATCCCACCGCTCGTGGAAGTTAAGATGGATCCCACAAGGCCGGAAGGAGCCTTGGGACTATCTTCCTAATCAGCAGTGTTATAGGTGGGAAGACTGGAGGCCAGATTGGTGCTGGATTAAGGATGAGGAGGCCCAATAATTTTGTGCAGCGCAGACTGAGTGCGTCGTGCACGGCAATGAATACGGTAAGTTAGGCCTCATCGACGACAGGCTTCGCCCAGCACTGAACAGGGTTGCACGCCTGAAAACAGTCGGGCTAACCATCTAACAGGTGGGGGCCGATTTTCTCAAGCGTCGTGCACCGCTACATAAGAGGGTAGATTTGCTTGGATGTATGGGGATGCTGGCAACAGGATGCACCTGTACCCAGGCCTCACCAACAATTTGACAATATACGGCCACGGTTGGCTATGCAAACAGCTGTTTGGTAGCCTTGGGCCATACAAGTTGCCAGCATGGGTCATCCCGCTGAACATCAACTCTGCCCGGGATCAAATCTTGAAATGGATGCCAGACTGCTATGCCTATGGGGTCCAGACAAATTGGTGGCTACATGTGCTGGGCGAGGAGTTGAAGTGGGCCTCCAATCTGGCGGAGGTAGCCTTTAGGGTGGAGGAAAACATGTTCAAGCGCACCTCCAAGGCAGAGGCGGCATTTATCAGGAGGCGGATTGAGGAGGACAAAGCGCTCCGGGCTGCCGGGAAGGCGAGGCCCGGAGGAGAACAAGAAGAGGAGGAGGAGGGTGAAGGCAAGGGCTCTTCACATGGAAGGAGCGAGGAACATGTTCTGGAGGAGGTTCATGGGCTCGAGCCTGCCGGGGTTGAAGCCCTCTACGCTGGGACAACAGAGGCTTAAGAAGGTGATGAAGCCGAAGACGTCGAGCAGCCTGCTACCTCTTGAGCTTGCGTTGTATTCCCTCGAAGAGGAAAGGGAGATGCAGCACAGTAGCGTAAGTATTTCCCTCAGTTTTTGAGAATCAAGGTATCAATCCAGTAGGAGACCACGCGCGAGTCCCTCGCACCTGCACAAACAAATAAGAACTTCGCAGCCAATGCGATAAGGGGTTGTCAATCCCTTTACGATCACTTACGAAAGTGAGATCTGATAGAGATGATAGTTTATATTTTTGGTATTTCTGGTTTTAATAAAACAACAAACAAAAGCGATAAAAGTAAAGTAGATGTAGATTGATATGTTGAGAATAGACCCGGGGGCCATAGTTTTCTCTAGTGGCTTCTCTCATGATAGCGATATTCTACGGCGGGTAAACAAATTACTATCAAGCAATTGATAGAAAAGCGAAGACTGAAACGATTCTGCATCTGCTACACCGATATCCAGCATGCATCTAGTGTATTGAGCTCATAAGACAGAGTAACGCCTTAAGCAAGATGACATGATGTAGAGGGATAAACTTGTAATGCCCAGGATGGGACTATACCTCCTACATGTCGAGGCACGACTTAAAGGTATAAGCCCATTCTAGAATGATCTCAAGTTCGGTATCTTTGCACATCTCATGTAAAAATAGGGATGAAAAGAAAAGAGATAATTGGCTTACACTCGCCATGTCACACAATTCATTACATAGCCAAACATCATCCAAATAACATCACAACCCGACTACAGGTGAAGATCCAAATGAAAGATACCAAAATACATAAAGCCACAGGTTCGGATCACCCCTAGTAGAAACCACTACTGATCATCGGGATAGTACACATAGTATCAGCTACGCTCTTCATCATACTCCCAGTACAGCTCTGTGCCGTCACCTGAGTAGTTCAACATGGTACCTGCATCTGGTGTGGTGTAGAATCTGTGAGCCACGGAGGACTCAGCAATCCCGTTCCCGGGTAACAGAACTATCTAAGCCTTGGGTGTGGAACAAGGCTGAAGAAAGAATAAAAGGCTGCAGCTGCACTAGCACTAACTTACGTAATAAGAGCGAGAAGAGAAGTGCCACGAGCGATAAGGTGATCACGAAGTGATCCTATCTAAGCACGTCAATCATAACCCCACCGTGTTCACTTCCCGAACCCCTTTCGGAAAATGACCGTCACGGTACTCACGCTGGTAGTGTTTTCTGAACATGGTGTCAATTTTTCTACAACCGGATATTAACAAATTCCCATCTGCCACATAACCACGGGCATGGCTTTCGAAAGTTCAAAACCCTGCACGGGTGTTCCAACTTGGCCCATTACAAGCCCACGATCCGCGGAGTCGCAACTCCAAGGTGGGAAGGCCCGAGTCGTCGATGGGATCGTAAGACGGCTCCTCGTTCTCAACCTCGGTAGTAACCTCGTTCTCGTACTCGGTCTCGGCTTCCGTCTCTACTCAACACAAGAACACACGAGGCACGAAATCAAACAAGATGCAATGCGCAAACTACAAGATGCATGTCTGATGCACTTAGGATGCACTGCAGATGCACTTAGGATGCACAACATGACAACATAGGAAGCACAGAGAAACAGCACAAGAACAAGACAATTTACTCAAGCAAGTAGGATGCAAGACAAGTTTATTTAGGATGCAAAACATGGCAATGTAGGAAGCACAGAGAAACAACACAAGAAACAGCAGGTTTAAATGAGGCCGGAAACTACTTAAGACAAATCCGGTAAGTCCTCATATGCATAGTTTGAAAATAGTCCAGATCTGAACAAACCTTAAGTTAAAGTTGTTAAACAGCAAGTTAACATGCACCATGATGATCTACACGAAATTCTAGTCGGTTTCATATAAAGTTTGTTTAAAATGGAGCTACGGTCTAGAAGATATGATCAAAACAAGATAAGCATGGCAACGGTGCAAGATGCACCCAAACATCAAGCAAACATACTCCAAACATGTTAACAAGATGATATTACGAATCTACATGCAAAACCACACAAGTTTCATGTAGGGCACGCGCAAAACGGAGCAACGGGCTAAAAGATACACCCGAAACAAGAAACAAAGCAAAGCTGAAATTAACAGCCACATAGCAACTTTGGAGCAAGAAATATATACTCTACAGCACTCAAACATGGTGACAAGAAGCATGGACATGAAGTACACATATCCTACAGCAAACAACTCCATTGGAGCATCTCCATAGGAGGCATGGATCAATAGCAACAAGCTACAACATTTTGATCTTGACAATAAAAACCTAGCAGTAATATTTTATAGCAACTTAGGGGCAAGAATTAAATATGCTATAGCAACCCAAATGAGCATGTGAGGGCATGGATGGATAGAAAACAACATATAAAACAAGGAATGATCAATGGCCACCCCAAAACTATCATGGATTTGCCTAGGACAACAAGCAAACATAGCATCAGGACATTACAGATTCCAGACTTGGTGAAATTTCACTAAGTATTAAAACAGTAACATTATCATGGCATGTTTGTGAGCATGTTTAAGTCACCTCAAAGCATAACATGGCAAATGGTTTGCACCACAGCAAAGAACACATGATGTAGAATCTAAAACATATGAGCATGTGACATGGGGACAAACACAACAATAGCAACGAGCTCCTCAACTAGGCATCTCGTAACAAGTTACAAAACTTAACAGCCATATGCACTTTTGCAACAGAGATAAACATGGCAATATGAACTCTAACATGCATGCTATAGCAACCAACATGTAGAGCATCTCATGATGAACACTTGGACATATCATTTGCTTCACTTGGATAAACATGCACCAAGTTATCACATCTCAAACATGGCATTAAAACAACTAATAGCAGCAGTTTATATCATGTAGCACTCTTGTCATGAAGATTAAGACATCTAGATGGACTCAAACAAGCATGACACAATGGAACAAAACATAGTACATGTCACCATGATCATTTTGACATATCACACGCACAAAACGGACAAGCACAGTAAAAGTTATCATCATCACAAAAATGCATCAGACAACAAAACTAAAAGGACTTAGTAAAAAAAACACAAGGGTCAACCTCTGTCTGGAACGGTCAACGCGGGTCGCGGGTCGCGGGCGCCGAGACCCGTTAGGGTTCGAACCCGCAGGATCGTGGCGACGACTCCTGGATCGGCTCAATCCCGTGCTTGGCGAGGGGCGGCCACCTCGATCCCTGCAGGCGGCAGCAAGTGCGGTGGCCTCGGTGGCGGGCGGCGACCCTGGCCCGGCGGCGGCAAGGGCTGGAGGAGGCCGGGGCTCGGGCCGGCGGCCATCTTCATGGCGGCGGTGACTGGGGCGAGGGGAGGCGGCGCGCGAGCTCGCCGACGGCGGGGATCCGGCGGGGAGGGGGCGGCGGCGCGGCCAACGGAGGCGGCGGGGATGAAGGGCCCGGCGCGGGAGGCGCGCGGCCCGGAGGGCGACGGCGGCGGAGGCGGTTGGTTGGTGCGGCGGATCTGTCCGGCCCGAATCGGACACGTCCGCCCGGCGCGGATTCCGAGGCGGGGCTGGAGCTAGGAGGAGGCTAGGGTTTTGGACGAAAAATGGCAAGGGGGTCGTTTTTATAGGCACAAGGAGCTAGGAGACTCCAAATGGGGAGCGGTTTTCGGCCACGCGATCACAATTCAACAACCGAGATGATGGGAAGGGTTGTGCTGGGTTGGTGGGCTGTTGTGGAGGGGGTCTTGGGCCTCAAAGAGGAGGTACTTTTAGCCCACGAGGTTAACTGTTGGAGTATCAAACGAACTCCAAACGCGACGAAACTTGATAGGCGGCCTACACGTATCAAAACTACATCGCATGACAAGTCTCACACCATTCCGGAAACGTTACACGGCCAAACACGAAAGAAGGACTCGGGGATGCCACGGGCACGTGTGAGAGCGTCGGAACTCGAAACGGACAACGGGAAGAGACGAGTGGGACCGGATGCAAACGACAACACAAATGCAATGCAATGCACATGACGACATGACATGGATGAAATGCACACACACACACACGACAAAACGAAGAAACCCGAAAAGAAAGAAGAACCTAGAACAGAAATGATGAAGCCAAAGTTTATATATTTCCATATAGGGAAAGTGTTACATCCGGGGCATTACAAACTCTCCTCTACTACAAAAAGATCTCGTCCCGAGATCTAGGACTGGAAGAAGGAAGGATACTCGGAACGAAGGTTATCTTCTCGTTCCCACGTAGCTTCTCAGTCGGTATGGTGTGACCACTTGACTTTCAAGAACTTGATTGACTTGTTGCGGGTCTTGCGCTCGGTTTCTTCAAGAATAGCAACGGGATGCTCTTGGTAAGACAAGTCTTGTTGAAGATCAATCTCCTCAAACGGAATGGTGCGTTCAGGTGTCTTGAAGCACTTGCAGAGTTGAGACACGTGAAACACATTATGAACATTAGCAAAGTTGGAAGGGAGCTCAAGTTGATAGGCTAGATCGCCTCTTTTGCCAAGGATCTTGAAAGGGCCCACGTATCTAGGAGCAAGCTTGCCTTTGATACCGAATCTTTGGGTGCATTTCATAGGAGAAACAAGGAGATAGACATGATCACCAATGTTGAAATCCAAATCATGGTGCTTGCCTTCATAGTAGCTCTTCTGACGTGACTGAGCGGCCTTGAGATTCTCACGTATGACTTTGCACATTTCTTCGGCTTCTGAGATCAAGTCATTGCCAAGAAGTTGACGTTCACCAGTCTCGGACCAGTTGAGAGGAGTACAACACTTTCTGCCATAGAGGATTTCAAACGGAGCTTTGCCGGCACTTGCTTGGAAACTGTTGTTGTAAGAGAACTCGTCAAACGAAAGACAACTTCCCACTTCATGCCAAAAGATATGACACAAGCTCTGAGCATGTCTTCTAGAATCTGGTTCACTCTCTTGACTTGACCACTAGTCTGAGGGTGAAATGCAGTGCTGAAACGGATCTTAGTGCCCATGGCAGACTGAAAGGACTCCCAGAACTTGGATGTGAACAAACTTCTACGGCCCGAGGAGATAACTTGAGGAATGCCATGTAAGGACACAATTCTGGAAGTGTACAACTCTGCCAGCTGAGCTACATTGATGGATTCTTTGACTGGAAGGAAGTGAGCTACTTTGGTAAGCTTGTCAATCACCACAAAGATAGAATCATTCCCCTTCTTGGACTTGGGAAACCCAGTGACGAAATCCATTTCAATGTGTTCGAATTTCCACTCGGGAATAGGAAGAGGTTGGAGAAGACCGGCTGGACGTTGATGCTCTGCCTTCAGTCTTCTACAGACATCACATTCATTCACGAATTGGGCAATCTCCCTTTTCATGCGAGTCCACCAGTAAGATTGCTTGAGGTCTTGGTACATCTTGGAACTTCCAGGATGAATCGAAAGGAGGGAGTCATGTGCTTCGTTCATTATGAGCTTCCTGAGATCACCCTTGGGAACCACAAGTCTGTCCTCAAAGAACAAGGTATCTCTATCATCAACGCGATAGCACTTGTATTTGGGAGTACCCTTTGCAATACCATGTTTCACTTTCTGCACCATAGCATTACTGAGTTGGGCCTCACGGATCTGATCTTCCAAGGTAGGAGCAACTTGAAGATTTGGAAGAAAGCCTTGCGGAACAACTTGGAGGTTGAGCTTCCTGAATGCTTCACAAAGCTCAGGCTGGAATGGCTTGATAAGGAGACTGTTGCAATATGCCTTTCTGCTCAAAGCATCTGCAATGACATTGGCCTTGCCAGGTGTGTATTCGATGCTTGGATCATACTCTTGGATCATTTCAACCCAACGAGTCTGGCGAAGGTTCAGGTTCGGCTGTGTGAAGATGTACTTCAAGCTCTTGTGATCGGTGAAGATGTCGACTTTTCTGCCCAACAGAAGGTGTCTCCACGTGATCAAGGCGTGTACCATAGCTGCTAGCTCGAGATCATGTGTGGGGTAGTTCTTCTCACTTGGCTTCAATTGACGAGAAGTGTATGCCACAATTTTCTTGTCCTGCATTAGCACACCACCAAGTCCTTGAAGCGTAGCATCACATAATACTTCGTAGGGCTTGGACTCATCTGGAGGGGTAAGAACCGGAGCAGAGATGAGCTTTTCTTTGAGAGTTTTGAATGCCACATCACAATCCGGAGACCAGTTGTACTTAACATTCTTCTGCAGCAAGTTGGAGAGAGGCTTGGCAATCTTGGAGAAGTTCTCAACGAACCTTCTGCAATAGCTAGCAAGACCAAGGAAGCTTCAGAGTTGCTTGACGTTTTGAGGAGGTTCCCAGTTGACAATCGCTTCAACGTTCTCGGGGTTGACCGCAATACCGTCAGCGGAGAAGATATGGCCCAGATACAAGACCTTATCGAGCCAGAATTCGCACTTGGAGAACTTGGCGTAGAACTTATGTTCACGGAGTCTGTCGAGAACCATACGTAGGTGCTTTTCGTGATCTTCTTCATTCTTGGAGAACACTAAGATGTCATCCAGATACACAAGCACAAATTCGTTGGTGTAGGAGTTGAAAATGTAGTGCATCATTCTCGAGAAGGTAGGTGGAGCATTAGCGAGGCCAAAAGACATGACTGTATATTCATAGGAACCATAGCTCGTTCTGAAGGCAGTCTTGTGGATATCTTCTTCACGAATGCGGATCTGGTGATAACCCATCCAGAGATCGAGCTTAGAGAACACTTTTGGTCCTTTGAGCTGCTCGAACAATTCATTGATGTTGGGGAGCGGATACTTGTTCTTTATTGTCTTCTTGTTCAATGGCTGGTAATCAACGCAAAGGCGCTCTGTGCCATCCTTCTTCTTGACAAATAAGACACCACAGCCCCAAGGAGAAGTGCTAGGCCTGATCAGACCCATACGCTCTTGCTCATCGAGCTGTTTCTTCAACTCCTTCAACTCTTCAGGGGAGAGCTTGTACGAACGCCGGCATGCTGGCTCAGTACCAGGCTTCAGTTCAATGAAAAATTCAACTTGACGATGCGGAGGCATGCCTGGAAGCTCTTTAGGGAAAACGTCTTCGTATTCATTGACCACCGGAATTTGAGAGATGGCATTAATCTTGCCCTTGTCATTGAGAGAAAATAGCCTGATTGTGTTATCTCGAGAGGCGAAGATAATCACGTCTTCGTTAGGATGAGTAATCTTGACTTCCTTATTTGCACAATCAATATGAGCATCATGCCGAGAAAGCCAATCCATCCCGAGAATAAGATCAATGTCGGAGTTGCCGAGAACAACCGGAGAAGCCAGAAAGCGGTAATCACCCATGCGAATAGATACATCCCGAACAACTGAGTTGGATCTCAACAGAGAACCCGAAGAAATAATGCGCAAAGGTTTATCCAAATAAGATGATGAGAACTCATGCTTGGTAAAGAATGGCCTTGACATGTAACTGAGTGATGCACCAGAGTCAAACAATACTTTTGCAGGAATTGAGTTAACTGAGAGGTTACCAAGTATCACATCAGAAGAATTCTCCGCTTGAGCTGCATTCATTAGATTCACTCTTGCTGACTTGGGGTTGTGCTTGACAATAGCAGTGCTGACAGGTGGAGGAGGCGGAAGGCGCCTTGGGTTGTGGCACTTGTTAGCATAGTGACCCTTCTGGCCACACTTGTTGCAAACCACTTCTGAGAGAGGACGGTAATGAGGAGCACTTGACTTGGAAGCTTGAAAGTGGTTCTTTGACTGATTGCTTGGGTTGGGTGGGTTTGAGAAAGCACGGCCACCAGAATTCTTGTTGATGTTGTAGGGAGCTCGGATCACTTGAGGAGGTGGAAGCCAAAACTTCTGTTGCTTCGCGACCACTTGAGAAGAAGAGAAAGAGTGAACAGCGTCTCTGATCCTCTTTTTGGAAGCTTCCATCTTGAGCTGGGCTGCCTCTTGCTTAAGTGCCATGTTATAGAATTGATCAAACTCATCAGGCTCGAACAAGGTGAGAGCTAGTTGGAGTTCATCCTTCAGACCACCTCGGAACTGATAGATCTTGCTCTTGGCATCTGGGATGTCTTGCTTGGCATAGCGGGCAAGGTTCTGGAACTTGACATTATATTGGTAGACAGACATTGAGCCTTGCTTCAGGTTGCGGAATTGCTCACGCATACCCTCGATGACACTTGTTGGAATGTGGTGAGAGCGAAAGTCCTTGCAGAAGTCATCCCAGGAGATTACACGCCCTACTCTGGAGTCTTTGTACTACTGCCACCAATCAGCTGCTTGGTCCTTGAGTTGGAAGGCTACAAACTTCACATAGTCCTCGGGCCTGACGTTACTGCACTCGAAATGCTTCTTGATATCTGTTATCCAGTCTTCAGCATCTAGAGGGTCCATGAAGAAACTGAATGCCTTTGGTTGATTTGCCAAGAACTAGTTGAGCGTAGCAAAATGAGGTTGGTTGAACAAACTGCCTTGGCCTTGGTTCCCATGAGCACCCTGATTTGCTTGAATGTTCTGCATCATTTGCAAAAGCATCTGGGTGTTCTGATTCGTAGCTTGCATAATTGCTCTCCAGGCCTCAGACGGAAGAGGAGGTGAAGGAGGACGATGAGGACCCTCTTCACCCTCTGGGTTAGCGTTGGGAACCCTTTTAGGAGCCATCCTGAAAGAGATGCCCACTATTCGCCATTGATTGAAAGAATAAATAAGCTGAATCAACGGGTAGAATTGCAACATAAGTCTTCACAATAACATTCGACAAGATGCACGAATGTAATTTTGAGTTTAATAGTAACAACAATCTTCACGAGAAGCCACTTGGGAGACAAAAGGTAAATAAAACAATAAGGAGCAGATAGAACAAATACAAGATAGAAGCTTCGTTCGACATATTCGTGCTGAAAGCTTATGGAACGTGTTACAAAAGGGTTTTGCAATCCCCGGATCAGCATAGCCAAGGACCCTTTGAGATGCAACTCCCGATCGGAACAACAGCCATAAAACTACTTCACTCAATGTAGAACCCCGAACTCCATATCATGCATTTGTTGGAAGAATTCCTATGAGCTACTAGATGAACCCACCTATTAATTTCCGAAAGTTTCCAGTTATGCAATCAGGTGTTGGGGATACAGGGGAAGCATCACGCACTCAACTCTAATCCTACATCCAGCTGTATCCATCCTTCAACACATAACCAGTTATTTCCGGAAACCGTCTACCTCGGACCTTCGAAACGCATCTACTATACAAGCTATGGCAATACTCCCGAACTACCTCCCCAGTACTAGGTGATGTCGGGGTTATCTTGCCACAAACCGCATAGGAGAGTTTTCGATGTCGGCCATCTTAAGTATTCCAGAACTGATGCGATGGATTTGTGACGACAACACCTCGGAGCTCAACTCCCCGGGACACTGCCACAACCCCTAAATGACAGGAGGCATCGAGAACAATGTTCTCTTCACAAAGACATCGGAACAATCCAAACAATACTCGCGAGATTCCTAAAAAAATTGGTGAAATTTTGAGAGTAGAAGAGACAAGAGTAATCGTCAGGAGTCCTCACCAGAGTGAAAATAGATGAGGAGCAAAAGAAATCCTACTCTCCGATATATATATATAGGACTCAAAACATTTTAAGTGTGTGCCTAGACTCAACTGTCAATGATTCGATCAATCAGTGGGGGCTTCTAGGTCGGAGAGGGCTCTGATACCAACTTGTAATGCCCAGGATGGGACTATACCTCCTACGTGTCGAGGCACGACTTAAAGGTATAAGCGCATTCTAGAATGATCTCAAGTTCGGTATCTTTGCACATCTCATGTAAAAATAGGGATGAAAAGAAAAGAGATAATTGGCTTACACTCGCCACGTCACACAATTCATTACATAGCCAAACATCATCCGAATAACATCACAACCCGACTACGGGTGAAGATCCAAATGAAAGATACCAAAATACATAAAGCCACATGTTCGGATCGCCCCTAGTAGAAACCACTACTGATCATCGGGATAGTGCACATAGTATCGGCTACGCTCTTCATCATACTCCCAGTACAGCTCTGTGCCGTCACCTGAGTAGTTCAACATGGTACCTGCATCTGGTGTGGTGTAGAATCTGTGAGCCACGGAGGACTCAGCAATCCCGTTCCCGGGTAACAGAACTATCTAAGCTTTGGGTGTGGAACAAGGCTGAAGAAAGAATAAAAGGATGCAGCTACACTAGCACTAACTTACGTAATAAGAGCGAGAAGAGAAGTGCCACGAGCGATAAGGTGATCACGAAGTGAACCTATCTACGCACGTCAATCATAACCCCATCGTGTTCACTTCCCGAACCCCTTTCGGAAAATGACCGTCACGGTACTCACGCTGGTAGTGTTTTCTGAACATGGTGTCAAGTTTTCTACAACCAGATATTAACAAATTCCCATCTGCCACATAACCGCGGGCACGGCTTTCGAAAGTTTAAAACCCTGCAAGGGTGTTCCAACTTGGCCCATTACAAGCCCACGATCCGCGGAGTCGCAACTCCAAGGTGGGAAGGCCCGAGTATCCTCGGAATCCCGTGCTCAAGATACTCCGATTAAGGTAAGACTAATCCAGCAAATCCTCCCGGTGTGCCGACACCCTGACAGTAGCCTCGCGTATCTAGTCTCAGGCCACGACCGGATGAGCAAAGCGTACAGGTACCAGATACCCCAAGTTGCCAAGGGGTGGACCCTCATAGTGCTCTAGTTTGGACCAACACTCATGTGGAGTACTGGCCCGGGGGTTGATTAATAAAAGGGGATAGCTAGTCCCTATGCAAGTTTTAGTTATTAGGCAAATGGAGTACCAATGTTGGGACTTGCTGGAAAAGACTTAGCGCTAAGCGGTTTATCGAGGGGGTCCCATAACCCCAACCGTGTGAGGAACGCATAATCAAGGAACATAACACCGATTTATACGGTTCCTAGGGCGGCATGAGTGGAACAAAGCACCAAGCAAGAGGCTTAGCCTTCCATCCATTACCAATATATATAGATGATTTAGTTTAAGAGTTTATATAGTGTGATATCCCAACAAGCTTAAACATGAAGCAAGAATCTTCAAATCTTCTCCTGCAACTAGCAATGCTATAAGAGGGGCTGAGCGAAGCCTACGTAGCCAATCAAAGGTTTGCATAGGTTGGGTGGTTAGACAGATTCATGGTTACAATAGGAGGCTGACAGACAAACACGGGCATCGAGGCAATAAGCTAAAGAGCGAGACTTGTAGCAATAGGCAAAGATAGTAATGGTATCTGGGTCAGGTCATCTTGCCTGTCGAGTCGTCGATGGGATCGTAAGACGGCTCCTCGTTCTCAACCTCGGTAGTAACCTCGTTCTCGTACTCGGTCTCGGCTTCCGGTTCTACTCAACACAAGAACACATGAGGCACGAAATCAAACAAGGTGCAATGCGCACACTACAGGATGCATGTCTGATGCACTTAGGATGCACTACCGATGCACTTAGGATGCACAACATGACAACATAGGAAGCACAGAGAAACAACACAAGAACAAGACAATTTACTCAAGCAAGTAGGATGCAAGACAAGTCTATTTAGGATGCAAAACATGGCATGGTAAGAAGCACAGCGAAACAACACAAGAAACAACAGGTTTAAATGAGGCCGGAAACTACTTCAGAAAAAACCGTAAGTCCTCATATGCATAGTTTGAAAATAGTCCAGATCTGAACAAACCTTAAGTTAAAGTTGTTAAACAGAAAGTTAACATGCACCATGATGATCTACACGAAATTCTAGTCAAGTTTCATATAAAGTTTGTTTAAAACAGAGCTACGGTCTAGAAGATATGATCAAAACAAGATAAACATGGCAACGGTGCAAGATGCACCCAAACATCAAGCAAACATACTCCAAACATGTTAACAAGATGATATTATGAATCTACATGCAAAACCACATAAGTTTCATGTAGGGCACGCTCAAAACGGAGCAACGGGCTAAAAGATACACCTGAAACAAGAAACAAAGCAAAGCTGAAATTAACAGCCACATAGCAACTTTGGAGCAAAAAATATATACTATACAGCACTCAAACATGGTGACAAGAAGCATGGACATGAATTAGACATATCCTACAGCAAACAACTCCATTGGAGCATCTCCATAGGAGGCATGGATCAATAGCAACAAGCTACAACATTTTGATCATGACAATAAAAACCTGACATTAATATTTTGTAGCAACTTGGGAGCAAGAATTAAATATGCTACAACAACCCAAATGAGCATGTGAGGGCATGGATGGATAGACAACAACATATACAACAAGGAATGATCAATGGCCACCCCAAAACTATCATGGATTTGCCTAGGATAACAAGCAAACATAGCATCAGGACATTACAGATTCCAGACTTGGTGAAATTTCACTAAGTATTAAAACAGTAACATTATCATGGCATGTTTGCGAGCATGTTTAAGTCACCTCAAAGCATAACATGGCAAATGGTTTGCACCATATCAATGAACACATGATGTAGAATCTAAAATATATGAGCATGTGACATGGGGACAAACACAACAATAGCAACGAGTTCCTCAACTAGGCATCTCGTAACAAGTTACAAAACCTAACAGCCATATGCACTTTTGCAACAGAGATAAACATGGCAATATGAACTCTAACATGCATGCTATAGCAACCAACATGTAGAGCATCTCATGATGAACACTTGGACATTTCATTTGCTTCATTTGGATGAACATGCACCAAGTTATCACATCTCAAACATGGCATTAAAACAACTAATAGCAGCAGTTTATGTCATGTAGCACTCTTGTCATGAAGATTAAGACATCTAGATGGACTCAAACAAGCATGACACAATGGAACAAAACATAGTACATGTCACCACGATCATTTTGACATATCATACGCACAAAACGGACAAGCACAGTAAAAGTTATCATCATCCCAAAAATGCATCAGACAACAAAACTAAAAGGACTTAGTAAAAAAAACACAAGGGTCAACCTCTGACTGGAACGGTCAACGCGGGTCGCGGGGCGGTTCGGGTCGCGGGTCGCGGGCGCCGAGACCCGTTAGGGTTCGAACCCGCAGGATCGGGGCGACGGCTGCTGGATCGGCTCGATCCCGTGCTCGGCGAGGGGCGGCCACCTCGATCCCGGCCGGCGTCGGCAAGTGCGGTGGCCTCGGCGGCGGGCGGCGACCCTGGTCCGGCGGCGGCAAGGGCTGGAGGAGGCCGGGGCTCGGGCCGACGGCGATCTTCAAGGCGGCGGTGACTGGGGCGAGGGGCGGCGGCACGCGAGCTCGCCGGCCGGGCGGAGCTCGCCGGCCGGGCGGAGCTCGCCGGCGGCGGGGATCCGGCGGGGAGGGGGCGGCGACGCGGCCACCGGTGGCGGCGGGGACGAAGGGCCCGGCGCGGGAGGCGCGCGGCCCGGAGGGCGGCGGCGCCGGGCCGGGAACGGGCCTGCGGGCCCGCGTGGCAGCGGAGGCGGTTGGCTGGCGCGACGGATCTGTCCGGCCCGGGTCGGACACGTCCGCCCGGCGCGGATTCCAAGGCGGGGCTGGAGCTAGGAGGAGGCTAGGGTTTTGGACGTAAAATGGCAAGGGGGACGTTTTTATAGGCACAAGGAGCTAGGAGACTCCAAATGGGGAGCGGTTTTCGGCCACGCGATCACAATTCAACGACCGAGATGATGGGAAGGGTTGTGCTAGGTTGGTGGGCTGTTGTGGAGGGGGTCTTGGGCCTCAAAGAGGAGGTACTTTTAGCCCACGAGGTTAACAATTGGAGTATCAAACGAACTCCAAACGCGACGAAACTTGACAGACGGCCTACACGTATCAAAACAACATCGCACGACAAGTCTCACGCCATTCCGGAAACGTTACACGGCCAAACACGAAAGAAGGACTCGGGGATGCCACGGGCACGTGTGAGAGCGTCAGAACTCGAAACGGACAACGGGAAGAGACGAGTGGGACCGGATGCAAACGACAACATAAATGCAATGCAATGCACATGACGACATGACATGGATGAAATGCACACACACACGACAAAATGAAGAAACCCGAAAAGAAAGAAGAACCCAGAACGGAAATGATGAAGCCAAAGTTTATATATTGCCATATAGGGAAAGTGTTACATCCGGGGCATTACAAAACTCAAGCAATATGATATAAACCCCATCTTTTTATCCTCGAGGGCAACAATACAATACGTGCCTTGCTGCCCCTACTGTAACTGGGAAAGGACACCGCAAGATTGAACCCAAAGCCAAGCACTTGTCCCATTGCAAGAACTATAGATCTAGTAGGCCAAACCAAACCAATAATTCGAAGAGACTTGCAAGGATATTATGAGCACACATAAAAAGTTCAGAGAAGAACCAAATATCTTTCATAGATAACCTTGATCATAAACTCACAATTCATCGGATATCGACAAACACACCGCAAAAAGATATTACATCGAATAGATCTCCTCAAAGATCGAGGAGAACTTTGTATTGAGATCCAGAGAGAGAGAGAAGAAGCCATCTAGATACTAGCTATGGACCCGAAGGTCTATGGTAAACTACTCAGAACTCATGGTGAGGGTGATGATGATGATGATGATGAAGGCCTCCGTGATGGATCCCCCTCCGGTGGAGCTCCGGAACAGGCTCCAAGATGGGATCTCCACGGGAACAGAAGGTACGATGATGGAATTAGGGTTCGTAGACTTATATAGGAAGAAGGAGGGCACCGGGGGAGTCACAGGGGCTCCACGATATAAAAGTGAATGTTAAAGCCCATTAAACATCCAAGACTTCATAAATAATAGCATGGAACAATCAAAAATTATAGATACGTTGGAGATGTATCAAGCATCCCCAAGCTTAATTCCTTCTCGTCCTCGGGTAGGTAAATGATAAAGAAAGAATTTTTGATGTGGAATGCTAACCAATATAGTTTTTCAATGTAATTCTCTTAATTGTGGCATGAATGTTCAGATATGAAAGATTCAAGATAAAAGTCTATATTGACGTAAGAAATAACAATACTTCAAGCATACTAACAAAGCAATCATGTCTTCTCAAAATACTATGGCTAAAGAAAGTTATCCCTACAAAATCATATAGTCTGGCTATGCTCCCACTTCATCACACAAAATATTCATATTATGCACAACCCCGATTCCAGCCATGCATTTGTTTTCATACTCTATCTTTTCAAACCTTTCAACTTTCACGCAATACATGAGCGTGAGCCATGGATATAGCACTATGGGTGGAATAGAGGTGGTTGTGGAGAAGACAAAAAGGAGGGAGATAGTCTCGCATCGACTAGGCATACCAACGGGCTATGGAGATGCCCATCAATAGATATCAATGTGTGTGAGTAGGGATTGCCATGCAACGAATGCACTAGAGCTAAATATGAATGAAAGCTTAACAAAAGAAACTAGTGGGTGTGCATCCAACTTGCTTGCTCACGAAGACCTAGGGCATTTGAGGAAGCCCATCGTTGGATTATACAAGCCAAGTTCTATAATGAAAATTCCCACTAGTATATGAAAGTGACTAAGCATGAGACTCTCTACAACAAAGAACATAGTGCTACTTTGAAGCTCAAGTGTGGAAAAAAGATAGTAGCAATTGTCCCTTTTTTTGGGCCTTTCTTTTTTTTCCTTTTTTTTCTTTTTTTTTGCGGAGGGGCTTTATAGATTAAGCCTTTCCTCCCATGGGACAATGCTCTAATAATGATGATCATCACACTTTCATTACAACACGATATTACACTCGATACTACAACAACAAAGTATGATTCTATATGAATGCCTCTGGCGGTGTACCGGTATGTGCAATGAAACAAGAGGGACATGTATACAAATTATGCATGGTGGCTTTGCCACAAATACGATGTCAACTACATGATCATGCAATGGCAATATGACAATATGATGCGTGTCATATGAACGGAACGGTGGAAAGTTGCATGGCAATATATCTCGGAATGGCTATGGAAATGCCATGATAGGTAGGTATGGTGGCTGTTTTGAGGAACAATATGGTGGCTATTTTGAGGAAGGATATATAGTGGGTTTATGGCACCTGCGAAAGTTGCGCGGTACAAGAGAGGCTAGCAATGGTGGAAGGGTGAGAGTGCGTATAATCCATGGACTCAACATTAGTCATAAGAACTCATATACTTATTGCAAAAATCTATTAGTCATCAAAACAAAGAAATCAACGCATGCTCCTAGGGGGAGGTTGGTAGGAGTTAACCATCGCGCGCCCCCGACCTCCAGACAAAGGTTGGCACTCTACAAATACCTCATGCTCTAACTTCGTCACATAGCGGTTCACCATACGTGCATGATACGGGAATCACTAACCTTAACACAAGTATTTCTCAATTTCATAATATCTCCACTAGCATGACTCTAATATCACTATCCTCATATCTCAAAACAATTATCAAGCATCCAACATCTCATTCTATTTAATGCACTTGGTGTGAATTTTTTTACTACATTGACATTGGATGTCTATCATGTGAAGACTAGTTTCTTTAGCCTAAAAACATTACCATGCTGTTTTATAGACACTCAACAGGATATAAGTGAAGCATGATAGTTCAACAATTTCTACAAAATATTACCACCACCGTGCTCTAAAAGATATAAGTGAAGCACTAGAGCAAAACTATTCAACTCAAAAGATATAAGTGAAGCACATAGAGTGTTCTAACAATTTCTAGGCCATATTTAACTCTCTCAAATAGGTGTGTCCAGCAAGGATGATTGTGGCAAACTAACAAGCAAAGACTCAAATTATACAAGATGCTCCAAGCAAAACACATAACATGTTGCGAATAAAAATATAGCTCCAAGTATAGTTACCGATGGATGAAGACGAAAGCGGGGATGCCTTCCCGGGGCATCCCCAAGCTTAGGCTTTTGATTATCTTGAATTTACTTGGGGTGATATGGGCATCCCCAAGCTTAGGCCTTTTCTACTCCTTGTTCCATAGTCTATCAAAACAATACTCAAAACTTGAAAACTTCACAACACAAAACTTAGACAAAAATTATTGTGAGCTCCGTTAGTATAAGAAAGCAAACCACTACTCAAAGGTGCAGCAATGAATTCATTATTTGTTTGTATTGGTGTTAAAACTACTGTATTCCGACTTCTCTATGGTTCATATCCTCCAATACTACTCATAGATGCATCGGAATAAGCAAACAACACACAAAAACAGAATCTATCAAAAACAGAACAGTCTGTAGTAATTTGCAGGTTTCGCCTACTTCTGGACCTCCAAAAAATTCAAACTAAATTGGTAAATTTGCGGAATTTGTCTACCAATCATCTGCGAAAAGAATCTACTAAAAATCACGCTCCAGTAAAATCTGCCAACTACTTTAGCCAGCGCTAACGATTCTGTTTTTCACAGCAAGATCATATAAACTTCACACAAGTCTTCCCAAAGGTTCTACTTGGCACAAACACTAAACAAAACATGAAACCACATATAATCAGAGGCTAGATGCAATATTTATTCCCTAAAAGCAGCAAAAAAAATTGGGTTGCCTCCCAACAAGCTCTTTCTTTATAGCCATTAAGATAGGCTTGATAATTCAATGATGCTCACATGAAAGATGAGAATTGGAGCACAAAGAGAGCATCATAAATCATGTGAAAATCACATCTAAGTCTAACATACTTCCTATGCATAGGCATCTTATAGGAAAACAAATTACCAAGACAAGCAAGATCTAGCATATGCAAGGAAGGAGAAAGAAACAATAGCAATCTCAACATAACGAGAGGTAATTTAGTAACATGAAAATTTCTACAACCATATTTCCATCTCTCATAATAATTTCATGTAGGATCATAAGAAAATTCAACAATATAGCTACCACAAAACATATTCTCAACATGATCCACATGCATGCAAAGTTGACACTCATTCAAAATAGTGGGACTGACATAGAACAAAGTCATTGCTTCTCCAAGCCCAATTTTATCAAAAAACTCATAAGATTGATCAATATCTAAAGTGGTGGGATCAAAAGTTGACACTCTTTCCAATACACTTTCAGTATTATGGCAAACATTATTATCAATCTCATATTCATCATGGGGATTATATAAAATTTCAAGATCATAAGAAGAATCACCCCAATCATGATCATTGTAACAAGTAGTAGACATAGCAAAACTAGCATCCCCAAGCTTAGGGTTTTGCATATTGTAATCACATTTGACATTAATAGAATTTATAATAACATCATTGCAATCATGCTTTTCATTTAAAGAGCTAACATGAATCACTTTTTCTTTTAACAATTCCTCACAATTTTCAGATTCATAAATTTCGAGCAAAACCTCATAAAGATAATCTAGTGCACGCAGCTCACTAGCAATAGGTTCAACATAATGGGATCTCTTAAAGATATTAGCAAGTGGATGAGGATCCATACTTTAGCAAGCGAAGATGCAAGCTAGTTGAGGGCACATGGCACATATGAAAACAAGAAGCAAGCGAATGATAAACACACGACGGAAGAAGGGCAAATAAAACGACAAGGGTTTAGTGGGGGAGTGGAAAACGAGAGGCAAAAAATGTAATGCGAAGGATAAGGGTTTGTGATAGGTACTTGGTATATGACTTTTGCGTAAGCCTCCCCGACAACGGCGTCAGAAATTCTTCTTGCTACCTCATGAGCTTGTGTTGTATTCCCTGGAAGAGGAAAGGGAGATGCAGCACAGTAGTGTAAGTATTTCCCTCAGTTTTTGAGAACCAAGGTATCAATCCAGTAGGAGACGACGCGTGAGTCCCTCGCACCTGCACAAACAAATAAGAACTTCGCAGCCAACGCGATAAGGGGTTGTCAATCCCATTACAGTCACTTACGAAAGTGAGATCTGATAGAGATGATAGTTTATATTTTTGGTATTTTTTGTTTTAATAAAACAGCAAATAAAAGCGATAAAAGTAAAGTAGATGTAGATTGATATGTTGAGAATAGACCTGGGGGCCACAGTTTTCTCTAGTGGCTTCTCTCATGATAGCGATATTCAACGGCGGGTAAACAAATTACTGTCGAGCAATTGATAGAAAAGCAAATAATAATGAGACTATCTAGGCATGATCATTGTATATAGGCATCACATCCGAGACAAGAAGACCGAAATGATTCTGCATATACTACTATTACTCCACACATCGACCGCTATCCAGCATGCATCTAGTGTATTGAGTTCATAAGAACAGAGTAACGCCTTAAGCAAGATGACATGATGTAGAGGGATAAACTCTAGCAATATGATATAAACCCCATCTTTTTATCCTCGATGGCAACAATACAATACGTGCCTTGCTGCCCCTACTGTCACTAGGAAAGGACACCGCAAGATTGAACCCAAAGCCAAGCACTTCTCCCATTGCAAGAACTATAGATCTACTAGGCCAAACCAAACCAATAATTCGAAGAGACTTGCAAGGATATTATGAGCACACATAAAAAGTTCAGAGAAGAACCAAATATCTTTCATAGATAACCTTGATCATAAAGTCACAATTCATCGGATCTCGACAAACACACCACAAAAAGAGATTACATCGAATAGATCTCCTCAAAGACCGAGGAGAACTTTGTATTGAGATCCAGAGGGCGAGAAGAAGCCATCTAGATATTAACTATGGACCCGAAGGTCTATGGTAAACTACTCACAACTCATGGTGAGGCCGGTGATCATGATGATGAAGGCCTCCGTGATGGATCCCCCTCCGGTGGAGCTCCGGAACAGGCTCCAAGATGGGATCTCCACGGGAACAAAAGGTACGGCGATGGAATTAGGGTTTTCTCTCTGTCTACAGAGTTTCTGGGGTACGTAGACTTATATTGGAAGAAGGAGGGCACCGGGGGAGTCACGGGGGCTCCACGAGGCAGGGGGCGCGCCCAGGGAAGGGGGCGCGCCCCCCATCCTCGTGGGCCCCACGTGGCTCTTCTGACATGGTTCTCAAGTTCATCGTGCGTGATTTCCTCCAAAAATATCTCTCGCGAAGGTTTCATTCCGTTTGGACTTCGTTTGATATTCTTTTTCTGCAAAACCCTGAAATAGGCAAAAAAACAGCAATCTGGACTGGCCCTTTGGGTTAGTAGGTTAGTCCCAAAAATGATATAAAAGTGAATGATAAATCCCATTAAACATACAAGACTTCATAAATAATAGCATGGAACAATCAAAAATTATAGATACATTGGAGACGTATCACAGCCTGTGGAGGAGTGGCTTGTAGTGGGACCTCAGGCCCCGGAACCTGACCCGGACCAACGTCCCCACAGGCGGGCCAACCGAGGGGTAGCGGCCCCTGTTCCTGCGCTAGCCACAAAAAGGGTGAAGAAGATTGCCTCCAAGAGCGGCAAGCCAGACGTGATACATCGCTAGTCCTCCCGTCTTTCCGTGGCCAAGACTCCACCCGCCAAGCGATGAGAGGTCACGGGGGTTGATTCCAGCCCCCAGTCAAGCCCAGCCTCTTCGCACAGTTCCTCTTCGCCGGAACCCCCAACCCCGCCAAGGAGTTCATAGTTGCCGGGAAGCTCTCCCTTCCCGACTTTGAAAAGGGGTAGGACGACCCCCCCCCCCACCCGCGGGATATGTGCAGGGCACTATGCTCATCGATCCAGAGTAAGGAGCGAAGCTGGCCGTCTTTTCGTCGAGGTTTCCGTATACTTGATATATGTTGCTTTATTTTGCTCCGTTGACTTGGCAGGGACGACGAGCTCCTTATACATCGGGCCAAGCGCTCCAAGCAGGCGGAGCCGTCGCATCGCTTGGCAATCGCGGGCTCGGCGAGGGATAGGGCAGATGATCCCGAACCTAGCCCCCAACCTAGCTCTCAGCCTGAAGGAGTGGAGCACGCCTCCCACCGCAAGGACGAGGAGGAGGTTCACTAGGGGGAGGCCTGCCAGGAGGGGTCCACCCCACCTAGCATCCAAGTAGAGACGTCCCCGGCAAGTGCCACCACTGAAGGATCGGTCCATGCTGAGGAGATGGCTACTGCCGAAGGAGACACGGGTCGTGCCCCGACAATTAATGTTATCGGGGAGACCGACGCCCCTCCGCAGCAACCGCCATCGGGTAATCCACTTGCTCTTGTCTCTTCTGGCTTGAATTTTTTTTCTGTCACTTCAGTCTCTGGCTCAATAACTGAAACAACTTCTGCAATTACTTGTTGATTCTGCTTGCAACTTCATCGCAAGAGGAGCCTGAGTTATTCGAAGAAGTGGCCAGCATTGGCAAGGATGCTACTGAGGTGGCCGCCAAGATTGCTGCCGCAGAGGGTCCATAACGCGTTGCCAGGGATATTCAAGAGGCTTCAAAGGAGAGAGAGCAGACCCCTGGCAGTGTGTCAAGGTCGGAGGTAGTTGTTGAGGAGAAAGTTCCCCTCCAAACCATGGCCCCTCTCCCCCCGTTTGGCATACCGGCCGCAAATTCACAACCATCTTCAAGAAAGTTGGCGCTGGTCCTCGCTCAGTCTAGGACGGCCATCCCAAGCTCGCCTGCGGCAATTTGCGCCGACTTCGACGAAGAGGTCAGGCACATATTGGCGCCACTGTCCCAAGGGATCGACGAGGCTGATGATTCCGTTGATGTAGCCATGGACTTGTCCTTCTTGGAATCCATGGTTGCGGGCATCGAATATATGTAGAGCATGCACCGTCTGAAATAGCAGGCGATCAAGGAGTGACGCGACTTGGTCGGTGTCAAGGATCAGAGGTTGAGGGACAAGGGTGACGAGCTGCACGTGCGGCACAACAACCAGTTCCAATCTCTTCATTGGTAGTAGGAAGTAATATCCCTGTCCACGGAGGATGTCCTTACCTGGGAGGTCCGTCTAGCAGAGCACGAGGCTCTTCTGGATGCCAAGGACAAGGACGTCTCTTCCCGGGAAGGAACTCTCGATGCCACCCTCCGTGGGAAAGATGAAGAGTCAGAGGTCCTTGTCCGGCAACGCACCAAAGATTTCTAGGACAAACACAAGGCGAATCTTGACGCGTTCACTATTGACTCTTCTGCCCAGTTGAAGAAGGTGGTTGATCAGTTAGCTGGTGCTTCTGCTGCCAAGACTGCCTAAACGAGCAGGTGACCAAACTGACAAAGAATCTTGCCGGGAATGGCAAGGAGATTGTGGCCCTCAAGGAAGAAGCGTAGAAGGCAGAGACTCTCTTGGGTGAGACACAATCATAGCTTTCCTCCAAGGGCGAGGACCTTGCCACAGCCCAGAGCACCATCTCTGATATGAAAGCCAGGCTTGGCACTCTAGAGAAGGATATCGAAGCTGCCAACGCCCACAAGGAGATGTTGATGAAAGATCTGAATAATGCTAAGATCTTCTAGCAGGACGTAAAGGAGAAGCTCAAGAGTTAAGTCAAGCAGAATGACCTCTGGAGCAAGAACCTGGTCGGTATTGCGAGGCGCCTCACTGCCAGATAGCCAATATGAAGATGAAGTGCTAGGCCTTCACCGTTGGCAAACACGAAGTCCCAAGTGTGAAGCTGACACTCTTCTTTGAGGGCTTGATCAAAGAGCTGAAGACTTATGAGGATGACATGGACGTTTGTTTTGACACATCCCAGAAGCTAGACCGTGATGTCCTTTTCCTGGTCTTGAGCAACCTTGCATTTCATCACCCTGGCCTCCACCTTTCTGACGGCTTCAGGACGCTGCCACCAGACGCCAATGTTTCTCTTGCTGAGGCAAAGGCCAGTCCTCTTGCTGACAAGGTTCTCGGTGTCCCAAGAGTCTCCGGAGATCAACACGACCGATCCTGAGATTTTCTTGTCGCCACGGTGCCCTGTACCGAAATATGACATATGTTTTGTGTTTAGACCTTGTGCCATTTGCGTTTTAGCACTTCTCTTAATCGTATGCTTAAGTATGTAGATGCATGTTATCCCTCTTGTGTTTGCCCATCAATACTTGTATTGTTAGTTTCTTCCGCGCACATTGGCTGCCCACCGGTAACATGCTGCTATGAATGCCGTGAGGAAGGGGTACTTAGCATTCAGCTGGCGAGGACACCACCTGGCAGGTTTTTCCTTAGCAATACTTGATGCAGCCGCCTGCTTCATTGAGCAGGCTCGAAACAAAGTGGGGGCGCAGATAAGGTATGGTAAGGTGCCATCGTACAGGAGACTAGTCATACAAAAACTTGGGTGTCCGAAGGATAAGCGAGCATATACTCCGAAGGGAAGTTAAGGAACTCATCAACTTATCTACCGTCGGGGCGTGTCATTGGCCATGAATGACATCCTCTTTTCCACCAGTGGCTGTCTCCCTGGTGGATGTTTCCCAGGGAGATGGCACCCGCACGCCCACCTTTGTCCTATAACGACAGCAGGGGAGAACAAGCGCAGGGAAAAGACTATACAGCTCATCAGTTTCACCTCCTTCCCCAGCAAGAACCAAGGGAGGTAATAAAAAACTTCATAATCAATGATACATTATGGTGAAGAGAAGGACCAGCCTCCTCCTCCCCTCTTTTCTCCCCATGATTTCCTGGCACGGTCACAAAGGACGCATGATCGCGGGAGGACCCCGCTAGGGGATGGTGGCCGGACTGTGTCAGCCAGTGGATTCACACCACTGATCAATTCGGGATTTTCCCCTGGCGGGGCAAAATGCAAAATCCCTCGCGGGCTCATCGACACTGGCGACAATACCACCACGCGGCTTGATCGATGGGGCGGACAAAAAGGAGAAAGAAAAGGGTAAAGAAGGCCAATCACGCACCATTTCTCTTGTCCACCTGTCTAGGCGCTCCCTCTCTGGAGCTAGAAGTGCCCTAATGAGGGACCACGAGGATGGCGGCGCTGTCACGTGCCCCGCATCTTCTTCTGGTCACGGGTGACATAAAGCTTGTGCAACTTAGGACGAGTATGCCATCTGCGCTGCGTGGTCGTCCCCTGTTCCCGTTGTCGCCTCTATCGTGGCAGAGACGAACAGAGGGACTTGGAAGAGACACAACCGCAAAACCGCCTCGACCCGGTGAAGACCATGAAGGTGATGATGGAGAAGCTCGAGACACTACTTGTAACTTCAGGTTCGCACAAGTGACGCCCCCCTACCTGGTGCGCTAAAGATGTCGTGGGGAAACATGATCACCTATGGGGCCATTGGCCCCTTTTGTGGTTCGACGGGTGGGGGGGATCACGTTGCACAAAGATCAGAAGCCGTAGAACAGCATGGCGATGGTGAAACTAGCAATCTTTACCTAGGTTCAGGCCACCGCGAGGCGTAAAACCCTACTCCTGCTTTGGTTAGATTGATTGGAGGACCAAAAAGCAACATAACGCTCGTGCCCGGCAAGGCGGCTGATAACCCACAAGTATAGGGGATCGCAACAGTTTTCGACGGTAGAGTATTGAAACCAAATTTATAGATTCGACACAAGGGGATCCAAAAAATATCTGTAAGTGTTAGATGCTGAGTTGTCAATTCAACCACACCAGGTGATTAATTATCTGCAGCAAAGTGATCAGTAGCAAAGTAATATGATAGTTTTGATAGAAGTGGCAGCAACAATAGTGACGGTAACAGTGATAGGAATAGTTTTGTAGCAAGTGAAATAGTAACAGCAACAATAATAACTTAGCGAGATAAATATAAGAGAAATTCGTAGGCATTGGATCGATAATTTGTTGGATGATATTCATCACGTGACAGTTATAACCTCGGGCGATACAACACTAGCTCCAGTACATAACTATAATGTAGGCATGTATTCCGTAAATAGTCATATGTGCTTATGGAAAGAACTTGCATGACACCTTTTGTCGTACCCTCCCGCGACAGCGGGGTCCTATTGGAAACTAAGGGATATCGAGGCTTCCTTTTAATTGAGAACCAGAACAAAGCATTAACACGCAGTCAATACATGAACTCCTCACACTACGGTCTTCACCGGGAGTGGTCCCGACTGTTGTCACTCCAGGGTTGTCGGATCAAAACACGTAGTAGGTGACTATAACTTGCAAGATTGGATCTAGAACATAGATATAATGATGATATCATAAACAATTCAAATATGAAATGATGCCACCCGGACCCAACGTGACAAGCATTAAGCACGGAAAAGTCATAGCAACATCAATCTCAGAACATAGTGGATACTAGGGATCTGACCTAGCAAAACTAACTAGATTACATGATGATTCTCATTCAACTCCTCGCCTACCAACGAGCCTAAGAAGGAATCACTCACTCTCGGTGGGGAGCATCATGGAATTGACAATGGAGAAGGGTTCGTGATGGCGAAGATCGAAGATTCCCCTCTCCGGAGCCCCAAACGGACTCCAGATCTGGCCTCCCGAGGAAGAACGGGAGACGGCGGCAGCTCTGTCTCATGAAACGTGATAATTCTTTCTCCCCCTTTTTATGGAAAAATAGGATTTTATAGCGTCAGTTTCAGGGTCTGCGGGGCCAGCAGGTGGGGACAACCAACCTGGGCGCGCCTGCACGGGGGCGCACCCTGGTGGGTTGTGCCCACCTAGGTGCCCCCTCCGGTGGTTCTTGGCTCCAGAAATTCTCTTTTACTGTATAAAAATTCCTCGCAAAGTTTCGTTCTATTTTGAGAACTTTTATTTCTGCAAAAAAACAACACCATGGTAGTTCTGCTGAAACAACGTCAGTCCGGGTTAGTTTCATTCAAATCATGCAAATTAGGGTCCAAAACAAGAGGAAAAGTGTTAGGAAAAGTAGATACTTCGGAGGCATATCAACTCCCCCAAGCTTAAACCTGTGCTTGTCCTCAAGCAATTTAGTTGATAAACTGAAAGTGAAAAAGAAAAACTTTTACGAACTCTTTTGCTCTTATTTACATAAATAAGCTTAAGTAGCACCCAGGTTTTCAGCAAAGATGATGACTAACCATGGCAACAATAACACTTAGGAATTATATTAACTCTTATCAATGACATAATCAGCTAGCGAGGAATAATAAGATACCTTAAACAGCAACATGTTATCAAAATAACCATGATATAATATGACAATAGTGGTATCTCACTAGCCCTTTCTGGGACCGCAAAGCATAAATGCAGAGCACCTCCAAAGTTCAAGCAGCGACTTAACATTGTAATTCATGATAGAAAAGATCCAGTCATGCTAACACCCAACATTCGCTACACACAATGCATAAGCATGAAAACAGTGCTCTCAGATCTGGCACTTATTAGAGAGGGTGATGACTCAGCATAAAAGTCAATAGATAGTCCCTTTGCAGAGGAAAGCAGGGATTTGCAGAGGTGCCACAGCTCAAGGTTTTAAAACGGAGATAAATGTAATTTGAGAGATGCACCCTTCATATTTACTTCGCGACCATCAATTAACAATATCTTCCATGCTAAACACATTAGTAGCGATTCACAAGAGATAAAGTAAAGGTATTACTCTGTTGGGAGTTTTTGTTTGATTATTTGTAAGCTCTTTTCTTTTTATAGTCGGGACTGGGAATCCCTCTTACCGCCCCTTTTATCATGCAGTGGCAAGTAAATAAACACTCAACCTGAGAATAACCCGCTTAGCATGGAAGATATTGACCGTGTCACTCTGTGAACATTCTAGGCACACAAAACGAATATTTGATTGAAATTTTAGAGGTGGCACACGCAAATTTACTTAGGACGGCAGGGTAATACCGCATATATGTAGGTATGGTGGACTCGTCTGGAATAACTTTGATTTTTGAATTTGATGCACAAGCAGTATTTCCGCTTAGTACAGGAGAAGGCTAGCAAGTAGGTCGGGAAGCGGCCAGCTAGAGAGCAACAATGGTCATGAACATACATTAAGCATAATAACATTGGACATTAGCATGAGTAGGATATGGGCACCATGAACATAAATATCACAGAGGCTATGTTGGTTTTGATTCAACTACATGCATGACCATGTGCCAATTCAAGCCACTTGAAACATTCGGAGGAGGATACCATATCATCATACTGCATCGCAATTATTTTAACGCAATGTTGATATTTAAGATAAATAATTATCCACTCCTAGCTACTTATGCATGGCATGAGAAACTATAGTCTCTAATTGTCATTGAAAATATGTATAATCATAATGAGCTAAATCATGGATACTAGGTTAAACATATTTACCCAAACAGAACAAGTCGAGTCCATAGCCGTTTCTCTTTGCCACGACCAATTCACCAAATATTGTCATTGTTGCCTTTCACTTGCACGACCGAACGATATGAAAATAATAATAATGGAAGAGTGCCATGGATTAAGCTGGAATTTGCAAACATTTCATTCAACAGGAGAAGACAAGGTAAAATGGGCTCTTTGTTAGATCAACGATTATGCAACCAAGAGCCACTCAACATTTAATCGTGGTCTTCTCCTTGGTACGACTCAATAAAAAAGCAAAAGAAATTCAGAGAAACACACTGAAATATTTTTGGATTTTTTGGTATTCTTGAACAAGCAAATAAAAAGGGAAAAGCAAAAACGAGAAAAACTATTTGCACGGGAAATCTCGCAACAAGTAAAAGAAGAATAAGGAAATCTTTTCGGGTTTTCTTTTTAGTGCTTCAACAATTTAGACTAGGAAGAAAATTCAAAAAGAAGCAGGAAATATTTTTGTATTTTCTCATAGTTTATCGTACGCACAAGAAAAAACGAGAAAATAAATTTGGAATGGATAATACAATGAAAAAGTGTGGACACCAACGACTGGATAGAAATGTGTGGACATGAACGTAAAGTCGGTGGATTACGTACTCCACCAAGCTTAGGCTTTTGGCCTAGCTAGGTAATCACCACTCGAAGAAACCATGGGGTCCTATGTTGAAGGGCTGGGGAGCGGGTACCTGAGGGTCCCACTCTTGAGGCACCTCATGTGCTGCAGCTAAGTTGTTTCGGTAGGTGACAATGTCCTCAGGCAAAATCCTGTATCCACCCCTGGCAACAGAATCTAACAAAGCAGGTGCAGGCAATGGGATAATATCACTAGTGGTCTCACTAAAAACTAGGTTATAAGGAATGGGAATGTTGGGGTAATCGGCAGCCATAAACTGGTGGTGTTCCATAGCCCAACAATCTAAATAAACCTTAGGTAAAGGATAATCATGCTAGCATATCTGAACGTTAAAGTGGGTCGCCAAGCGAGTAGCGTAGATCCCACCATGTATTTTCCCCTTGGATCTGTTAATGTGGAGGTGATGTGCCACAATAGCTCCCAAGATATAGGTGTTGTCGCCGTGAAGTGCGCGACGTAAAACAACAAAGTTTGGAGCACAGAGTGCACCTACTTTCTCTCTAGAAAGCAAACACTTTGCAATGAAAAGAGCAAAATAATGCACAACCGGAAAGTGTAAGCTAGTGGCGGTGATACTCGATACCCCTCTCTCATCCCCCACTGTCAGAGTAAGGTAAAAAACATCAAACTCCGCTGGCCTAGTCTCGACTAAACAACCATAAGAAGGAATCAAGCATATGTTACAAAATTCAGTCAATGGTATCTGATGGGGCTCATCATATAAATTAAACTACACCTCAGGGGGATTATTCCTAGGTGGAAATAGAAAACTTTGCAAAAAGGAATTTGTGAGGAGATGACACTGTTCACATTCAGCTGCGATGAAGTCGGTGAGGCCGGCATTAGCTACATATCGTGTAAACTCCTGAAGGATTCCGGTCCCTTCCATTAACGGGTTATGCGGCCAATCGCACGGCCGTAGCTCTGCCATTCTCCGAGTATAAAGATCGCTGTCAAATGACTCCCCAATCACTCCCTTGGAGTTCTTCTTGGAAGCAAACTTTCCAAAGATACTCATGTTTTTCCTGTGAACAAATATTCTGAAATTTTCAGTCCACACAAATTTGTCAACAAAACTTCATAAGATTTGAAGCAAAGAGATCGAATTCCGTGGGTTTGAGAGAAGAACACGAGAGATAGAGAGAGCTATGGTGATTTTTTTCTGGAGGTAGGTGGTGATGTGGGAAGAAGAGATAAGTGAGGGGGCCCACGTGGGGACCACAACCCACCAAGGTACGCTTGGGGGTCCTGGCGCACCCAGGTAGGTTGTGTCCACCTGGTGCACCTCCCTCCGATGTTATTTGCACCAAAAAATCTTAAATAATAAAAAAAATCCTATCAAAATTTCAGAGCAATCTGAACACTTTTATTTTTGGGTCATTTTTTATTGCACGGAAAACTCAGAAAATAGACTAGCATAGCGTTTTATTTTATTTAACTAATAAAACAGAAAACAAAAGGTAGAGACAGAAGGTAGTGGCTACTAAATTCATCAACTTCATACCTCTCAAAAATGATCCATTAATAAGGTTGATCAAGTCTTATTAACAACCACTTTCGATTAGCATGAAACCGAAGAACTTTCGTAAATCACTAGGTTACCTCAAGGGGGATATGAATGTCCCCAACAATAAGCATTTCACATTTCTTTTTAACAGTGGGTAGAGGTAGTTGAAATATCCCAATAGTGATTGCCATAGATTTTTCAATAACATTAATACCATTCAATTGGAGTTGTTTCTTCGGAAAGTGCATTGTATGCTCATTACCATTGATATGAAAAGTGACATTGCCTTTATTGCGGTCAGTAACAGCCCAAACAGTATTCAAAAAGGGTCTACCAAGGATAATCGACATGTTGTCATCCTCTGGCATCTCAAGTATAACAAAGTCAGTTAAGATAGTAACGTTTGCAACAACAACGGGCACATCCTCACAAATACAGATAGGCATGGCAGTTGATTTGTCAGCCATTTGTAAAGATATTTCAGTAGGTGTGAGTTTATTCAAATCAAGTCTTCTATATAAAGATAAATGCATAACACTAACACCAGCTCCCAAATCACATAAAGCATTTTTCACACTATTTCTTTTGATGGAGCACGGTATAGTTAGTATTCCCGGATCTCCAAGTTTGTAGGTACTCCATCTTTAAAAGTATAATTAGCAAGCATGGTGGAGATTTCAGCTTCCGGTATATTTCTCTTATTGGTGATTATGTCTTTCATATACTTTGCTTAAGGAGGCGTTTTCAAGATATCAGTCAAGCGAGTACGCAAAAAGTCTGGCCTCAGCATTTCAGCAAAGTGCTCAAATTCGTCATCATCTTTTTTAGTTGTCTTAGGTGGAAAGAGCATATGTTTTTTAACCCGGTGTTCTCTTTCTTTACCATGTTTTCTAGCAACAAAGTCTCTTTTATCATATCTTTTATTCTTAGGTTGTGGGTTATCAAGATCAATTGCTGGTTCTATCTCAACATCATTATCTGGTTCCTTTTCATTGTTTGGTTGAGTATCTTCATGAACCTCATCATTATCCTTTTCATTATCAGAAGGTGAGTGTTCACTACCAGAATGAGTTTCAGCATCAGAGATAGAGACTTCATTATCATGAGGTTTTTCTGCGTCACGTTCACTAGATGCATGCAAAGTCCTATCATTTTTCTTCTTCCTTTTCTTTTTAGGAGGACTACGTGCACCAGTGTGGACTCTTTGTGAGTCTTGTTCAATTCTTTTTGGATGTCTCTCAAGATATAGTGGTTCTTGAGTCATTTTACCTCACCTAGTTGCTACTCTAACAACAAAGTCACTTATATTGTTATTCATTTCATCAAGCAAATCTCTTTGACATTTATCAACCTGTTGTAACCGAGTTTGGACCATAGAAGCATGCTTCTCTACACCTCTAACATCATTTGAGATTCTAAATAACAAGCCACTCAAGCGAGCAATCATAACAGAATTGTATTCAATTGTTTCATAACATTTGCATTGAAGTGATCTTGCTTTCTAATGTAATTTTCAAACTCGTAAAGGCATTGGCTCGGGTGCATATTGTGAGGATTATCATTGTCATTGAATTTCATTAGAGAATTTACCTCTACCACCTTAGGCAGTGGTGGTGTATCAAGCCCATGTATTTCTTCAATAGGAGGTAAATTTTTGACATCCTAAGTTTTAATACCTTTTTCCTTCATAGAATTCTTTGCCTCTTGCATATCTTCAGGACTGAGATATAAGATACCCATCTTCTTCAGAGTGGGTTTAGGCGGTGGTTCAAGAAGAGTCCAATCATCATAATTTTTCAATATGTTGTTCACTAATTCTTTAGCTTGTCCAATAGTTCGTTCCCTGAAAACACAACCATCACAACTATCTAGGAAATCCCTAGTAGCATCGGTTAGGCCATTATAGAAGATATCAAGTATTTCATTTTTATTAAGAGGATGATTAGGAAAAGCATTAAGAAATTGGAGAAGCCTCCCCCAAGCTTGTGGGAGACTCTCTTCTTAAGTTTGCACAAAGTTAAATATTTCCTGTAAGGCAGCTTGTTTCTTATGAGCAGGAAAATATTTTTCAGAGAAGTAACAAATCATATCCTGGGGACTCTACACACAACTTGGAGGAAGAATATTGTACCAAGCTTTAGCATCACCCTTTAATGAGAACGGAGATAACTTGAGAATATAATAGTTGCGAATTTTATCACCATGAGCAAATAGGGTGGCTATATCATTAAGCTTAGTAAGATGTGCCACTGAGGTTTCAGTTTCATAGCCATGAATAGGATTAGATTCTACCAAAGTGATTAACTCTAGGTCGACAGAGAATTCATAATCCTTATTATTAACAAAGATAGGTGCAGTAGAAAACTTAGGATCACATTTCATTCTAGCATTCAAAGATTTCTCTTTATACTTGCATAATAATTTCTACAGATCATCTCTATCCTTAGAAACAAGAATATCTCTAGTTGTCTCCTCATTCACAACGCAATCTTCCCGTACCTTAGTCAGTTCATATCTAGGAGGACTAGTTCTAATAGGTGTTTCAAGATTTTTAGTTTCAAGCTCATCATTTATAACCCACAAGTGTAGGGGAACGCAACAGTTTTCGAGGGTAAGTATTCAACCCAAATTTAGTGATTCGACACAAGGGGGGCCAAAGAATACTCTTAAGTATTAGCAGCTGAGTTGTCAATTCAACCACACCTGGAAACTTAGTATCTGCAGCAAGGTAGTTTAGTAGCAAAGTAATATGATAGTAGCGGTAATGGTAAAAAAAGTAACGATAGTGTTTTGTAGTTTTTGTAATAGTAGCAGCGGTAAAGTAAATAAGCGACAAGCAATATGTGAAAAGCTCGTAGGCATTCGATCGGTGATGGGGAATTATGTCGGATGCAAGTCATCATGTAAAAGTTATAACCTAGGGTGACACAGAACTAGCTCCAGTTCATCAATGTAATGTAGGCATGTATTCCGAATATAGTCATACATGCTTATGGAAAAGAACTTGCATGCCATCTTTTGTCCTACCCTCCTGTGGCAGTGGGGTCCTATTGGAAACTAAGGGATATTAAGGCCTCTTTTTAATAGAGCACCGAACGAAAGCATTAACACATAGTGAATACATGAACTCCTCAAACTAAGGTCATCACCGGGAGTGGTCCCAATTATTGTCACTTCGGGGTTGCCTGATCATAACACATAGTAGGTGATTATAGACTTCCAAGATAGGATCAAGAACACACATATATTCATGAAAACATAATAGGTTCAGAACTGAAATCATGGCAGTCGGGCCCTAGTGACAAGCATTAAGCATAGCAATGTCATAGCAACATCAATCTCATAACATAGTGGATACTAGGGATCAAACCCTAACAAAACTAACTTGATTACATGATAGATCCCATCCAACCCATCACCGTCAAGCAAGCCAATGATGGAATTACTCACGCACGGCGGTGAGCATCATGGAATTGGTGATGGAGGAAGGTTGATGATGACGATGGCGACGATCTCCACTCTCCGGAGCCCCGAACAGACTACGGATCAGCCCTCCCAAGAGAGATTAGGGCTTGGCGGCGGCTCCGTATCGTAAAACGCGATAATTCTTCCTCTCTATTTTATTCTCCTCGAAAGTGAATATATGGGATCCAGAGATATGTCGGTGGAGCACCAGGGGTCCCACGAGGCAGGGGGCATGCCCTAGGGGAGGGGCGCACCCCCACCCTCGTGGACAGGGTGTGGGCCCCCTGGTCTGGATCTTCTCGCAGGTATTTTTTATATTTTCCAAAATAATTCTCCGTAGATTTTCAGGTCATTCCAAGAACTTTTTATTTCTGCACAAAAACAACACCATGGCAATTCTGCTGAAAACATCGTCAGTCCTGGTTAATTCCATTTAAATCATGCAAGTTCGAGTCCAAAACAAGGGCAAAAGTGTTTGGAAAAGTAGATACGTTGGAGACGTATCAACTCCCCCAAGCTTAGACATTTGCTTGTCCTCAAGCAATTCAGTTGATAAAGAAAAACTTTGACAAACTCTATTTGCTCTTGTTGTTGTAAATATGTAAGCCAATATTCAAGTTTTCAGCAATGATCATGAACTAACCATAGTCACAATAACTTTCGGGTCTCATGTGTACTCACATCAATTGCATAATCAACTAGCGAGCAATAATAATAGACCTCGGATGACAACACTTTCTCAAAACAGTCATGATATGATATAACAAGATGGTATCTCGTTAGCCCTTTCTCAGACTGCAAAACATAAATGTAGATCACCTTTGAAGATCAAGGACTGACTAGACATTGTAATTCATGGTAAAAGATATCCAGTCATGATAATACTCAATGCAAATTAATAGCAATACATGCAAATGACAGAGGTGCTCTCCTACTGGTGCTCTTTTATAAGAGAATGATGACTCAGCATAAAAGTAAATAGATAGGCCCTTCGCAGAGGGAAGCGAGGATTTGTAGAGGTGACAGAGCTCGATTTTCAAATAGAGACGAATAACATTTTGAGCGGTATACTTTCATTGTCAACATAACAACCAAGAATCTCAATATCTTCCATGCTACGCACATTATAGGTGGTTCCCAAACAGAATGGTAAACTTTATACTCCCCCAACCACCAACAAGCACACTCCACGGCTAGCCCGAAACAATGGGTACCGTCCAAACCAGCAACAGCCCTGGGAGTTTTGTTTAATTATTATTATTTTGAGCATGGGACTGGGCATCCCGGTTACCAGCCATTTTCTCATGAATGATGAGCGGAGTTCACTTATCGTGAGAATAACCCACCTAGCATGGAAGATATAGACATCCCTAGTTGATACATGAGTTGTTTGAGAACACAAAACATAATTACATTTGAAGGTTTAGAGTTTGGCACATACAAATTTACTTGGAACGGCAGGTAAATACCGCATATAGGAAGGTATGGTGGAATCATTGGAATAACTTTGGGGTTTATGGAAGTGGATGCACAAGCAGTATTCCCGCTTAGTACAGGTGAAGGCTAGAAAGAGACTGGGAAGCCACCAGCTAGAGAGCAACAATGGTCATGAACATGCATTAAAATTAATCAACAATGAATGCAAGCATGAGTAGGATATAAATCACCATGAACATAAATATCGTGGAGGCTATGTTGATTTGTTTCAACTACATGCGTGAACATGTGCCAAGTCAGACCACTTGAATCATTCAAAGGAGGATACCACCCCATCATACCACATCACAACCATTTTAACATCATGTTGGCATGCAAGATAGACCATTGTAAACTCTCAGTTAATTAAGCATGGCATAAGCAACTATGATCTCTAATTGTCATTGCAAACATGTTTCATTCATAACAAGCTGAATCAGGAACGATGAACTATCATATTTACAAAAACAAGAGAGGTCGAGTTCATACCAGCTTTTCTCATCTCAATTAGTTCATCATATATGATCCTTATTGCCTTTCACTCGCGCGACCGAACAGTGTGGATAATAATAACAGTGCACGTGCATTGGACTAAGCTGGAATCTGCGAGCATTTAATACAAGAGAGAAGACAAGGTTATATGGCTCAAGGTTAAATCAACAATAAAGCATGTGAGAGCCACTAAGCATTTTCAACATGGTCTTCTACTCTTAGCCCCCAAAGAAAAGAAAAGAAACTATTTACACGGGAAAGCTCCCAACAAGCAAAAGAAGAACGGGAAATCTTCTTGGGTTTTCTTTTAGTTACTACTACATGCAAAGTAAACTAGCTAGAAGCTACCACTACTATTTTTTTGTTTTTCTTAAGGTTTTTCTAGCACACGAGAAAAAGACTAAGAAAAAGAAATTGAAACTAAGCATGGATGGTACAATGAAAGAGTGTGAGCACCGACAACTAGAATAAGTGTGTGAACATGAATATAAAGTCGGTGAGAGACACATACGCCCCCAAGCTTAGGCTTTTGGCCTAAGTTGGTCTATGGCCAGTATTGGCCTGACGGATATCCAAAGTCGTACTTGGGGTTCTAATGGGTTGCAGGAGCTACTGTGTGCTGAGCTGCAGCTCTAAGGCGGGTTGCTTCTGTCATATTATGATACTCATTTGCCTCCTCCCTGGTAATAGTGTATCTCCCTTTTGCCAGAAAGTCAAACAAAGTGGGGGCAGGAAGAACAATAGGGATGGCATGACGCCTGTTAAAGATTAGTCGATATTTGAGGGATTGTTCGTCCCTCTCTATAAAGCGGTGACTAGTCATAGCATGGTAATCCAAATGATCATGCGGTAAAGGTTCATCATTTTCATGGACAGGCACACCAAGATGGCGAGCTATGCGAGTGGCATAAATCCCACCAAATAAATCTCCATGCAAACCATTATGATGTAGCCTATGTGCAACAATGGCTCCGAAGTTATATTGTCTATCACCTAATACAACACTCTTGAGAACACTAAGATCAGGGACACACATGTGGCAAGCCTCATCCTTACCGTTTATGCATCTACCAATAAAGAGAACAAAGCAATGAATAGTAGGAAAATGAATGCTCCCTATGGTAGCCTGTGCGATTTCTCTAGATTCCCCCACAGTGATACTAGCAAGGAAATCTCTATATTCAGATTTGCGAGGATCACCCATACTGCCCCACTGCGGGAGCTTACAAGCATCATTAAAATCCTCTAGGTCCATGGTGTAAGATTTATCATAAAGGTCAAACAGGACAATGTGAGAATTACGTGAAGATGAAAATTTAAACCTTCTCACAAAGGTATCAGTTAAGCCACGGTATTGAGGGCACTTATCTTGTATGAAGCCCTCGAGGTCAGCGTTGCGCACATATGCGTAAAATTCGTCCTTGATGCCAACCTGATCCATAAATTTGTCTGACGGCCATTCACAAGGCCGCACGTCAGCTTCCCTTGGTAGTTCATCGTCCGACTCACGAAACGCGAGCCTCGGTTCTTGGTTCCTTGAAGAACCACCTTGGAAGTTTTTCCTATGCATTTTTCTAAAAAAATTAGTAACTCAAAATAAAAGTTAACCAATCTCAACAAGATTGATAGCAACAACTCCTACTAGTGCCTAGAGACTATATCATGCATTAGAACTACTTGGGACCAAAGAAACTTGACATGCAAGCTCAAGAACATGGTCACCACAGCTGCAAAAATTTGCAATAAATAAAGCACTAGAACAAAAACTAATTGGACCAATGGCGGAGTCACATACCAAGGAACAATCGCCCCAAACAGTTTGGTGAATGGTGCTTTGAGCAAGGAGGTCCAAAATGGCAGCAAGAAGAGCTAGAACTCGTTCTTGAGCTGGTTGGTGATTTTTTGGGAGGAAGAAGAAGAGTATGGGTGCAGGAATAAGTGGAGGGGGCCACATGGGGCCCACGAGGCAGGGGGCGAGCCCTGTGAGGGTGGGCGCGCCCTGGTCCCTCGTGGCCATGTGCTGGATCCCCTCGATGTGTGTTCTGTGCCATATATTCTCAAATATTCCAAAAAAATCATATTAAATTTTCAGGGCATTTGGAGAACTTTTGTTTTCGGGGTATTTTTTATTGCACGGATAAGTCTGGAAACAAACAGAAAATACTATTTTTTCTTTATTTATCCTAATTAACAGAAAGTAAAAGGAGGGTACAGAAGGTGGTGCTATCTAGATTCACCTATCCTATGCTCATCAAAAGGAATCCATTAACATGGTTGATCATGTCTTGTTAATAAACCCTTTCCGAATAACATGAAACCGGACAATTTTTTAATAACACTAGGTTACTTCAATGGGGATATGTATGTCCCCAACAATAAGAATGTCATATGTCTTCTTGATAGTAGGAAGAGGAAATTCAAAACCTCCAATAGTAATAGTTGAAATTTTCCCAATATAATTGATACTGTGGACCTGAGGTTGTTTCCTTGGAAAGTGTACCGCATGCTCATTACCATTGACATGAAAAGTGACATTGCCTTTGTTGCAATCAATAATAGCCCCTGTAGTATTCAAAAAGGGTCTACCAAGGATAATAGACATACTATCATCCTCGGGAATATCAAGTATAACAAAGTCCGTTAGAATAGTAACATTTGCAACCACAACAGGCACATCCTCGCAAATACCGACATGTGTAGCAGTTGATTTATCAGCCATTTGCAAAGATATTTCAGTAGGTGTCAGCTTATTCAAGTCAAGTCTATGATATAAAGAGAGATGCATAACACTAACATCGGCTCCAAGATCAAATAAAGCAGTTTTAACATAGTTTATTTTAATGGGGCAAGGTATAGTAGGTACTCCTGTATCTCCTAGTTTCTTAGGTATTCCTCCCTTAAAAGTGTAATTGGCAAGCATGGTGGAAATTTCTACTTCAGGTATCTTTTATTTGTTGGTAATAATATCTTTCATATACTTAGTATAACGATTTGTTTTAAGCACATCAGTCAAATGCATACGCAAAAAGATAGGTCTAATCATTTCAGCAAAGCGCTCAAAATCCTCATCATCCTTTTTCTTGGATGGTTTAGGAGGAAAAGGCATGGGTTTCTGAACCCATGGTTCTCTTTCCCTATCGTGCTTCCTAGCAACAAAATCTCTCTTATCATAACGTTGATTCTTTGATTGTGGGTTATCAAGATCAATAGCAGGTTCAATCTCTACATCATTATCATTGTTAGGTTGAGCATCATCATGAACATCATCATTAACCTTATCACTAGGTTCATGTTCATTACCAGATTGTGTCTCACCATTAGAAATAGATATATCATTGGGATTTTCAGGTGTGTCAGCTAAAGGTTCACTAGAGGCATGCAAAGTTCTATCATTTTTCTTTTCTTCTTCTTAGATGAACTAGGTGCATCTAAATTAGCTCTCTGAGAATATTGCTCAATTCTCTTAGTGCGACCCTCAGGATACAGAGGTTCCTGAGTCATTCTGCCACCTCTAGTCACAACTCTAATGGCATTATCATCATTCTTACTATTTAATTCATTGAGCAAATCATTCCGAGCCTTAAGTACTTGTTCTACTTGAGTGGTAACCATAGAAGCATGTTTACTAATGAGTTTCAGTTCACCTTTAACTCTATACAGATAATCACTCAAGCGTTCATGTAAGCATTGTGTTGTAATTGTCTACCAACATAAGCATTGAAGTTTTCTTGTTTCACAATAAAATTGTCAAACTCATCTAAGCATTGGCTAGCAGACTTATAACGAGGAATATCACCTTCATCAAATCTATAAAGAGAATTTACCTTTACTACCTATGTCGGGTTATCAAGACCATGTATTTCTTCAATAGGTGGTAAATTCTTAACATCTTCAGCTTTAATACCTTTTTCTTTCATAGATTTCTTTGCCTCCTGCATATCTTCAGGACTGAGAAATAGAACTCCCCTTTTCTTCAGAGTTAGCTTAGGGGCTGGTTCGGGAAGTGTCCAATTATTTTCATTGGCCATCATATTATTCAGTAATAATTCAGCTTGATCAACTGTTCTTTCCCTGAAAACACAACCGGCACAACTATCCAGGTAGTCTCTGGAAGCATCGGTTAGTCCATTATAAAAGACATCAAGTATATTGTTCCTCTCAAGAGGATGATCAGGCAAATCATTAAGTAATTGGAGAAGCCTCCCCAAGCTTGTGGGAGACTCTCTTCTTCATTTTGCACAAAGTTATATATTTCTCGTAAGGCAGCTTGTTTCTTATGAGCGGGAAAATATTTAGCAGAGAAGTAATACATCATATCCCGGGGACTACGCACACAACCAGGATCAAGAGAATTAAACCAAGTCTTAGCATCACCCTTTAGCGAGAACGGAAATAACTTAAGGATATAGTAATAATGAATCTTTTCATCATTGGTAAACAGGGTGGCTATATCATTCAACTTAGTAAGATGTGCCACAATAGTTTCAGATTCATAGCCATGGAAAGGATCAGATTCAACCAAACTAATTAACTCAGGATCAACAGAGAATTCATAATCCTTATCAGTAACAAAGATAGGTGAAGTAGCGAAAGCAGGGTCATGTTTCATTCTAGCATTCAATGACTTTTCTTTCAGCTTACCTAATAATTTCTTCAGATCATATCTATCGTTGCAAGCATGAAAGTCTCTAGCAGTTTCTTCATCCATGACATAACCCTCGGGAACAACATGCAATTCATATCTATTGGGAGAAGCTTCATCATTACTTTCATAAATATTATCAGTTTCAGTATTTGCATTCTCCCTAACTATAGCAATTTGTTCATCTAGAAATTCACCTAGTGGCAGAGTATTATCAAGCATAGAAGTAGTTTCATCATACATAGCAGAAGTGGCATCATCAAGAACATACGCCATATCAGATTCAATAGCAGGAGTAGGTGTCGCAAATTTACCCATAACAGATGGTGAATCAAGTGCAGAGCTAGATGGCAGTTCCTTACCTCCCCTCGTAGTTGAGGGATAAATCTTGTTTTTTGAGTCGTTCTAGTTCTTCATAGTAATCAACAGATATAAATCCCAGGTGACTTAAAGAATAAAGCTATGCTCCCCATCAACGACACCAGAAAATAGACTTGATAACCCACAAGTGTAGGGGATCGCAACATTTTTTGAGGGTAAAGTATTCAACCCAAATTTATTGATTCGACACAAGGGGAGCCAAAGAATACTCTTAAGTATTAGCAGATGAGTTGTCAATTCAACCACACCTGGAAACTTAGTATCTGCAACAAGGTAACTTAGTAGCAACGTAATATGATAGTAGCGATAACGGTAACAAAGGTAACGATAGTGTTTTTGTAGTTTTTGTAATAGTAGCAGTGGTAAAGTAAATAAGCGACAAGCAATATGTGAAAAGCTCATAGGCATTGGATCGGTGATGGGGAATTATGTCGGATGCAATTCATCATGTAAAAGTTATAACCTAGGGTGACACAGAACTAGCTCTAGTTCATCAATGTAATGTAGGCATGTATTCCAAATATAGTCATGCGTGCTTATGGAAAAGAACTTGCATGGCATCTTTTGTCCTACACTCCCGTGGCAGCGGGGTCCTATTGGAAACTAAAGGATATTAAGGCCTCCTTTTAATAGAGCACCGGACCAAAGCATTGACACATAGTGAATACATGAACTCCTCAAACTAAGGTCATCACCGGGAGTGGTCTCAATTATTGTCACTTCGGGGTTGCCGGATCATAACACATAGTAGGTGACTATAGACTTGCAAGATAGGATCAAGAACACACATATATTCATGAAAACATAATAGGTTCAGTTCTGAAATCATGGCACTCGGGCCCTAGTGACAAGCATTAAGCATAGCAAAGTCATAGGAACATCAATCTCAGAACATAGTGGATACAAGGGATCAAACCCTAACAAAACTAACTCGATTACATGATAAATCCCATCCAACCCATCACCGTCCAGCAATCCTATGATGGAATAACTCACGCACGGCGGTGAGCATCATGGAATTGGTGATGGAGGAAGGTTGATGATGACGATGGCGACGATCTCCACTCTCCGGAGCCCCAAACGGACTCCAGATCAGCCCTCCCGAGAGAGATTAGGGCTTGGCGGTGGCTCCGTATTGTAAAACACGTTAATTCTTCCTCTCTGATTTTTTCTCCCCGAAAGTGAATATATGGGATCCGGAGATACGTCGGTGGAGCACCAGGGGGCCCACGAGGCAGGGGGCATGCGCTAGGGGAGGGGGCGCGCCCCCAACCCTCATGGACAGGGTGTGGGCCCCCTGGTCTAGATCTTCTCGCAGGTATTTTTTATATTTTCCAAAATAAATCTCCGTAGATTTTCAGGTCATTCCGAGAACTTTTTATTTCTACACAAAAAGAACACCATGGCAATTCTGTTGAAAACAGCGTCAGTCCAGGTTAGTTCCATTCAAATCATGCAAGTTAGAGTCCAAAACAAGGGCAAAAGTTTTTGGAAAAGTAGATACACTGGAGACGTATCAATCATCAATTTCAACAATATCATGTTGTCTTACTCTAGCCATTTTTTCATCAAGAAATTCACCTAGTGGCATGTTATCATCAAGCAAGGTACTAGCATCATCATAATCATCATTCATAGTAGAAGTAGCCTCATCAATAACTTGCGACATATCATGATTGATACCATGTGGTGGTGTTGCAAGTTTACTTATAACAGAATGTGAATCTAAAGCAAAGCTAGATGGTAGTTCCTTACCTCCCCTCGTCTTAGAGGGAAAATCTTAGTCCTCGCATCCTTCAGATTCTTCATTGTGATAGATTGATAATAATCCCAAGTGACTCAACAAATATAGCTATGCTCCCCGACAATGGCGCCAGAAAAAGGTCTTGATAACCCATAAGTTTAGGGGATCGCAACAATTTTCGAGGGTAGAGTTTTCAACCCAAATTTATAGATTCAACACAAGGGGAGCCAAAGAATATTTGCAAGTATTAGCAGTTGAGTTGTCAATTCAACCACACCTGGAGATTAATTATCTACAGCAAAGTAGCCAGTAGCAAAGTAATATGATAGTTTCGATAGAAGTGGCAACAGCAATAGTGACGGTAACCGTGATAGCAATAGTTTTGTAGCAAGTGAAACAGTAACAACAACAGTACTAACTTAGCAAGATCAATATAAGAGAAATTTGTAGGCATTGGATCGATGATTTGTTGGATGATATTCATCATGTGACAGTTATGACCTAGGGCGATACAACACTAGCTCCAGTTCATAAATATAATGTAGGCATGTATTCCGTAAATAGTCATACATGCTTATGGAAAGATCTTGCATGACATCTTTTCTCCTACCCTCCCATGGCAGCGGGGTCCTATTGGAAAATAAGGGAAATTAAGGCCTCCTTTTAATAGATAACCGGAGCAAAGCATTAACACACGATGAATACATGAACTCTTCAAACTACGGTCATCACCGGGTGTGGTCCCGACTGTTGTCACTCCTGGGTTGCCGGATCATAACACGTAATAGTTGACTATAACTTGCAAGATCGGATCTAGAACATAGATATAATGATGATAACATAAACAGTTTAGATCTGAAATCATGGCACCCGGGCACAAAGTGACAAGCATTAAGCACGGCAAAGTCATTGCAACATCAATCTCAGAACATAGTGGATACTAGGGATTGGTCCTAACAAAACTAACTACATTACATGATGAATCTCATCCAATTCTTCACTGACCAGCGAGCCTACGAAGGAATTACTCACTCCCGGTGGGGAGCATCATGGAATTGCCGATGGAGAAGGGTTAGTGATGGCGAAGATCAACGATTCCCCTCTCCAGAGCCCCATACGGACTCAAGATCTGGCCTCCCGAAGAAGAATAGGAGACGACGGTGGCTCCATCTCATGAAAAGAGGTATTCTTTCTCCCCCATTTTTTCTGGAAAATTAGGATTTCATAGCGTCGGTTTCAGGGTCTGCAGGTCCACCAGGTGGGGACAACCCACGTGGGCGCGCTTGGAGGGGGGGTGCCCTGGTAGGTTGTGCCCACCCAGGTGCCCCCCTCTGGTGGTTCTTGGCTCTGGAAATTTTGATTTATTGTATAAAAATTCCTCGCAAAGTTTCATTCCATTCCTAGAACTTTTATTTCTACACAAAAAACAACACCATGGTAGTTATGCTGAAAACATCGTCAGTCCGGGTTAGTTTCATTCAAATCATGCAAATTAGGGTGCAAAACAAGAGGAAAAGCGTTAGGAAAAGTAGATACAATGGCGACATATCAGTGGCCTCGGGGAGATCACCTATGCGCGTACAAGTATGTGAGGGTCCGAATCATTTTCTAGTTCGCCTTGGGCTTCCTTTTATAGTTCAAGGGGCATCCACAGTGGCAAAAGGTCACTGTTTGTTGATTAGTAGCTAACAGTGCTATCATACGTAACTCTGGCAGTTAGGACAAAGTGCATTAAATGCACTGCTAGGTGTCGCACTGAGGATGCAGCCGACAGGCCAGCTGCGCCGCTCATCCATCGCTTTGCTTATCAGCTGGACACGCCTCTACACGGGTTTCATTTGGAGGTGATTTCTCTTCCATGTGGCTGCTATGTGCTTAGTGGAAGCCACTTATTCATCTGTGGTCTCGACACCGCACTGACGGCTGACCGGCGTCACGATGCAGTGGAGCGGTGGTGTCTTGGCGTGGAAACCAGCCCTTCAGTGGCCCCGGCAAGCCCGTAGGGGAAAACTTGGACTTGTTCTTGGGGCGGTCTTGACCTGGCCAGGCTCTCCTACCCGTCGAGGGAGACCTCCCGAGGATGAAACCTGCTGTCTTGACTTATCTTTGTCCTCTTGATCCGCTCCTTGGCCTCTCAAAAAGCTGCTTTGTTGTAGACGTCCTCTTGTCGAATATAGGTTGCCGGGGTCGGAGGCTTCTAGTGTTCGTGCACAAGTCAGGGGGAACATACACCCCTGTTTGTGTACCCTCACAAATATATTATTCAATAATTCCTCAGCTTGTTGACAAGTTCGTTCCCTGAAAATACAACCAGCACAACTATATAGGAAATCCCTAGAAGCATTAGTTAGTCCATTATAGAAGATATCAAGTATTTCATTTTTCTTAAGTGGATGATCAGGGAAAGCATTAAACAATTGGAGAAGTCTCCCCCCTGGGAGACTCTTTTCTTCAATTTTCACAAAGTTAAATATTTCCTGCAAGGTAGCTTGTTTCTTATGAGCAAGAAAATATTTTTCAAAGAAGTAATAAATCATATCCTAGGGACTACACACACAACCAGGAGCAAGAGTTGTACCAAGCTTTAACATCACCCTTTAATGAGAACGTAAATAATTTGAGGATATAATAGTAGCAAATTTCTCATCATGAGAAAATAGGGTAGCTATACAGCAAATTCATAATCCTTATCAGTAACACAAATAGATGAAGTAGAAAACTTAGGATCACATTTAATTCTAGAATTCAAAGATTTTCTTCCAATTTGCATAATAATTTCTTAAGATCATCTCTATCATTGCAAGCAAGAGAGTCTCTAGTTGTCTCCCCATTCACAACGTAACCTTCCCGTACCTTAGGCATTTCATATGCAGGAGGACTAGTTCTAATATGTGTTTCAAGTATTTCATCAGTTTAAGCATTCTCAATATCTTTAGCTCTAGCAAGTTGTTCATCAATAAATTTACCCAATCGCACAGTCTTATCAAGCAAGGTACTAGCATCATCGTAAGCATCATTTGTAGCATCATTCATAGCAGAAGTAGCATCATCAATAAGTTGCAACATATCAGGATTAATAGTAGATAGTGGTGTTGCAAGCTTACTTATTACTGAAGGAGAATCAAGTGCAGAGTGGGATGGAAATTCCTTACCTCCCCTCATTGTTGAGGGAAAGATCTTAGTTCTATCATCCTTCAGATTCTTCATAGTGATAAATAGATAATAATCCCAAGTGACTCAACAAATATAGCTATGCTCCCCGGCAACGGCACCAAAAAAAGGTCTTGACAACCCACAAGTATATGGGATAACAACAATTTTCAAGGGTAGAGTATTCAACCCAAATTTATAGATTCGACACAAGGGGAGCCAGAGAATATTTTTAAGTATTAGCAACTGAGTTGTCAATTCAGCCACACCTGGAGTTTAATTATCTGCAACAAAGTGATAAGTAGCACAATAATATGATAGTTTTGATAGTAGTGGTAAAAGCAATAGCAACAGTAACAGTGAATGTAATGATATTCTAGCAGTTGTAACAATAATAGCAACAGTTGTAACTTAGTAAGAACAATACGTAGGAAATTCGTAGGCATTGGATCAGATTATTCGTTGGATGATATTCATCATATAATAGTCATAACCTAGGGTGATACAGAACTAGCTCCAGTTCATAAATATAATGTAGGCATGTATTCCGTAAATAGTTATACGTGCTTATGGAAAGAACGTGTATGACATGTTTTGTCCTACCCTCCCGTGGCAGCGGGGTCCATAAGGAAACTAAGGGATATTAAGGCATCCTTGTAATAGAGTCCCGGAACAAAGCATTAACACATAGTGAATACATGAACTCCTCAAACTACGGTCATCACTGGAAAGTATCCCAAATATTATCACTCTAGGGCTTACGGTCATAACACATAGTAGGTGAATATGACTTGCAAGACCAGATCTAGAACATAGATATAATGGTGATAACATAAACGGTTCAGATCTGAAATAATGGCACCCGGACCCAAAGTTTGAACCATTAAGCATGGCAAAGTCATTACAACATCAATCTCAGAACATAATGGATACTAGGGATCAAGCCCTAACAAAACTAACTCGGTTACATGATTCATCTCATCCAACTCCTCACCGACAAGTGAGCCTATGAAGGAATTACTCATTCCCAGTGGGGAGCATCATGGAATTGGTGATGAAGGAGGGTTGGTGATGACGAAGATCAAAGATCCCCCTCTCCGGAGCCCCAAACAGACTCCAGATCTGGCCTCCCGATGAAGAACATGAGGTGGCGGCAGCTTCGTATCGCAAAATGAGATAATTGTTCCTCCCTAATTTTCTCTCTCCAAATTTAGGTATTTAAGGAATCAGAGTCATGGTCAGCGGGGCCACCAGGTGGGCACAACCCACCTGGGCAGGCTTGGAGGGGGCAGGGTGCCCTGGTGGGTTGTGCTCACCCAGGCCCCCCCTCCGGTGGTTCTTGGCTCCAGTATTTTTATTTTATTCTGAAATAAATCTCTAAAAAGTTTCATTCCATTCCGAGAACTTTTATTTCTGCACAAAAATAACACCATGGTAGTTCTGCTGAAGACATCATCATGCTGGGTTAGTTTCATTCAAATCAAGCAAATTAGAGTCCAAAAGAAGAGGAAAAGTAGATATGACGGAGACGTATCAGTTAGCTCATGCCTCTCCCTCATATAAAATTTCAAGAATGATTACCGGTCAATTTATCAATTTCCTAGGGACAAATCCTTATCTTGTGCTACAAAAAGCTTGCTACTACATTACTAATTTTACTCTCTTGTAATTTGTTTTATTATCGCAAAGTACTTCTAGTTTATTGTTGTTCTAGGTATAGCAAACATTAAGTGTGCGTAGAGTTGTACTGTTAGACGATAGAACCCAAGGGACTATTTGTTTTACCTTTAGCTCATTCTTACTTATCAAAAAAGGCAACAAATGATCGCCTACAATTGTGGGTTATCAAGACCTTCTTCTAGCACCGTTGTCGGGGAGCAATAGCATGGGGTGAATATTCTAGTGAGTGCTTGTTTTGCTTTATCACTAAGTAGTTTTTATTTTGTTCTTCTTTTCTATCTTTAGTTATGGGTAGGAAATTCAAAATACCAAAAAAATTAGTTGTACCTGCTGAATCATTGGTTGAAGAACCACCCAAAATCTATCATACTGCTGAAGCTTTTTTACTTGGATCATCTTCGATCCCTATGTGCTCGTGTTGAAACCGCAATTAGCTTAGTTGAGGGCAAATCATTAGATGAGCATGCTTGTTATGTGCGACACCGCTTATCTCAAAAAGGGAAACTTTCATGGCATCATATTAATACTATGCATTGGTATGCTTGGAATTTATGCGCAATATATGATTTTACTTGTTGTTCTGAAGACCCTAAGAAATACCTTCACTACCAATGTGAGTTTAGTGATAATGGAATACTATCTTCTTGTGCTAAGGGTGATTAATTATTATGATGTTGAACAATTGAAGAATTTTTTGCTTTTAAGGGTGCTTATGAAATTGTTTCTTTGATTGAGAAGTATGATGCTACTCTTTACAAATCTGAAAATTTTGCCATACTTAAATATTGCTATGTTTACTATGCTTCTAATGCTTATGTGAAACCATACAATTAGCACTTCTCTGCTTTCCGAGAAAAGACTAATATTGTGTAGGAATCTATGGAAGAAGAAATTGATGACATTGTGAGCTCATTGGATGAAAAAGATGAGGAGGAGAGTGAAGAACAAAAGGAGTAAGAGAGGATTGATCACCCGTTCCCACCTTATAATGAGAGTAACCCCTCAACTCATACATTGTTTAATTTCCCTTCGTGCTTACCGAAGGATGAATGCTACGATCCCTTGGATTCATTTGAAATATCCCTTTTTGATGAAATTGATGCTTGTTATGCTTGTGGCCATGATGCCAATATGAGTTATGCTTATGGAGATGAACTTGCTATAGTTCCTTATGCTAAGAATGAAATTGTTGCTATTGCACCCATGCATGATAGTCCTATTCTTGTTTTGAATTCTTCCAACTACACTATACCGGAGAAATTTGCTCTTAGTAAGGATTATATTGATGGTTTGCATTGTAATACTACACATGATAATTTTGATGAATATAATATGCATGTGCTTGCTGCTTCTACTTGCAATTATTATGAGAGAGGAACTACATCTCCTCTTCTCTATGTTTCCAACATGATAAAATTGCAAGAAACTGTTTATACTATGCATTGGCCTTTACTTGATGTGCATGAATTGTTCTTTTATGACATGCCGATGCATAGGAAGAGAGCTAGACTTCGTCATTGCATGATATATGTTGCTTTGTGCTCAATACTAAATTACGAATCATTGTGAATTCAAATTGGCTTCGATATACCGGGTGGATCCATTACTTGAGCAATTTATGCCTAGCTTAATGGCTTTAAAGAAAGCGCTGCCAGGTAGACAACCCGGAAGTCTAATAGAGTACTTTATTTCTGTTCAGTGCTATTAAGAAGTTTTAAAAACAAAAAAATATAGAGGGGAATTTAAAACTTTTCAAAAAGGAAAGTAAAAGTGAGAAAGACGAACGCCGTTGAAGTGGGGGACGTCCTTGAACTTTGTTCATGCCCATGGATACTTTGTGAATCTCAATTGTAGATTTTTTTAACAAAAATAATTATCCCCTTGTACAAATCCATTTTATTATAAAAATAATGTGGCAAGATTTGCCTTTAGGATGTTTAGATTGTTTGGTTGGTATGTGCGGTGCCTAAACAAAACAATTCGCTATAGTGCGTGACTTTTAATTTTTTATTTGAACATCAAAAGTTTATGATTTTTTTACACAGTACTACTATACAAATTGTTTATTATGTCCCGATGTTTCAGAATTTTTAAGTTATAGAAGTATGATCAATGTTCAAATCTTTACAGACTGTCCTGTTTTCAGAAATTTCTGTTATAGCTTCATTATTTGCGTATGTTTGAAATCTTGTTGAGCCTCCTTTGACTTGGGGCCATAGAATTTTGATAGCATACAGTTGGTAATGTTAGATTATAATTATATAATAGTGTTACAACAGTACATGATAGGATTTGATTGCCGTGTGCACAAACCCTACTAATAAAAGTTCGATTAAGTTTTGTGTGGATGAAGTGTTCGGAGATTGACGTAGTCTCGATATAAGAAGAAGGAGGAGAGGCAAGGGTTCAAGATTGGGTCTGCCAATGGCATAGGAAGTAAATATTCAAGTATACCCAAGCATCTAAGCTTGGGGATGCCCCGTAAGGCATCCTATGTTTCTTCAACAAGTATCTGTATGTTTTGGTTTTTGTTTTGTTCACATGATATGCGTAAATTCTTGGAGCGTCTTTTGTGTTTGTTTTTCACTTTTCTTTTATGCACCATGCTAGTATGAGATAGTCCTTGGTTGATTTATAGAATGCTCATTGCACTTCACTTATATCTGTTGGGTATGGCTTTATAGAATGCTTCATGTGATTCACTTATATCAATTGAAGTTTGGATGCCTGTTTCTCTACATAGCAAAATCGTTATTTATAGAATGCTCTTTTGTTTAACTTATATTTGTTAGAGCATGGCCTTTTGTAGAAAGAATTAAACTCTTCTGCTTCACTTATATTTATTTAGAGAGTTAATGGAAATTGGTCATTCACAAGGTTAGTCAGAAAATCCTACGTAAAACTTATGGATCACTGAATATGATACGATTGATTCCTTGCAATAGTTTTGCGACATAGAGATGATAATATGTGGGAGGTGCTAGTGGATAATTGTGTGACGCCCCCGATTTGACCGTGCACTAATCATGCACGCAAATGTGTATGGCCAATATCACGGACTCACTAGAAGATATCACAACACAACTCTAAAAGTAAAAATAGTCATACAAGCTTCATATTACAAGCCAGGGGCCTCAAGGGCTCGAATACAAGTGCTCGATCATGGACGAGTCAGCGGAAGCATCAATATCTGAGTACAAACATAAAGGAAAACAAGTTGCCATAAGATGGCTAGCACAAACTGGGATATAGATCGAAGGAGGAGCAGGCCTCCTGCCTGGGATCCTCCTAAAATACTAATGGTCGTCGTTGGCAGATTGCACGGAATAGTAGGCGCCTCCGGTGTAGTAGGAGTCTTCGTAGGTGGCGTCAGGCTCCTGGGCTCGACCATCTGGTTACATCATCCGAGAAAAAGGAAATGACGAGGGAAAAGGGGGAGCAAAGCAAGCATGAGTACTCATCCAAAGTACTCGTAAGCAGGGATCTATACTACATATGCAATGGTAACAATGATATGGGTAGTATTTGTGGACTGAACTGCAGAATGCCAGAATAAGAGGGGGGTAGCTAATTCTATCGAAGACTACGCATCTCGCAACCTCCAGCTTGTAGGAGTAGAAGAGAGTAGATGCTAAGTTAACCAAGTAACATTGTATAGCATAATCCTACTCGATGATCCTCCCCTCATCGCCTTGTGGGAAATCGATCACCGGGTTGTCTCTGGAACTTATCTGGGTGTGTTTTATTAAGTATCCGATTCTAGTTATCATGAGGCTAGAGTACAACTCCGGGTCGTCATTTTACCGAGGGACACAACTATTCGAATATATTAACTTCCCTGCAGGGGTGCACCACATTTCCCAGCATGCTCGATCCCATTTGGACGGACACACTTTCCTGGGTCATGCCTAGCCTCGGAAGATCAACACGTCACAGCCCTACCTAAGCACAGCAGAGAGGTCAGCACGCCGATCTAAATCCTAAGCGTGAAGGGGTCTGGGCCCATCGCCCATTGCACACCTGCATGTTGCGTACGCGGCCGGTGAGCAGACCTAGCAACCTCCATTTGAGAGGAAGTTACGTTACACGGTCCAACCCGGCGCACGCCGCTAAGTTGACGACGTCAAGAAGGCTTCGGCTGATACCACGACGTCAAGAGCCCATATCTAATCCCACATAGCTGGTTAGTGCGTATAGGCCAGAGGCCATACTCGGATCAAATATCCAAACTTGTTAAGCGTGTTATTATGAAATAACCACGGACAACGACCAGGGCCAGGCCCGCCTGTCTCCTAGGTCGTCGTGGCCTGCCCTGTCGCTCCACCACAAAGATCCACATAGCGGGCTGTCGGGACAAAGATCCTTTCAGCCCCCAATCCGTGAATCACTCGCGGGTACTCATCGAGCCGACCCGACTTTAGTCACAACATGTATCATGTCTAAAATGTATGCAATATTTACCCGTGATCATCACCCAAAGTGATCATGACCCAATAGTATAGCATGGCAGGCGGACAAGGGTGTAGGGCCACTGATGGAATACTAGCATCCTATACTAAGCATTTAGGATTGCAGGTAAAGGTATCAACAGTTGTAGCAACAATGACAGGCTATGCAGCAGAATAGGATTAAACGAAAGCAGTAACATGCTACACTACTATAATGCAAGCAGTAGAGAGAGGATTAGGTGATATTAGGTTGATAAAAGGGGGGGCTTGCCTGGTTGCTCTGGCAAGAAGGAGGGGTCATCGTTGCTGTAGTCAATCACGGGGGTATCGGCGGCGGTCTTGAGGTCTAAGGGTAAGAAGTAACGGAGGGGGAACACAAATAAATAATAGAGCAATCAAAGAAACACAATGCATAACATGGCAATATGCGGTGCTAGGGGTGACCTAACGCAGTAGTAGGCGATACCGGCGAAGGGGGGAAACATCCGGGAAAGTATTCCTGGTGTTTCGTGTTTTCAGACAGACGGACCGGAGGGGAATGGTCGCATGTTCGCTATGCTAGGGGCATGTGGCAGACGAACGAAGTGCGTATTCGGATTCGTCTTGTTGTTCTGAGCAACTTTCATGTATAAAGTATTTTCATCTGAGTTACGATTTATTTTATATTAATTTTTAAAGTTTTAATTCATTTTCTATATTATTTTAATTCAAAAATTAAATGTCAAATTGCTAGATGTACCCAGCACAGTGTACACAAAAACGTACACTGGCTGACATGTGAGACCAGGGGGATCCAGTTGACGAGCCAAACTTTGACTACTCAACAGGGGGTGGGGCCCCGTGTCATTGTCTACCTAGTTAACTAACATTTTTAGTTAGACTAATTATGAAGTTAACATGTTAATTAACTGGATTAATTAGATTAATTAACTTTTTATTTATTTATATATTTATTTATTATTATTATTGTTCTCAGGGGTGTGGGCCCCTCGTTTCATAGGTCCAGGTGGCCTTAACGGGTAACATACAGGCGGTTCCGCGCATGCGCCCGAGGGAGCAAGGTGGTGCGAGGCCACTAGGGCGCGGTGGCAGAACGAGGCCGAGGAGCGGCAGCACAGGCGCGGGGCGGCGGTAGTTGGCGAGAAGTTGTAGCAGGGCGGAGCGGGAGCGCGGGGCGAGGGGGCAGAGCCCAGGTGCGGCCGGGGAGGGCGCGGTCAACTGCGGCGCGTGCCGGGCCGGGCGATGCAGGACAAGGCGAGCGCGGCATGGCGGGAGCATACACGGGAAGCGACAGGCGGGATGGCGCATCCGTGGGCGCGAGGGCAGGTGTGAGTGTCAAAACTGGCAGATCTTGGGTAGGGGGGCCCAAGTTGTGTGCTAAAGATCAATGGTAACATGAGGCTGGGGAAACGATGTTTACCCAGGTTCAGGCCCTCTCGGTCAAGGTAAAACCCTACTTCCTACTATATTAGTATGGATGAATATGTGTACAAGAGTTGATCTACCATGAGATCGTAATGGCTAAACCCTAAGTCTAGCCAATGGCGATATTGTAATGACGATGATCCCCCTACAGACTAAACCCCTCGGCTTATATACACGCCTGAGGAGATCTAGGGTTACAAGGGTGACTTGGGGAGGAAGTAATTGACACATCCGGACTCAAAACCTGCCTTTCTACGTACATAGGAGTCATGGCCGAATACGGGGGAAGGTCTTCTGCTTCTTCTTTATGCGGCCCACCAGTGCGGCCCAGCTTCATTGACCTAGATGCGTGAGGACCCGTGAATACATGACTCCCTCGGTAGCCCCGGGACTTACCATCAAGGATGAGATTGTATCCGGCTTCATGTCTTCGGTCTTGCAAGGTGAGTCCTTCTGGATGATAGTTCGGCTTCTTTAAATATTATAACCTGTCGGTTCATCGCCGCCGTCGCCTTGACTTCCACGTGTCCGATGAATGCGAACCGTCTAGGCGTCTTTTTGCAAATACCCCCTGACTGTTTAGAGAAAACGCCTATATAAAAGAATAGATCCAATTGCTTCTCCATCTCATTCCATGCGGAAGAAATCCCTAGTGCCTGCAAAAAATCTTCAGATATGGCTAGTGTCCTGAGCTCCTAATCTCGCCCTCATGGCCCTTGTGCAGGAGATTGGAAAAGCTGCTCCATGTCCCATGCACATCTGCGAACACTGCAATCGCAGGGGTATCTCCCTCTGGAGGATCTAGTCCCCGTCCAGGCCAGACTAACATCCGTTGACAACCAAGCGCTGGCAGAGAGCTTTCCCAACCCGTCCAATGGAGAGCGGGTATGTTTAGTCCCATACCTTCTAAGAGGTGTGGGGTTCCCGGTCCATCCCTTTCTTACGGGACTCCTGGAGTTTTACAGCCTCCAACTGCGCAATCTTACTCCAGCATCAATCCTGCACATTGCTAGTTTTGTCGCTTTATGCGAACTGTTTTTGGGCTGCGAGCCCCACTTTGAGCTATGGAGGAGGTACTTCTGCCTCGTTCCTCGATCGGAGGAAGGATCCATATTTGAAGGTTGGAGCGTCGAAGTATGGCGTATAGCTGGGACATGATACCTGCCCGGTACTCCGAAGAAGGCATCCGATGAGTGGCCCTCGGAGTAGTTTTATATCGAGGATGTCGCTTTGCCGGATCCAGTTCGGTAAATACTTCCCCCGTATTCCAGTGCTCCTCCAGAGAAGCTTTTCAACTGGCGTCCCCGAGGTCCCTCAGAGGAAGAGAGTGCGGAGTTTAACCGACTGGCCGACAAGATCAAATTGTTTGCCAGTTCGGTATTAACTATAATCGAAGTGATGGCCATTTCGATGAAGTGACGTGTGCAACCGCTCCAAGCCGAAGGTCTTCCAATGTATCACTATAATGGTCAGAAGGATGCCTCGGGCCGCCTGTGCCTAGATATAGATGACCCTGCCATTCTAGGCGCAATCCTGGAAGACCTCTATAAGGGAGAGAAGCAGGATTTTATCCGTTTAATATGCCGGGAGGCCCTTTCAATGTACAATCTTCCCGACTGGGTAAGTCCTTCTCCTTGGTTGTTTAGATGTTTTTAATTATGAGGTATTAACCGAACTATGTTCGGTTGCTCCCGACTGGAGTGGAGGAAGGTTGTAAGGAGGATTAACAATCCCGCCCCACAGCCGGAGGACCCGTCCAAAAGCGGGCCCTGGATACGAAGAAGATCCCGATGTAATCATAGAGTTAGAAGAGGGATTCTTCTATCAAGCCTGTTGTGGGGGCACCTTGGTGGCTATAGTGGCTGAGTACCCGGGCCTCATTCCTTCTTCCAGTGTAAGCAATTTTGGGTACATTTTGCCAATGAGAATATTCCCAGTGCGCATTTACCCGCTGTATTCTATTATGTTTAAACAGGGACGACGCTCCTCACGCCGAACTGTGCGTAGTCCGCCAACCCGGAGGGCGGCGCCCGCGTCGGGCGGGGTTTTGAAACGGAAAAGGACCACGATCTCCAGCGGACCTTCAAAGAGGTATGTTTGTTTTATCATGTGTTGGGTGGTGAAATCATTATTATAACTTTTTGCATTGTCTATTCCTTTTAGGAGGAATGCAAGCCGGACTGTCTCCGGAGGCGACTCATGCCAAGTTCCAGCCAATCCGGCAACAGGCCCGTCAAGGGTGAATGCTAATTCGGTTCCGGAATGTCCTCTCCAGGAGGATTCGGGTGAAGTATCCGCTACCAATTCTGAAGTGGAGGTCGCGATGATTCATCGGCGGCGGAAAGCAGCCATGCGTGACCCTGGCTTCTCTGCGGAGGTGTTCAACGCCCTTACTTCAGCCGATGCCTATATCCGAGCTGCTCAAGACGGACTCGCCGAAGCCACTCATGAGCTTTCAAAGGATATGAAGGTAAATTTTTGTTGTTTGAGTATTATCCTGCCAGTAGCCCTCGAGACTTAAAGCAGTTGGTAAAACTGATTTGAGGATCGTTGCATTTTTATAGGTCATTCGAGAAAAGAATAACTCTTTGTCCAAGGAACTTGAGAAGTGCCGGACCCAACTTGCGGAATTGAAAAATTCGAAGGAATTCAGAAAGGATGCTGTTGGTAAGAATAATTGTGTCTGGAAACAATGACAGTTCTGCTGATTACTATGATGTATATACTAATGTGTAATATAGCAACATGATCGACCGACCTACTGGAGAGGGAGGTAAGAGCTACCTTAGCGGACAAGAAATTTGCCGAAGAGGAAAAAGCCGCTGGCGACCGTGCACTAACGCAGGCGATGGAAAAAAGGAACCAAGTGCAGGATATAAATATTAGGCTCGAATAGGAGCTAAAGGGCGTAAAGGCCCAACTCTCAAGCGCCTTGGAGGAGAACTGGAGGCTAAAAAGCAGCATGTTTAGTATGTCTCTTATACCCAGCTCTCCTTATAGTCTCGTAGTTTTAAAAGTTTCTTATAAAAACTTTTCCTGTAGGTTTATTAACTGGTCAACCTGAAGGCGGGGCGTCCGGTTTTGAGGGCGATGTGCTGCAGCAGCTTTCTAGGGTCCATAAACGGGCTCGGAAGGCCATGAAGGGTATGGACAGAGCTCTATGACCTGGCGACTCCCCTCCAGAATCTATGGAGGACTTGGCGGACCTGTTCAAAGGGGCTCGGCGCCGCTTTGAACTATGGAAAGCCTCGGCATGCCGCATGAGTGCTCGAGAAGCGTGGGCTATGGTGAAGATGCGCTTTACTCGCCTTGATCCAAATCACATGGCCCGTGTGGGACATCGAGGGCGTGATGGACAAGAAATTCCTCCGTGTTTGGTATATGACCAAGTAGGTTTAGCTGCCAAGCTTTCCCAACAGGACTGTGAACTAGACCGCCTGATAGAGGGAATAGAAAATGAATAGCCGTTTGATTCTATGTATCAATGTACTTTTACCATCAAACTTATCTCCAACAGAATTTGTGTAAAGTTTGTCATTGCGGACCATCTGCTTCGACCTCCATAAACCCGAAGGCTGGAGTGTGTCTGAATACTATATTTGTGACGAGCACATGATATGTTCGGAAACCAGGCAATCCGGTCATAATTGCTTGAACAAACAAACTGAGTTCGAGGAGTTATGTCATATTACTACTTAACGTAAGAAACATCTCAAAGAGAATAGTTCTGTTAGGGGTTCCTTTCCCTGGGCCGGCGTGCATAAAGATGCATGCCTAGGCTTTCAATCCCATGATGGGGATAGTAGGAAGCCATCTCCTGTGATTTTGAAAATACGCTTTAGATTGCGATATGTCATGTATCCACCAACCAATTATTCTCTTAAGAGCGCTAGCTTTCGGCTTCACCCAGTCTGAGGTACATATCCGGATTACCCTGCTGTAACACTCGCAGAGGTGCTCCCTTTACACCCTAGCCGAACAATCGGAAATGTAGGGGTAAGCGTAGGAGCCACGCAACCCAGCTTGGCTAGAACTTAAGTCATATTGGTGCATATAATGGCAAGGATGAACTGTAAAAACATGCGACATTTTTAAGCAAGAGGTTTTATTGATGATGGGCTTCGTTAAAGAAGCCCCCAGGTATATGTGCAGACGTACTCGTCCTGTGGCAGTTCGGGCGAGCCGAATACTTGCCAAGTAAATGTAAAGAGAAAAAAGGGAGAGAAACAAGAAAATATCAGACAAGACCTAACTTATAAGGAGGAACAAATTGCTACCGAACTATCCATAGAATCGTCGGAGCCTGGCAGGATTCCAAGGGTTCGACTCAAGGCGGTTGTCATGTGCATTGCGAAGGCGATAGGCTCCACCGGTGAGTACTTCGTCAATAATGAAGGGGCCCTCCCATTTTGGTTTGAGCTTGTCCTTTTTATTCTTTGGCAGGCGTACAACGAGTTCGCCGACGTTGTATGTCTTGGCCCGCACTTCTCTGCTCTGGAATCGCCTAGCCTATTGTTGGTAAAATGCGGAACGTGCTTGCACTGTATCATGCTCCTCTTCAAGTCCATCTTCATCGTCCTGCCGATCTAACTCGACTTCTCTTTCCTCATACATGCGCACTCTAGGTGAGTCATGAATAATGTCGTAGGGCTGGACAACCTCTACGCCGTACCCCATGAAAAAGGATGTATATCCGGTCGTATGATTTTGCGTGGTCTGCAGGACCCAGAGTACGGAGTCAAGCTCTTCGACCCAGTGTTTATCACACTCCCGTAGGGAGCGCATTAGTCGGGGTTTAATGCCGCTCATAATCAGACTATTGGCCCTTTCGACCTGGCCATTTGTTTGAGGGTGGTATACAGAAGCGTAATCGAGTTTTATACCCAACTTTGCGCACCAATTTTTTACCTCGTCGGCTATGAAATTGGAGCCGTAATCTGTGATAATACTAAGCGGGACACCATAACGGTGTACTACAGTGGATATAAGATCTATCACGGGCCTTGCTTCAGCTATTTTTACTGGCTTGGCTTCTATCCACTTAGTGAACTTATCTACCATTACCAGTAAGTATTTTCTTTTATGACTTCCCCTTTAAGGGGTCCGACCATATCAAGCCCCAGACCGCAAAAGGCCAAGTAATGGGGATTGTTCTTAGTGCGGTGGGAGGCATGTGATTTTGAGTTGCGAAGAGCTGGCAGCCAATGTAATGTTGGACTAAGGTTTGGGCATCTGTTGGGTAGTAGGCCAGTAAAAGCCAACACGAAAAGCTTTGCCTACGAGCGCCCTTGCTGACCGCCTATTCCAGCATGTATTTCAGTGAGAATTCGCCTTCCCTCTTCTTCTGAGATGCACCTTTGGAGAATACCAGATGTGCTTTTCTTGTATAGTTCACCTTCTAGAACTTTGTAGGCTTTAGAGCGCCGGACTATGCGGTGGGCCTCATTCTGGTCATCGGCGAGTTCCTGCCTATTAAGGTAGGCTAGGAAAGGCTTTGTCCAGGGGGCTATAACATCCATGATTTCTTGAGCTAAAGGAGTTATATCCATGCTTGGATCTCCGATGACTTCGTGATTGAGTTCGACCGGGGGTGTGTTCGGATCCGATTTTGTATCACCGCTCGTGTCCTGCCATGTTACTGATGGCTTAAACAGCCGTTCCACAAATGTGTTTGGTGGGATGGGGTCGCGTTTAGCTCCCATGCGAGCGAGTATGTCAGCTGCCTGGTTATTATCCCGGGCTACGTGATGGAATTCTAACCCCTTAAATAGAGCCGGTATTTTTAATATGGCGTTGCGGTAAGCTGCCATTTTTGAATCCTTCGCATCAAAATCCCCGAGATTTGGGAGATGGCAAGGTTTGATTTTTCGCGTACCTCGAGGCGTTGGATCCCCATGGATATGGCTAGTCGGAGACCATGCAATAGGGCCTCATATTTGGCCACATTGCTCTAGTCTGTATACATAATTTGTAAAACGTACCGAACTGTATCCCCTGTTGAAGATGTCAGTATTACACCGGCCCCCAGTCTAGATAGCATTTTGGAACCGTCGAAGTACATTGTCCAGTGGGAGTATGAGCCGTACTCTTTAGGGAGTTCAGCTTCGGTGCATTATGCGACGAAGTCGGCCAACACCTGGGATTTAATAGTCCGGCGCGGCTTGTAAGATATTTCCAACGGTAAGAGCTCAATGGCCCATTTTGCTATGTGTCCCGTGGCGTCTTTATTATTGATAATATCATTGAGTGGTACCTCGGATGCCACTATGATCGAACACTCTTGAAAGTAGTGCCGGAGTTTCCGAGATGACATGAAGACTCCATAGGCAATTTTTTGATAGTGGGGGTACTGTGATTTACACGGTGTGAGAACCTCAGATACATAGTATATGCGCTTTTGAACGGGGAATTTATGTCCCTCTTTGGCTCGTTAGTGGGGGTACTGTGATTTACACGGTGTCCAATTTTTTGACGACGAGCATGGCACTCACCACCTGGTGAGTGGCTGATATGTACAGCAGCATTGGTTCGCCAACACCGGGGGCGGCAAGGATTGGGTTGCTTGCTAGTAAAGCTTATATTTCTTCCAATCCGGCTGTGGCCGCATTTGTCCATTCGAAATTGTCAGTGCGCCATAGCAATCTGTAAAGTGGCAACGCTTTTTCTCCTAACCTGGAGATGAAGCGGCTTAAAGCTGCTATGCAGCCTGCTAGTTTTTGCACTTGCTTCAGACCGGTTGGTATTTTGAGTTCTGACAGGGCCCGGATTTTGGCTGGGTTAGCTTCGATTTTCTCTATGGGATATGATGAACCCTAATAACTTTTCGACTGGAACACCGAAGACACATTTTTCCGGATTGAGCCTTATGTCATATTCTTGGAGGTCGGCAAACATAAGGCGGAGATCATCCACCAAGGCCTTGACGTGTTTGGTCTTTACGCCTACGTTGTCAACATATGCCTCCACTATTTTGCCAATTTGTTTTTCTAAGCATGTTTGAATCATGCGTTGATATGTGGCACCAACGTTTTTGAGTCTGAAAGGCATAGTGTTGAAACAGAAAGGGTCGTACGGGGTAATGAGTGCCGTTGCGGCCTGATCGGATTCTTTCATCTTTATCTGATGGTATCCGCAGTAAGCATCTAGGAAGCACAGCGAGTCGTGTTTGGTCGTTGCATCGATAATTTGGTCAATGTGGGGCAAAGGAAAGGGATCCTTTAGGCAAGCCTTATTCATGTCAGTGAAATCGACACGGAGGCGTCATGATTTATCCTTCTTCGGTACCAAGACTAGGTTGGCTAGCCAATCCGGATGTTTGATTTCTCTGATGAATCCGGCTTCCAATAGTTTGGCTAACTCTTCTTCCATTGCTTGTCTTTTGGGTTCGGAAAATCGTCGCAGTGACTGCTTGACTGGTTTGAACACTTTTATAATATTGAGGCTGTGTTCGGCCAGCCTACATGGGATTCCTGGCATGTCTGCAGGGTGCCAGGCGAATATATCCCAATTTTCCCGAAGGAAGGCGCGTAATGCGATGTCTACCACCGGATCTAGTTGTGCCCCGATGGATGATGTTTTATTAGGGTCCGTTGGGTGCACTTGGAATTTGATGATTTTGTCAGCGGGCTTGAAGGAGGTAGACTTCGATCATTTGGCGTGGATTTCATCGTCGGCATCCACCTTTGATTGTAGGGTAGTTAGTTCTTCGGCCGCAAGAGCTTCGGATAATGCCTCTAAGGCTAAGGATATCGTTTTATTTTTGGCGCGGAGTGCTCTATCCGGATCACTTATTATAGTGATCACCCAATTGGGCCCTGGCATTTTAAGCTTCATGTACCCATAATGGGGTATAACTTGAAAGCGTGAGAAAGCATCCCATCCTAGACGGGCGTGGTATCCACTGTGAAAGGGCACAATGTGAAAGAGTAGTTCCTCTGATCTATAGTTGTTGGGTGAGCCGAACACTGTGTCGAGCTTAATGCTTCCCGAACACTTGGCCTTGCGGCTTGGTATAATTCCCCTGAAGGTTGTGTTGGTGGGCTCAATGCGGGATTTCTCGACCTGCATTTTTGCAAGCGTTTCCTCATATATGAGGTTTAGTCCGCTTCCTCCGTCCATAAGTACTTTAGTGAGGCAAAAGCCATCTACTATTGGGTCTAGTAAAAGAGCTGCTGATGCTCGGATCGGTCGGACTCGAGGTGCATCTTCGGTAGAAAAACTGATTACCGTGTCGCTCCATGGGCTTGCAGAGCTAATTTGGTAAACCTCGGCAAGTTCACGATTTTCTCTCTTGCGATGGTTATTTGAGGAGAATGTCTCGAAGACAGTGAAGACATTGATGTCATTCTCCCTTGGTGCGGTAGTGGCTAGAAGTGTCGTACCACTTTTTGCTACCTGCCGGAGTACCCAGCATGCTCTAAGGCGATGCTTTGCGACATTATCCAGGTTTGCATGTATTTGGCAAGGTGTGTCAAGTAGTTTGTCCAGTACGGACCTGTGCCTTGATATAGTTTTGTTCTTCTTGCCAATAGGAATGCCATCGGATGACCAACTAGGGTAAGTCCGTTTAGCTTTGGTAACGTGTTGTCCGGAGATGGACCGTTCCAGAGGTGTATTATGGGCTTTCCAATTATTTTCCATTGCGAAGTACTTCCGTATTAACTGTGATAATTCTGTGAAACTCAGAACACGACGTCGGTTGAGGGCATTGAAGACTCCCTCGTCCGTGCAATTGCGGTGAAATAAAGAGACCGCTTTGTCGTCGCTGTAGTCCCTAATCTTGTTTTTAACAAGTAGGAATCTGGCCCAGAAGTGGTTGACCGTTTCCTCGGGCTGCTGTTGTATGTTCGTGAGATCGTCTATGTCCGGGATTCCGGATTTACTTGAAGAGTTTTTCCCAGGGTGGGTGGGTGTTGCAAATTTTGAATCCCGACCTAGCGTGATATTCGGGGTTTTTACAACCTCCGTTGGTGACAATCCGGATTCGATGGGGCCTGATTGCCCTTTGGGTCCGGCGTCGGTCCCAGAGCTTGAAGAACATAGTGCGTCTCCTGACAGGGAGGTGTTCGGCTCGATGGGTTCGGAGATCCGGACTGTGGCGGTCTCCGTTTGGAGAGGAGGAGTCTCTATGGCTCTGTCAGGCCCAAGATGCGATTCTATCCCGATCACGTGACACATACGTGATTGGGGCACAACCGCATTTCGGGCTCTTAGCAAGATGGATATCATTACATCGTACCATCTCATACATACATGGGGGGATACAACAATACATACAATCCACATGAATACAACAACATCAATAGAAGACATCCGACTACGGATGCAAACATGAAAAGCACAACGACATCCATCTGCTATCCCAGGCTGCCGACCAGGAACCTAACCCAAGACTGATGAACAAGAAGAAGAAAGCACTCCAACACGAAGAACACCGCTCTCGCGTCAAGTCATCGGAAGCCTGCACCTGCAACTGTTGTTGTAGTATCTATGATCCACGAGGACTCAGCAATCCCCTAACCATGGGTAACAAGACTAGCAAAGCTTAAGTTGTGAGGTTGCAGCAGCGGCTAAGCATATGTATGGTGGCTAACTTACGAGTACAAGAATAAGATGAGCACCTACGCAAACGATCGCACACTAGTAGTGATCGCTAAAGATCCTGACCTACCTACGAGTCAAACATAACCCCACCGTGTTCTCTTCTCAAAGTGAAAAGAGATGGTCACGGTTACTCGCACGGTTGTGTGTTTTCTCCCAGATCCTCTGCCAAGTTTTCTACAACCGGACATTAACAAATTCCAATCTACCACATAACCGCGGGCACGGCTTTCAAAAGATCATGACCCTGCAGGGGTGTACCAACTTAGCCCATCACAAGCTCTCACGATCAGCAGAGATAATAGTAATATTACCCCTTATCTTAGGGAAGGCCCGATCAGACTCGGAATTCCCGGTGCACAAGACATTTCGGTAGTGGTAAAACAAGTCCAGCAAGACCTCCCGGTGTGTCGACACCCTGATAGTAGCCGTGCGTATCTCGTCTCAGGCCACGACCGGATGGGCGATTTTACGGGAGCCAGATACCTCGAGTTTGCCCGTGGCGGCCCCATCGAACCCCGTTTGGGACCAACACCATCAGCACTGGCCCCCCTGTATGTAGAAAGAATCCTCGAGTAGCGCTAACCCCTATGCAATTAATTAATTAATTAATTAAGTTTTTATTATGAGAAAATTAAAACCAATGTTGGGCCTTGCTGGAGGAGTTTTATTCGAAGACGAACTATCAAGGGGTCCACATATACCCAACCGCGTTAAGAACGCAAAATCAAGGAACATAACGCCGGTTTATCGGCTCCTAAGGTGGCATGAGTGGAACAAAACACCGAGCAAAAGGCCAAGCCTTCCACCCATTGCCAAGTATATAGGTGTGTTAATATAAATAATATATATTGTGATATTCCGACACCAAGATCCGACATAGCAACTTTGGAGCAAGGTATATATATGCTACAACACCCAAACATGATAACAAAAGGCATGGATGTGAAATAGACATGATACTTAATAAGCATGAACTTAGATCACACCCAAAAACTTGCTGGAACACAATTAAGCAAGCATGTCAAGTTGCAGTAAATTTATCCATACTTAGTCAAAATCTGGGAAGGCAAAAATATCATCACGATGCTGCCTTCGGAGGCACAAAACAACGAGCATATCAACTCTACTAAGTATATAAAGATCATGGACATGTAATAGACATAGCATACATCAAACAACTCCATTGGAACAACTCCATAGGAGGCATGGATCAATAACGACAAGCTTCACCAAATTGATCATGCTGATAAAAGTCTGACAGGTACATTTATAGCAACTTGAGAGCAAGAAATATATAAGCTACAACAGGACACATGAGCAAACAAGGACATGGATGGATAGAGCATAACATGGACAACAATACAGGAGCATTTGATATACTAAAACATGCAAGGATTTGAATGGGGCATCAAGCAAACATAGCATCAGGTTTAACAGTTTCAGACTTAGCAGTTTTTAACAAGTCCTAGATAACAAGATCAAACACCTCAAGGCATATCATGAAAAGTGGATTGCACCACAACAAATATGGCATGATTGTTCTTCTAAAACATATTGACATGTGGCATGAAAGACAAACACATCAATAGCTATGAACAAGTCAAAACAGCATCTCATAACAAGTTTCAGCACTTAACACCCACATGCACTTGTGCAACAGAGAATAAGATGGAAATATGGCACCTAAAATGAATGCTACAGCAACCAACATGTAGAGCACTTCACAATGAACATTTTGACATATCATATGCTCCATTTGGACCAACATGCACAAAGTTATCATCACCACAAGCATGCAACAAAATTACAGTTATCAGCAGTTTTAAACATATAGCACTCTTGCAACGATTATTAGGTCATGAAGATAAACTTAAACAAGCATGCCACAATGGAACAAAATGAAGAGCATATCACAACGAACATTTGGACATATCATATGCATCATTTGGATAATCGCACAAAAAGTTGCAGCACCACAAAGTATGCATCAAAATTACAACTGCCAGAGACTGAGTGAAAAAGAGACAACCTCAGGGTGGACGTTTCCAAATCCACCAGACGTGTCCGGCTGGCTGGGCACGCGGGCCCACGCGTCAGTGTCTCGGCGAGGGGAGATCGGACAGGTCCGGGCCACATCGGACATGTCCGGGGCGCGGGTCAACTGCAATGCCTGGATCGGGGCTCCTCCCGATCCGGTCCGGGCGACGACGAAGGCGCTCACTGGCGAGCGACGTGGAGGACGGCATGGCGGTGGGGATCGCCGGGGTCGGGCAGATCCGAGGCATGGGTGGCCGGACCTGGCCGTAGGTGGCTGCGGCGGAAAATGGCGGCGGCGCGGCGGATCCGGGCAGCTCCGCCCTGGATCTGACCGGTCTTGGACCCGGGGCGGTACGGGGAGGCTCGGGCGCGGCGGCGCTGGGGTCTGATGAGCTTGAGGCCCGCGGGGCAGCGAGAACGCGACGGTGGAGGAGCTCGGCTACGACACGGAGTCCACCGGCGACGGCGGCGGATCCTGCGAGGACGAGGGAGACCGGGAGCAGGGGGCCGAGCTCTTTGGAGTAGGTCGCCGGCCGGCGGGCGCTGGCTCGGTGGGGGAGAGAGACCGTGGGGCAGAGCGGGCGGCTGCGGGCTGCGGCGGCGGAGGCGCGGGCCCGGGCGGGCCTGGCTCAGGCCCGGAGGGCTTAGCGCGGGGGGG
>LR738711.1:552651423-552668103 GCA_902687465.1 Secale cereale
AGGTGGCACGCCCGGAGTGGCTCTGGCGGCGGGGTCGGCGGCGCTGGCCAACCAGAGGCCGCCAAGTGGCAGTTCTGCGGTGGCCGGGCATGGAATCGAAGGAGGAGGTGGCTGGTGGTGCGGTTTTCGAGGGAGAACTGGCTGGAGGTTAGGGAAGAGGATAGGGGATGCCAAATTTGACATGGAGGTTGATTATATAAGGAAGGGGGGCTAGGGTTAGGTGCTAAGGGGTTTTAGAGACCCTCCGATCGCGGTCGTGCGGTCCGGAGTGGAGGGAGGGTTAGGCAGGCCTAGGTGGGCTGTGTAGGAGGCCTTTGGGCTGAGAGGAGAAGAGAGAGAGTGGCCCGCGGGGTTTTTCGGAGACCGAAAACATACGACGATTTAACCGGCGATAGTGCTGCTATAGTTTAACGGTTGGGCTATCAAACGAGCTCCGAATGCGATGAAATTTGACAGGCAGTCTACCTATGCTATAATAAGACCAAACGCCAAGTTTCATCCCATTCCGAGAACATTTTCCGGCCACTCAAAAATAAATATTCGGAGGTGCCGCGGGCGCGTGCGAGTGTGACTGGGCTCAGAACGGACAACGGAAAGGACGAGGCGGACTCGAACGGATGCAAGTTTTGAAAACATGCTGATGCAACAGACGTGATAACATGGCAAAAATGCAACACGCAAGCAGATGACATGGCAACGGCGACGAATAGCTGACTGACACCTGGCGCATCGGTCTTGGGGTGTCGCAGGCTCCGTCCTCGACTGCTGCTACCAGATGAGTAATCGAAGAAGGGTCGATCTCATCATGGCCGGATTTAAGCCCCATCCGATCTCCTGGCGATGAGAGCCCCAAGGCGGCGATGCGATCCAGTAGCTCATTTAAGGGCGGGAGTTCTACCAAAGTCGCGTAATCGGAATAGCCGGAATCGGTGTAAAGGTGATGCTCGACGGCCGCATGGGGTGCGGCTGGCCAAAAGGCCATGCAGGTGCATATGGTGAACCCGCCGAGAAGGAGAACCTAGACGATAGCCAAGTTGTTTCCGAGGGTGATCTCGTCATTGATCATGAGGTGTGCCATCGATCGCTCATTGCGAGTGCACAATGGAGATCTCAATGAAAGCACCATTGTCGGTGTCAAAACCGGCAGTAATAGGAGGCTGGTGACACGATGTTTACCCAGGTTCAGGCCCTCTTGATCGAGGTAAAACCCTACTTCCTACTATATTAGTATGGATGAATATGTGTACGAGAGTTGATCTACCACAGGATCGTAATGGCTAAACCCTAAGTCTAGTCAATGGGGATATTGTAATGACGATGATCCCCCTACAGACTAAACCCCTCGGCATATATACATGCTTGAGGAGACCTAGGGTTACAAGGGTGACTTGAGGAGGAAGTAATTGACACATGCGGACTCAAAACCAGCCTTTCTACGTACATAGGAGTCGTGACCGAATAGGGAGGAAGGTCTTCTGCTTCTTCTTTATGCGGCCCACCAGTGCGGCCCAGCTTCATTGACCTAGATGTGTGAGGACCCCTGAATACAGTACTCCCTTAGCAGGGGCCCATGAGCATGGCCCCGGGGCATGGTGGCCGTGGCGAGGAGAAAGGAGAGGAGGGGATGAGTGGCGCTCATAGTCGTTAACGGGAAGCGGGGGCAGCGAGGGGTGAGGGAGTCCGTCGTGGGGGGCGTGAGGAGACAACGGCGATGGTGAGGTGCAGCGGCAACGACGCGGCGTCGGGGCAAATCAGGCGCGGAGCTTCGGCGCGGCGGCCATGGGACAAGCTTCCAGGAGGCGGCGGAGGGAGGACGGCGGAGGAGCGGAGGAGGAGAACTCGTGCACGGGCGCACTCGCTGGGGCCACCGAGAGTAGCGGCGGACGTGGTCGGGACGACGGGGCGCTGGTGGGCGGATCCGTTGGTGGCGGCACACGTCTGAACGAGAGGGAGTGGGGCAGGATCCTGGGGGAGGTGGGGAGGTGCCGCTAGGGTTTGGTCGCCCCAGGGGTGCTATAGGCGCCATCTGGGCGTGGCCCAGCGGGGGGTGTTCTCTTTTTATCTTTCTTTTTATACATGATACATGTTGTGACTAAAGTCGGGTCCGCTCGATGAGTACCAAGGAGTGATTCATGGATTGGGGGCTGAAAGGACCTTTGTCCTGATGACCCTCTGTGTGGATATTTGTGGCGAAGCGACATGGCAGGCCACGACCACCTAGGAGACATGCGGGCCTGGCCCTGGTCATTGTCCGCAGTTATTTCATAATAACACGCTTAATGAGTTTGAATATTTGATCTGAGTCTGGCCTTTGGCCTATACGCACTAACCAGCTATGTGGGATTAAATATGGGCTCTCGACGTCGTTGTATCAGCCGAAGCCTTCTTGACGTCAGCGACTTAGCGGCGCGCGTCGGGTTGGACCGCATAACGTAACTTCCTTTGAAATGGAGGCTGCTAGGTCTGCTCACCGGCCGCGTACGCAACGTGCAGGTGTGCAATGGGTGATGGTCCCAGACCCCTGCACGCTTAGGATTTAGACCGGCATGCTGACCTCTCTGCCGTGCTTAGGTAGGGCTGCGATGTGTTGATCTTCCGAGGCCGGGTATGACCCAGGAAAGTGTGTCCGGCCAAAGGAGATCGAACATGCTGGGAAATGTGGTGCACCCCTACAGGTAAGTTAATCTATTTGAATAGTCGCGTCCCTCGGTAAAAGGACGACCCGGAGTTGTACTCTGACCTCATGACAACTAGAACCGGATATTTAATAAAACACACCCAGATAAGTTCCAGAGACAACCCGGTGATCGCTTTCCCATAGGGCGACGAGGGGAGGATCGCCGGTTAGGATTATGCTATACGATGTTACTTGGTGAACTTACCATCTACTCTCTTCTACTATTGCAAGATGGAGGTTGCCAGAAGTGTAGTCTTCGATAGGATTAGCTATCCCCCTCTTCTGGTATTCTGCAGTTCAGTCCATATATCCATATATACTACCCATATCATTGTTACCATTGCATATGTAGTATAGATCCTTGCTTGCAAGTACTTGGATGAGTACTCACGGTTGTTTTGCTCCCCCATTTCCCCCTTCATTTCCTTCTTCTCGGATGATGCACCCAGATGGTGGAGCTCAGGAGCCAGACGCCACCTAGGATAACTCCTACTACACAGGAGGCGCCTACTATTACGTGCAATCTGCCGACGACGACCAGGGGTAGTTTAGGAGGATCCCAGGCAGGAGGCCTACTCCTCTTTCGATCTATATCCCAATTTGTGCTAGGCATCTTATGGCAACTTGTCTAACTTTATGTCTATACTCAGACATTGTTGCTTCTGCTGACTCGTCTATGATCGAGCACTTGTATTCGAGCCCTCGAGGCCCCTGGCTTGTAATATGAAGCTTTTATGACAGTTTTTACTTTTAGAGTTGTGTTTTGATATCTTCCAGTGAGTCCCTGATCTTGGTCATACACATTTGCGTGCATGATTAGTGTACGATCAAATCAGGGGCGTCACAAATTGTGTTTAGTAGGAATATTGGTGTTAAGGTTTGTGATTCCTGAAGCATGCACATATAGTCTCCCGTTTTGCCAGGAAGTTGGAGCACAATTTATCCTTGATTGTTTATCTTTGTGTGAAGGTCGGGCGCGCGTGATGGTTAAGTCCTACCAACCTCCCCCTAGGAGCATGCGTAGTAGTACTTTGCTTCGAAGGTTAATAAATTTTTGCAATAAGTATGTGAGTTCTTTATGACTAATGTGAGTCCATGGAATATACACACTCTTACATTTCCCCAATTTGCTAGCCTCACGGTACCATGCATTGCCCTTTCTCACCGAGATGTGGTACAAACTTCGTCGGGCATCCAAACCCTGTTATATGATACACTTATCACACGTAAGCCTTATTATATCTTCCTCAAAACAGCCACCATACCTACCTATTATGGCATTTCCATAGCCATTCCGAGATATATTGCCATGCAACTTCCATCATCATCACATAAATCATTTGAGCAATCATTTTCATATTAATTTGCATGATCATACGATAGCTAGCATGATATTTTCATGACTTGTCCATTTTTTATATCTTGCTATGCTAGATCATTGCACATCCTGGTACAATGCCAAAGGCATTCATATAGAGTCAGATTGTTCTAGGTAAATAGAAGTGTGATGATCATCATTATTAATTATTAGAGCATGTCCTAGTGAGGAAAGGAGGATGTAAACTATGATTCCCCCACAAGTCGGGATGATACTCCGGAAAAAAGAGAAATAAGTGAGGCCTAAAAGAGACCGAAGGAAGAAAAAATGAAAATGAGAGAAAAGAGAGAAGGGGTGTTACTACTATCCTTTACCACACTTGTGCTTCAAAATGGCACCATGTCTTTCATATAGAGAGTTTCATATCTTGTCACTTTCATATACTACTAGGAATTTTTCATTATGGAGTTTGATTCACACCCACTTAGTTTCATGTCGAGATTTCATACACTTACAACTCTTAGTGCATCCGTTGCGTGGGAATCCCTACTCCTTGCATTGACATCAATTGAGGGGCATCTCCATGGCCCGTTGATTAGCCGCGTCAATGTGAGACTATCTTTCTTTTTGTCTTCTCCATATCAATGTCTACCACCGCATTCTATTCCACCCATAGTGCTATATCCATGGCTTGAGCTCATGTATTGCGTGAGAGTTGAAAATGCTGAAGCACGTTAAAAAGTATGAACCAATTGCTTGGCTAACACCGGCTATATCCATGATTTATACTTTGTGTTAATAAGACAGAGCATGACAAGGCTATATGATTTTGTAGGGATAACATTCTTTAGCCTTGATATTTTAAAAGACATGATTATTTGTTGGGATGCCTGCGTATTAATTTCTTTATGTCAGATTATAGACTATTGCTTTGAATCACTCATGTCTTAATATTCATGCCATGATTAGATATATGATCAAGATTATGCTAGGTAGCATTCCACATCAAAAATTATTTTCTTTTTATCATTTACCTACTCGAGGACGAGCATGAATTAAGCTTGGGGATGCTGATATGTCTCCATCGTTTCTATAATTTTTGATTGTTCCATGCCAATATCATACAACTTTTATATACTTTTGGCAACAATTTATACAATTTATTGGACTAACATATTGATCCAGTGCTCAGTGCTAGTTCTTGTTTGTTGCATTATTTGTTTTGCAGAATATTCATATCAAACGAAGTCCAAACGCGATAAAATTTACAGAGATTTATTTTGGAATATATCTGATTTTTGGGAGTTGGAATCAACGCAAACGGAGGCCCACGGCCTACATGACCCATCAGGGCGTGCGGGGCACCCCATGGCGCACCCAGGTGTCTTGTGGGCTCCCCTTATGTCGGTTGGGGCTCTTCTTCGGGTGCAAGAAAGATAATTTATGGAAAAATGTGTAAAAATTACAGCGCAGTCGGAGTTACGGTTCTCCGGGAATTTAAGAAACTTTGAAGGGCCAGATCTGGGGCTCATGAAAAAGAGAGACATATCCAATCTCGGCCGCCATGGAGGCCACGGAACAGAGGGAAAACCCTCCTCCCATCTAGGGAGGAGGCCAAGGAAGAAGAAGAAGAAGGAGGGTGGCTCTCTCCCCTCTCTCCCGGTGGAGCCGAAGTTCCACGGGGCAAGGATCGTGACGTCGATCTACATCAACAATCTTGCTACCGTCAACACCAACTTTCTCCTCCTCTATGCAGCAGTGTAACCTCTCTATTCCCATTGTAATTCTCTACTTAAACATGGTGCTCAACACTATTTGTTATCATGCAATGATATGTGGTTATCCTATGGTGTTTGAGTAAATCTGTTTTTCCTATGGGCTAATCGACGACCGTGGTTGTTTTGAATGTATATTTTATTATGGTGTTGTCCTAGGGTGCCCTTCGTGTCGTGCAAACGTGAGGGGTCCCCATTGTAGAGTGCTGCAATATGTTCATGACTCTCTTATAGTGGGTGGCTAGAGTGACAGAAACTTACGCCCGAGTAAGGGGGCTATTGCGTATGGGAGTAAAGGGAACTTGATACTTAATACTATGGTTGGGTTTTACCTTAATGGTCTTTAGTAGTTGCAGATGCTTGATAGAGTCCCAATCATAAGTGCATATGATCCAAGTACGGAAAGTATGTTAGCCCATGCCTCTCCCTCATATAAAATTGCAAGAATGATTACCTATCTAGTTATCGATTGCCTAGGGACAAATCCTTATCTTGTGCTACAAAAAGCATGCTACTACATTACTAATTTTATTATCTTGTAATTTTTTTGATTCTCGCAAAGTACTTCAAGTTTTATTCTGGTTCTAGGTAAAGCAAAGGTTAAGTGTGCGCTTAGTTGTATCAGTGGTCGATAGAACTTAAGGGAATATTTGTTCTACCTTTAGCTCCTCTTTGAGTTCGACACTCTTACTTATCAAAAAAGGCTACAAATGATCCCCTACTTGTGGGTTATCAGTAGCTCATTCTTCTCCACAATGTCGATATTCTTCGATGAAGATCCTCGAACTTGACACCGAAGACAACATTCTCTTCGGTTCTGCATGGACCATTTCTCTTTGTGTGCACTAGCAAACAAATCAGTCCATGCCTATTCTTGTCAACAATCTCCAAAACATAGGAGGGTAAATATTTCACAACAATCTCCCCCTTCTGGACGATTGTTGACAGAACAGAACACATCGAAAGATAGATAACAAAATGAAATGGAATGTGAAGGATAATTAAAAATGAGATATAATTACGAAGATAAAGCAAGACCCTCTTGAAGGTTTGCATCATTTGAATTTATAGGAGATAAAATGGAAGGTAGCGAGATGAATCTTCATATGAGTGATATTGACATATGATCTTATGCATAGCATCTTTCAATTCACTCGACAATGACTGAGATATTTTCCCATCACAACCTTGGAAAGGATCGATAGATAGAATGCTTTGAAATGATTTCTAACGAAGGACAAGCCAAGAGAGTTTGCTTAGATCATGGTCTGAATCCACATTAGACATAAGTTCCCTGCAAGTTAGATACTCGAGGAGAATCAGAGCAAGGGAATCATAGGTATGTTTCTCGGAGTAGATAAACTTCAGACGACGTTTTCCTCCAACAAGGATGCTACGATAGATGTATACGAGGAAAAAACAGCTTAATAGTCAGAGAGAATTCACTTTCGAATATCAAGAATTTTAATCTGAAGCTGACTTTCTTCTCCTGCAATGTTAGATAGTGAAAGATAATCATCATAGAATATCTAACCATCAGACACATAGTTTCAAGGAGTGAAATATCTCTTCTAGAGAAACATGATTTCTAATCTGAAGCATGATTGCACCCGCAGACGGAAAACTGGAGGCAAATGCATTGCAGGGGGGTTATTAATAGTACATGATGACCAAGTATTCCAACACTACAGGCGGTGCGCCAAGTTTCCAGAGGCAAATAGTTCAACGAAGACCAAATAGTTCAAAGGAAATGTAAATGGCGAAAGGAAACACCCTACAAATAACCCACTTATCTATCACTCGATGTTCTTCTCCCCTTTTGTCAACAAGTGTCAAAGAAGGAAAGAGAATGCATGCGAGGAACTACTATTCCGAAGAATCCTCAGAATCAGAACTTGAATTATTCGGTGAAGCAGAGTGAGTGATGGTCGAGGCTGAAGCAGAAGTTTGAGATGTAGCATGGGCTTTGGTATCAGCTTCGGGAGTAGCAGCGCGAGGTGCATCTGGCTTGTAGACAATTGTTTCCGTTGTGTCTGGGAGAATATCATCTCGACGAACAGTGGGTCAGTGGAGGCATAACGCTGAGGGAGCACTGGGGTTTGCCTTAAGATGCGAGGAACTTCAGACAACTCCAGATGATCATATTCCTTCTTGATACCCTTGGCAGAAAGTTGTTTCCGAGAATAATGCTTGCACCAAAGGGTCCATGAGCTCTTATTTTGTTCCTTCTCATACAGAAGAGTTTGGCGTGCGTAATTGTGAAGCAGATTCAACTCAGCATCATTTCAAGCTTCTCTTTGCGGTTGAGCTTGATATGGCTTTCCAGTGCTTGCTAAGTGCGAAGAAAAATCTCATATAGTTAAGGATTCTCTTCACGAGGGATTGCAATGTTTGCCTTCTTGACCTTTGGAGCTTTAGCATAAGCAGACATAGACACATAACCTATAGCATCCATCAGTGATTTCCCTTTGCCGATATCCTTCACCATCCAGAGTGTGTCACAGACTGATGGCATAAAAACTTTTGGGATAAATGGGCAAAGAAACCTCTCCTCAATGAGCTGCTTAATGACAAACATAACACAAGGTGCATATGGCCTCAAATCTTGAGGATTATCAGCTGTGTAGGCCAAGTTGCAAATGAAGAGATCCGAAATGTCAAATCGTATACCCCGAGCAGTGGTTAGAAGAGCAGTGGGCGTGAGGGAATTACAGAGCATATAGAACAACACCTTGTTCTCATAAGCCAGATTCTTTGTATTTGCTTTGGTACATTCATCACCAACAATATCGGGGTCCATTAACAAATGAAGTTGAGCTTCAGATACTTCCCAATAGTGCAGTATGTGTTCTGGAGTAGCATCAAATTCGCATCGAGGGAGATTCAGCAATGCTAAGAATTTGTCAGACGAACATTTTATCTTTTCTTTTCCTGTCATCCATTCGAGTATTCAAGTAGTGCAATCAGCAAGGTCTCCTGAGATATAAAAAGTGGCAAAGAACTGAAGGATTACTTCATGATTCCAACAATGATTGAACCGAAGGAAACTCTTCAAAAATACTTGTTCAATTTGCTCGATGGTATGATGGAAGTAGGGTAAAGTTTCGAGCTCAACAAAATCCACAATCTTATGCTTGAAAATGCGATTTTTCTCATACAAAATACGAGGATAGTACACGGCCAATTCCTTTGTCCGGAATCTTGGTGACAAGGATGTTCTTTCTTCTTCATATGGACTGGATCCAAAGAATGCAAGTTTCGAATGATGAAACTACTCGTTGAATGCAGGACTATTTGGGCCATCTTCGACAGGATACAATGGAACTTTTTCTAGTGGATTTCTCGGGTGCAGGCACACCCTCCTCAATAGGCTTGAGAGGAGCATGAGGCATTCTAGATTTCCTTTGCACATATTGCTTTGAGGAAATTGATGAATTGTCATTTTTGCTTGCTAGAACTCCTTCAGCAACTTTCTTTATTTCGGACACTAGGGCCTTCTCTTTTGATGCATCTTCTTCGATGGGAGGCACAACAACCTATTTCTTAGACACTTGGGGCACAACTGGTGGAGCATTTTCTTCTTGAGCCATTGACTCATCAGGTTTCTTTTCTTACTGTTCCAACTTTGGAGCCATGGAATGAGGAGCAGGATCAACATCAATCTAGATAGGGGCACCAGATGAGGTGACCAGGGTTGATTTGTGTCAGGAATCATTTACCTCCCGCTCAATCTTGTCAGTCTCCTCCTCATTTGATTCGGATGGCTCAGCTTGCAATGTTTTCAGAGGCGATGGATCTGCCTTTTCAACCTCTATTTCCTCCTTAACAGGAGATTGCTGCTTCGGTGAAGCATTTCCTCATCAGTCTTTTCTAGGAAGATATCAACAACTTCATGTTGTTCTTTGGCTGTTGGAGTAGGAATGATAACCTCTACATGAGCAGCTTGCTGCATAGGTTCATCTTCATGAGGTGGAGATGGTGGAACCTGCTGCAAGGGGGTACTTGAATCAATTGGAGGATCAACTACAACAGTCTAAAGGAGACGATCTTTGATTCCTTTCGGTTTGCTAGCTCGCTCTTTAGCCTTTTGACGTTTTTCTTCTTTGATTCTTCTTCGAGCGAGGTCAGCCTTGCGTTCAATCTCCTCGTTTCTCCTATCACACAACCGGGATACTTCCATTTTCGGATGCGAATGCCTATAAATTTTCTCATTCCACATGAGATTGAGAGTCTTGGTGAGTTCAGCAATTTCTTTGTTCATATCCTTTCTTTTCAGTTTAGAGTTGGCCTCTCTTCTCATTTGCTTGAGAGTTTTCTTGTCCATGACAACTTGATTCAATTCCTTGGAATTTTTTTCTCAATGAATGTTCCATTACCATTTTGGTAACATCATCAGGTAGTCCCATACTGCCTATGTCATCACATTTTGCATCATATAGAGAGGTTATCATTCTTCTGTGGAAGCAGGAACATTAGGTTTGGCCTTCTGTGGAAATCATACTTCTTTTTGTCGGATCATGGGTTCTAGCAAACCCTTGAGGTTCGAACACTGGGGTGCGCACGAAGATCTCTCCTTCCCGCCCTAATTCACTCTCACACCAATTCCTAGGACTAGCTCGTCAAACCCAAAGAACAAGCGACATGAGGATTTATACAGGTTCGGGCCACCGTTGTGGTGTAATACCCTAATCTAGTGTGGTGTCGTGGATTGCCTTGTAGGCTAAGGATGAACAAGTACACAGGAAGAATAGCCTCCTGAGGAGAGGTGTTCTTGGGCTAGGTGAGCTGGTGGATGTAAGGGTGGTCTGGGTCCTACCCCCCCCCCCCTATGGTGGTGGCTAGTACTATTTATAGAGGCCCGAGTCCTCTTCCCAAATATTGAGCGGAAAGGGATCCCACAATGGCCATGTTTGAAGGGGGACAACTAGTACAAGCTATCCCGATAAAAGGTGGTCTTCGCCTACCAAAGGCTCTGGTGGTGATGTCGTCGTGGGCTCCGTGGTGACCTTCGCCCTGCCGTCCTACTGGTCTTGGTATCATTGCACCAATATAGAAACCTTTTCTTGACGCCTCGGGACTCCTTGCCTGCGCTTGCCCCTTCAGCACCAAAGAGGAAACTACCTTCCTGCACCCGCTGGCTCCCGCCAGGCCTTGGCTGTCATGGCTCACGTCATGCGAACCTCGCGAGGTGTCCCTTGAAAAGATATCTCCGCTCCTCGGGAGCCAGCCTAGTGAGGCCGCCTCAGGGAACTCTTGCGTCGTTCGCCTCGCAAGGCTTGGCCCCTCGCGAGGGTCTTGAGGGGTTTGTTGATGAAGATGGGTCATACCAGGCCGCTGGATGAGCCATGCTCTGGGCCGCAGGAAGGCAAGTCTGGGTACCCCCATTCCCAGAACGCCGACAGTAGCTGCCGGGCCCAAGGCACGCTCGGACTTGGCTTTGCGCCGAAGCCAAGGGTCAAGTACGGAGCACCGCGGGCCCCAAATGCCTACGGCCTTGATTGACGCATGTCGATTGACAGGACGTAGGAGTCTCCACTTCCCCACGCTGCCTCGGCAACTGCACAACTTGACGAGTCCCTGCATGCACAATGACTATAATACCTCTGATTATGGAGGCCGGCGGTTGGCTCCTCCTGACTATAAATGAGGCGACAGGAAGAGCCCTTGTTGCCCATCTCTTCCTCCATTCCGCCTTCTTCTTCTTCCTCCTCCTTGCTCATTGCTTCGCTGCGACACCTATGGCGCTGGTGAGGAGGTTCTCGGCCGCAAAGAAAGTGAAGGCCCGCCAGGAGGGGCCCGTCTCACCACCACCTAAGAGGGGACAAGGCCGCCCTCACAAGCATGTCATGATCCCTGCCGCGGCCCCTCGCGGGTGCGGGCGGACCTCTTCGGGGCTCTGTGCTGTCCTTGGCGGCAGCGGCGGTGGCTCTCCGTGCGGTGTGGATCGCCCAGGTCGTGGTAGCCCCGTTGATGAAGGGAGGCACGCCAGGGTCGCCTGGCCTTCCCGGCCGAGCTTCCACTTAGCGGAGGTGCTGCTGGAGTTCGTCGTGTTGTCGAAGAACCCGGCTGGCACGCGGCTTCAACTCTCATGCTCCTTCGCTGGTGAACTGCCGGCCGCGGGTCTCGACGGTCTCTGGCTGTAGGTGGATGGTTGCTGCAGTGGGGCTTCGTGGGTCACGGTGGAGGTCTCCGCCGCGGGCGACGTAGCCCTGGCCCACGGTTGGCAGACGTTCCCCCGCGCGCGTGGCCTGAGCAGGCGGTGCACCATCCACTTCAAGTACAACGGCGACACGAACCTCTTTGTGAGGGTATTCGGGGAAGACGGTCGCCCCACCGGGTGCTGCCCCGAGGACAATGACGGTGGCGAGGTGCTCGGCCTTGGCAACAGCCGTGACGAGGACGTGGATGAACTCGCCCTCGGCGCCGGGTGTGGTTTATCCAGCTATGGTAGCTCCTCCCTCAACAGCAGCTCCAATAGCGGTGGCTATGACCAGCCGCCACGCCATCGTGCTCGCTTCGAGGGTGGTGGTGGGTCGTCTCGTCGCCCCGCCCCAGTGAAGAGTGAGGAGGGCTCTGGCTGAGCCCGGGGGGGGGGGGGCGATCCTTGTGAGCGGCCGCATCATAGGAGCCACTTTTTCCTATCACTTCCTTTCCTTTCCTGCATTACCAAAAACAAGTATGGGGCCCTGCTAGGGCGTGTAATGGACCGTGATTTTGTACTACTTTGTGTCGTGTTTACTGTTTCCGGGTTGTGTTGCGAGGTCCGTGCATTATGCGGGCGTAGGGGAAGAAGACTTATCTTGATGCATTCGGGGTAGCCCCCATCTCGTGAGGTGCGGCTCTTTGCAGAGCTGCAAAAAAATCGTTAGGAGATTCTTATCCTTCATTACGCGAGGTCCTAGGCATGGGCTGAACATGGTCAAACGCACTTCGTCGCGGTACCCGTGGGGCACAGACTTAAAGAGAGGGATGTGCCGATCACGAGCTCAAATGAGGGCGCCTCACAGAGACTAAGAAGGCGCGCACGCCCGCCACCCTGTCCAGCCCCCTTGCGAGGCGCACGAGGGAGAGCGTTGGGCAACTGCCGCCCTCCCTAGTGCAAAGAAAAGAATCAAGGGAAGAATTAGAGAGAGAGGTGGTTCAACCAAGCCATCGAGAAACGCCAGAACTTCAAATTCCATTAAAAACAAGAAAGGGCAAGCCAACTACGAAAAGCAAATGAACAGTCGCGTCCAGCACCTAGTCTAGTCTTCTCACCAGCGCGGAGCTAAGTGTTGCCACTAGGACGTGTGAGGGAGCCCCGAGGCCCGAAGACGGAACTCCGGAGACTCCGAGGCGTGTACATCCCCACTCATTATTATGTGAGAGTGTCACGATCGGATACCTTCATAGGCACTGGGCCTTGCTTCATGGGTAGAACTTCCAAAGATGCTGGATGTTCCAAGCGTTCTGGATGGGGATCCCTTCATGTGTCTTCAGGCGCACGGCGCCAGGCCTGGAGACACGGGCAATCCTAAACGGGCCCTCCCGCATGGGTGAGAGCTTGTGCAACCCTTCCCTGGAGAGCACCCGTCTTAGGACGAGATCGCCCACCTCGACCATCCTGTAGCGGACGCTGCAACAGTGGTACTGTCGCAGCGCCTGTTGGTACCTTACAGCTTGGAGCGAGGCTTCTCGGCGGCGTTCCTACCCTAGCACGAGGTCCATCGTCCATGTGGAGTCCTGCTATGTTTCATCAAATGCCAGGACCCGCGCGGAGTGATGCTTGACCTCGTGAGGGAGAACCTCTTCTGCTCCGTAGATGAGGAAGAATGGGGTCTCACCTGTTGGCTTGGTGGCGGTGGTGCAGATAGACCACAGCACGGACTGGAGCTCGTCGTGCCAGCCCCTACCGCAGGCCTCGAGCTTCTTCTTGAAGGTCCTGGCCTTGAGGCCTCTTAAGACCTCCGCATTGGCGCGCTCGGCCTGGCCATTGCTCCTGGGGTGTGCCACTGAAGCGTAGCAAATTTGCATTGCAAGGTTAGCACAATACGTCTTGAAGAGGTTGCTAGTGAACTACGAGCCATTGTCGGTGATGATGCAGTTGGGGACCTCGAACCAGCTTACGAGACCCTTGATGAACTTGCTCGCGGATCTGGCCGGGATGGTGCGGACGGCTTCCACCTCCGCCCATTTGGTGAAGTTGTCGATGGCGACATAGAGGTAGCGGTAGCCCCCGGGCGCTCGAGGGAATGGACCAAGGATATCGAGCCCCCAGACCGCGAATGGCTAGGTGAGTGGGATAGTTTGGAGGCCGTGAGCCGGCTGGTGGATCTGCTTGGCATGGAATTCGCAAGCCTCACAGGACTTCACTAGCTCGGCTGCGTTGTTGAGCACCGTGGGCCAATAGAAACCGCTGCAGAATGCCTTGCCAACCAGGGTGCATGATGATGAGTGATGCCCACAATCCCCGGCGTGTATGTCAGCTAGCAGCTTGCTCCCTTGCTTCCTAGAGATGCATCATAAAGAAACAACATTTGGTCGTTTTCTATAAAGCTCACCGTCTTGAATGCAGTACGCCGTTGCCTGTCGGGCTACACGCTCTGCGTCCTCTTGTTTCTTCGATAGTGCTCCTCGCACCAGGTACACCTTGAGCTCCTCGATCCAGCACCCCTCCTGAGGCTCGAGCGCCAGGAGTAGGTGCGCTGCCGAGGTCGGGCCACAGGAGGGGGCTCCCGAGGTCGGTGGCTGGGGGAGTTCCTCTTGAGGCGTCGCTGGCTCCTCAAGCGAAGGTGATGTCGATGGCTTGAAGAGCCGTTCCTCAAAGAAGACGGGCTCCTGGGGCAGGCGCCTGGATGCCCTTTTGGCGATGTCGTCAGCTTCCTTATTGGTGCCACGGGACACATGCTGCAGCTCCAGGCCGAAGAACTTCTTCTCCATTTTGCGTACCTCCGCGAGGTATGCCTCCATGTGCCTGTCCTTCGGTTCGTATACCTTGTTGGAGAAGTTGACGAGGAGCTCCGAGTCGCCCCTGATGACGAGGCGCTTCACTCCCAAGGCTGCCGCATCCTTAAGGTCAGCGATGAGGCCTTCGTATTAGGCGATGTTGTTGGAGACCTTCTCGCCCCGCTGAAAGCAAAGCTGCACGACGTAGTAAAGCTTGTCCCGAGTGGGCGAGATGAGCACAACTCCAGCCCCCGCGCCCTGGCGTGCGAATGCGTCGTTGAAGTACATGACCCAACCGTCTGGCGCTTCACTTCCTGGCGAGAGGGATTGGTCCTTGCCCGCTTTGAGCTCCGTGGCATCGGTTCATTCTGCCACGAAGTCAGCGAGCGCGGCTCCTTTGATGACCCTGGTTGTGCTGAACTCCAACTGGAATTCCTGCAGCTCGATATTCCATTCGGGGACTTCCCGTTGCGTTGGGGCTCCGGAGTACCCTCTCCAGGGGGTAAGCCGAGACGACCTTGATGGGGTGGCCATGGAAGTAATGACACAGTTTTCGCGAGGCCACCAGGAGCGCGAGCAAGAGCTTCTGTGGCATGGGGTATCGCGCTCTCGCATCCCGCAGCACTATGCTGACGAAGTACACCGGGTGCTCAACTAGTGCAGGAGTGTCGACGAAGCCCGAGTTCTCCGGAGGTTGGTCACCCACAGGGGCTTCCATTGGCCCGATAGAGCCGTCTTGTAGGGATTGATCACCTGCTGGTATCGATGTGGCTTTGGTGGCGCCATCTTGGTACTGCGCTGTCCTGGCCGGAGACGCGATGTTGCGTGGCAAGCCCTTGACCCGGCGTTCTTTCTAGATAGCCACCAGCACCACGCTAGCTGAGTAGGGCATGGCGGCCAAGTAGAGCACTAGGCGCTCGAGGGGACGAGGCGCTACCATCAGTGATGGGCTGGTCAAATATCTCTTGAGGTCTTGAAATTCTTGGTCAGCCTCCGGGGTCCCCTCGAACGGCCCCTTTTTCTTCATCAACTTGAAGAACGGCAAGGCGCGCTCCCCCAGCTTGGAGATGAAGCACTCTAACGAGGTCACGTAGCCCGCGAGCTTCTGCATTTCCTTCAGGGTTTGCGGCAGGCTCATGTCTTCTATTGCTTTGACCTTCTGAAGGTTGGCCTTGATTCCTCGGTGCTACACGAGGAAGCCTAGCAGCTTGCCGGAAGGGACACCAAATACACAATTCTCCGGGTTAAGCCTTAGGTCCACCTGGCGCAGGCTGGTGAAAGTCTCTTCCAGGTCCTGAATGAGGGTCCGTATTCCTCAGATTTTACTATGATGTCATCGACATAGGCTTATGCGTTCCTCCCAAGCTGCGGGCCCAGGGCGATGAGCATCAATCACTGGAAGGTCGCCCCTGCGTTGCGCAGCCTGATACGTCCATTTTCCATCATGCATTTCTGTTGATATTTATTGCACTATGGGCTGTTATTACACGTTATGTCACAATACTTATGCCTTTTCTCTCTTATTTTACAAGGTTTACATGAAGAGGGAGAATGCCGCCAGCTGGAATTCTGGGCTGGAAAATAAGCAAACTCTGGAAACCTATTCTGCACAACTCAAAAATCTCCAAAACTCCACAGGACACCATTTCAGAAAATATAAAAAATATCTGGCGAAAGAGGATCACCAGAGGGGCCACCACCTGTCCACGAGGGTGGGGGCGCCCCCCTCTCTGGGCGCGCCCCCTGTCTCGTGGGCCACCAGATGGCCCCCCGATGCCCATCTTCTCCTATATGAGGTGTTTTGACCTAGAAAAAATCACAAGGATGCTTTCGGGAATAGACGCCGCCGTCTCGAGGCGGAACCTTGGCGGAAACCAATCTAGGGCTCTGACAGAGCTGTTCTGCTAGGGATACTTCCCTCCGGGAGGGGGAAATCGTCACCGCCGTCATCACCAACCACTCTCCCATCTTGGGGGGGGGGGGGG
>LR738711.1:552668225-552791534 GCA_902687465.1 Secale cereale
TCATCAACATGTTCACCAGCACCATCTCCTCTCAAACCCTAGTTCATCTCTTGTATCCAATCTTTGTACCCAGACCTCAGATTGGTACATGTGCGTTGCTAGTAGTGTTGATTATTCCTTGTAGTTGATGCTAGTTGGTTTATTTGGTGGAAGATCATATGTTCAGATCTATTATGCATATTAATACCCCTCTGATCATGAACAATATTATGTCTTGTGAGTAGATTCTTTTGTTCCTGAGGACATGGGAGAAGTCTTGCTATAAGTAGTCATGTGAATTTGGTATTCGTTCGATATTTTGATGAGATGTATGTTGTCTCTCCTCTAGTGGGGTCATGTGAACGTTGACTAAATGATACTTCACCATTATTTGGGCCTAGAGGAAGGCATTGGGAAGTAATAAGTAGATGATGGGTTGCTAGAGTGACAGAAGCTTAAAGCCTAGTTTATGCGTTGCTTCGTAAGGGGATGATTTGGATCCATATGTTTCATGCTATGGTTAGGTTTACCTCAATACTTCTTTTGTAGTTGCGGATGCTTGCATTAGAGGTTAATCATAAGTGGGAGGCTTGTCCAAGTACGGACAACACCCAAGGACCGGTCCACCTACATACCAAATTATCAAAGTACCAAACGCGAATCAGATGATCGTGATGAAAACTACCTTGACGATAATTCCCATGTGTCTTCGGGAGCGCTTTCCTCCATATAAGAGTTTGTCCAGGCATGTCCTTTGCTATAAAAAGGAATGGGCGTCTTGCTGCACCTTATTTACTTTTACCTTTTGTCACTTTCTACCAATTACCTTATCACAAAACTATCTGTTACCGATAATTTCAGTGCTTGCAGAAAATACCTTATTGAAAACTGCCTATCATTTCCTTCTGCTCCTCGTTGGGTTCGACACTCTTACTTATCTAAAGGACTACGATAGATCCCCTTCACTTGTGGGTCATCAAGACTCTTTTCTGGCACCGTTGCCGGGAAGTGAAGCACTTTTGGTAAGTGGAATTTGGTAAGGAAAAATTTATATAGTGTGTTGAAACTTACTGTCACTTGTTACTATGGCTCATCATCCTTTGAGGGGCTTGTCCGGAGTATCTTCACCCTGACCAGAAGAGAAAAGAGTTGCTCCTCAACCTACTACACCTACTGATGTTTTTGCTTTGAAATTCCTTTCGGTATGATAGAGAAACTGCTGGATAATCCCTTTACAGGAGACGAAACACTGCATCCCGATTTGCATCTAATCTATGTGGATGAAGTTTGTGGATTATTTAAGCTTGCAGGTATGCCCGCGGATGTTATCAAGAAGAAGGTCTTCCCTTTATCTTTCAAGGGAGATGCATTGACATGGTTTAGGCTATGTGATGATATTGGATCATGGAACTATAATCGTCTGAAGTTGGAATTTCATCAGAAGTTCTACCCTATGCATCAGGTTCATCATGATCGTAATTATGTTTACAATTTTTGGCCTCGCGAAGGAGAAAGCATCGCTCAAGCTTGGGGGAGGCTTAAGTCAATGTTATATTCATGCCCCAATCATGAGCTCTCAAGAAAAATGAACATTCAAAATTTTTATGCTCGGTTGTCTCTCAGTAATCGCATCATGCTCGATAATTCTTGTTCTGGCTCTTTTATGATGAAGACTGTTGAATTCAAATGGGATTTATTGGTAAGAATTAACGCAACTCTGAAGATTGGGATCTCGACGAAGGTCAGGAGTCAGGTATGACCCCTAAGTTTGATTGTGTTAAAGCTTTTGTGGATACCGATGTTATCCGTGAATTTAGCACTAAATATGGACTTAACTCTGAGATAGTGACTTCTTTCTGTGAATCATTTGCTACTCATGTTGATCTTTCCAAGGAGAAGTGGTTTAAATACCATCCTCCCATTGAAGTAAAAGTAGTTGAACCTGTTAAAGTTGAAGAAAAGACTATCACTTATAATGTTGATCCTATTATTCCTACTGCTTATATTGAGAAACCACCTTGCCCTGTTAGAATAAAGGATCATGCTAAAGCTTCAACTGTGGTTCGTAAGAGTAGTACTAGAACACCTACACCCCCTGAGCAAATTGAAGTTGAACCTAGTGTTTCTATGGTTAAAGACCTCTTGGTAAAAAAAATAGATGTACATGTTATTTACCTCCAAGAGGAAGCTGCTAGAATAGCCAAACCCGATGCTAGGAATAAACATAGACCTGTTGTAGGCTTGCCTGTTATCTTTGTTAAAATAGGAGATCATTGCTATCATGGTTTATTTGACGTAGGTGCTAGGGAAAGTATAATCCCTCATTCCCTATATCAAGAAATTATGCAGGATATTGCACCTGTTGAGTTAGAAGGGATTGATGTTACTATTAAGCTTGCTAACAGAGACACTATTTAACCCATTGGGGTTGTTAGAGATGTTGAAGTCTTGTGTGGGAAGGTTAAATACCTTGCTGATTTTCTTATTCTTAGCTCCCCACAAGATGAATTTTGTCCCATTATATTTGGTAGACCCTTCTTGAATACTGTTAATGCTAAGATAGACTGTGTGAAAGATATTGTTACTGTTGGTTTAGGGGATATGTCTCATGATTTTAACTTTGCTAAATTTAGTAGACAACCCCTTGATAAAGAATTACCTAGTAAGGATGAAATTATTGGTCTTGCTTCTATTGATGTGCCTACTAACGATCCTTTAGAACAATATCTGCTAGACCATGAAAATGATATGTATATGAATGAGAGAAGGGAAATAGATGAAATATTCTTTAAGCAGGGACCGGTATTGAAAAACAACTTGCATGTTGAAATTCTTGGGGATCCTTCTCCACCCAAGGGTGATCCAGTGTTTGAACTTAAACCCTTACCCGATAATCTTAAGTATGTTTATCTTGATGAAAAGAAGATATATCCTATTATTATTAGTGCTAACCTTTTAGAGTAGGAAGAAGAGAAATTATTGAAAACTCTGAAGAAGCACCGAGCTGCTATTGGATATAGTCTGGATGATCTTAAGGGCATTAGTCCCACTCTATGCCAACACAAGATAAAATTGGAAGAGGACGCTAAACCGGTTATTGATCATCAACGACAGTTAAATCCTAAGATGGAAGAAGTGGTAAGGAAGGAAGTACTAAAGCTTCTAGAGGCAGGTATTATCTACCCAGTTGTTGATAGCCAGTGGGTAAGTCATGTCCATTGTGTCCCTAAGAAAGGAGGTATGACTATTGTTTCTAATGATAAAGATGAATTGATCCCACAAAGAATTGTTACAGGTTATAGGATGGTAATTGATTTCCACAAATTAAATAAAGCTACTAAGAAAGATCATTACCCTTTGCCTTTTATTGATCAAATGCTAGAAAGGTTATCCAAACATACTCATTTTTGCTTTCTAGATGGTTATTCTGGTTTCTCTGAAATACCTGTGTCAAAAGGGGATCAAGAAAAGGCCACCTTTACTTGTCCTTTCAGTACCTTTGCTTATAGACGTATGCCTTTTGGTATATGTATTGCACCTGCTACCTTTCAAAGATGCATGATGGCTATATTCTCTAATTTTTGTGAAAAGATTGTTGAGGTTTTCATGGATGATTTCTCCGTTTACGGAACTTCTTTTGATGATTGCTTGAGCAACCTTGATCGAGTTTTGCAGAGATGTGAAAACACTAATCTTGTCTTGAATTGGGAGAAGTGCCACTTTATGGGTAATGAAGGAATTGTCTTGGAACATAAAATTTCTGAAAGAGGTATTGAAGTTGACAAAGCTAAAGTTGATTCTATTGAAAAGATGCCATGCCCCAAGGACATCAAAGGTATACGAAGTTTCCTTGGTCATGCCGGGTTTTATAGGAGGTTCATTAAGGACTTCTCCAAAATCTCCAGGCCTCTGACTAATCTCTTACAAAAATATATTCCTTTTGTCTTTGATGATGATTGCCTAGAAGCATTTGAAATACTTATGAAAGCATTGATCTCTGCACCTATAGTCCAGCCTCCTGACTAGAATTTACCCTTTGAGATTATGTGCGATGCTAGTGATTATGTTGTAGGTGCTATTCTAGGGCAAAGAGTTGATAAGAAATTGAACGTTATCCAATATGCTAGTAAAACTCTAGATAGTGCCCAGTGAAATTATTCTACTACTGAGAAGGAATTTTTAGCAGTTGTATTTTCTTGTGATAAGTTTAGACCTTATATTGTTGATTCTAAAGTAACTATTCACACTGATCATGCTACTATCAAATACCTTATGGAAAAGAAAGATGCTAAACCTAGACTTATTATATGGGTTCTCTTGCTGCAAGAATTTGACTTGCATATTATCGATAGAAAGGGAGTTGAGAACCCCGTTGCAGACAACTTGTCTAGGCTAGAGAATATTCATGATGACCCACAACATATTGATGATAGCTTTCCTGATTAACAATTAGCTTTCATAAATACTTCTCGTACTGTTCCATGGTATGCTGATTATGCTAATTACATTCTTGCTAAGTTTATACCTCCTAGCTTCACATACCAGTAAAAGAAAAAAGTTCTTCTATGATTTGAGACATTACTTCTGGGATGACCCACATCTTTATAAAGAAGGAGTAGATGGTGTTATTAGACGTTGTGTACCTAAGCATGAACATGAACAGATCCTACGGAAGTGGCACTCCGAAGCTTATGGAGGACACCATGCTGGAGATAGAACTGCCCATAAGGTATTACAATCTGGTTTTTATTGGCCTACTCTCTTCAAGGATGCCCGTAAGTTTGTCTTGTCTTGTGATGAATGTCAAAGAATTGGTAATATCAGTAGACGTCAAGAAATGCCTATGAATTATTCACTTGTCATTGAACCATTTGATGTTTGGGGCTTTGATTATATGGGACCGTTTCCTTCCTCTAATTGGTATACACATATTCTAGTTGTTGTTGATTACGTTACTAAGTGGGTAGAAGCTATTCCAACTAGTAGTGCTAATCACAACACCTCTATTAAGATGCTTAAAGAAGTTATTTTTCCGATGTTTGGAGTCCTGAGATACTTAATGACCGATGGTGGTTCACACTTTATTCATGGTGCTTTCCGTAAAATGCTTGCAAAGTATGATGTTAACCATAGAATTGCATCCCTTATCACCCATAGACTAGTGGTCAAGTAGAATTAAGTAATAGAGAGCTGAAATTAATTTTGCAAAAGACAATTAATAGGTCTAGAAATAATTGGTCCAAGAAACTTGATGATGCATTATGGGCCTATAGAACTGCATACAAAAATCCTATGGGTATGTCTCCCTATAAGATGGTTTATGGAAAAGCATGTCACTTACCTCTTGAGCTAGACCATAAGACATATTGGGCTATTAAAGAGCTCAATTATGATTTCAAACTTGCCGGTGAGAAGAGGTTATTTGACATTAGCTCTCTTGATGAATGGAGAACCCAGGCCTATGAGAATGCCTAGCTGTTTAAAGAAAAAGTTAAAAGATGGCATGACAAAAGGATACAAAAGCGTGAGTTTAATGTAGGTGATTATGTCTTGTTATTCAACTCTCGTTTAAGATTTTTTGCAGGAAAACTTCTCTGTAAATGGGAAGGTCCTAACATTATCAAGGAGGTCTATCGTTCTGGTGCCATAAAAATCAACAACTTCGAAGGCACAAATCCGAAGGTGGTGAACGGTCAAAGAATCAAACATTACATCTCAGGAAATCCTATAAATGTTGAAACAATTGTTATTGAAACTGTAACCCCAGAGGAATACATAAGAGTCACTTTCCAGAACGATTTAGACCCCGAAAAGGAAGAGGTATGTGGTACGGTAAGAAAACCGACTCCAAAACAGTCTAAAGGCAATTTTTCACCGTTTTGGAATATTTAGAAAAATAGAGAAATAAGTGGCAGTCCGGAAGAGACACGAGCCGTCCACGAGGGTGGAGGGCGCGCCCCCTTCCCCTGGGCGTGCGCCCCCGCCTCGTGGGCACCTCGTGTGCCTCCCGGACTCCGATTTCTTGTATGTTACTCCTTTTGGTCGGGAAAAATTCATTATATATTCTCCCGAAGGTTTTGACCTCTGTATCATGCAAAAATCCTCTATTCTTGTTTCGAGCTATTTTCTGTCATCTTCCTCCTCCAACAATGAGGGCAACGATGCTTGGCTAATGAAGATAGATCTGAAGAGGGAAGGACCCGAGGAGATCAACAAGGAGAATAGGATCAAGAAGGCGGTGGAAGATCAGGCTCTGGCAATAGGAGAAGAAGACGTCCATCAACCCCTTCCAAACCTTTTTACTTCAACTGAGATTGAAGCTTTCAAGATGATTGAGTTAGCTCAAATTCAAAACAAGTATCTCACAAGTGATAATATTGTGTTGAAGGAGCATATAGCTGCACTCAAAGGTATTATCCGCAAGTTGGAGGATCTCCTACGCTCGATGTATGATGATCCAGAGTCACTACTTTCAACTCCATCATCACCACCCCCGAAGAAGAAGACATAATCATATGGGTATGGCACTCCCCTTGGCAACTGCCAAGCTTTGGGGAGTTACCCCGGTATCGTATCACCATCACACTCCTATCTTTACCGTTTTTCTTAGTTCGATCCTTTTGGAAGTATCTTGATCTAGTAGAATAAAGTTAGCATGATCTAGTTGTGAGCTTTTGCTTTTTGATCTTTACCATTTGTAATCGAGTCCGTGAGCTATATAATAAAGATTAATGTTGAGTCAAGGGCTTGATTTCCTCAGTTTGGTCATGATAGAATGAAATAAAATACAAAATGTATCAAAGAGATCATATTGATCTTAAGGGACGTAATGACTTCACGCATAAAGAGTATGATGAATAAAAGTTGTTGAAAGTTGACAAAAATAGTTTTGGTCATCGTTGCAATTAATAGGAAGTAATAAAGAAAGAGAGGTTTCACATACAAATATACTATCTTGGACATCTTTTATGATTGTGAGCACTCATTAAAATATGACATGCTAAAGAGTTGATGTTGGAGAAGGAAGACAACATAATGGGTTATGTTTTCTTATATTCAAAACAAAGTATATTGTCATGGGTCATCAAACATGTTGAGCTTGCCTTTTCCCCTCATGCTAGCCAAAATTCCTCGCACCAAGTAGAGATACTACTTGTGCTTCCATACATCCTTAAACCCAGTTTTGCCATGAGAGTCCACCATACCTACCTATGGATTGAGTAAGATCCTTCAAGTAAGTTGTCATGTTGCAAACTCGCTAAAATACGTATGATTTATTAGTGTGGAGGAAATAAGCTTTATACGATATTGTGATATGGAAGTAATAAAAGTGACGGACAGCATAATAAAAGTCCCTATCACAAGTGGCAATATAAAGTGATGTTCTTTTGCGCTAAGACTTTGTGCATCCAACCATAAAAGCACATGACAACCTCTGCTTCCCTCTGCTAAGGGCCTATCTGTTATTCTTGCCCTATAAGAGTCAAGCTGAAAATCACCTTTCCTTTTTACATTTTATCCTTTGGCAAGCACACTTTGTTGGAAAGATCCTGACATATATACCCAATTGGATGTGAGTTATCATGGTCTATTACTGTTGACATTACCCTTGAGGTAAAAGGTTGGGAGGCAACACCATAAGCCTATATCTTTCTCTGTGTCCGATTAAAACTCCATAACCATAAGTATTGCATGAGTATGAGCAATTGTGAAAGACTATATGATAGTTGAGTATGTAGGCTTGCTGAAAATCTCTTATGTTGACTCTTTCCGATGTTACGATAAATTGCAATTGCTTCAATGACCGAGATTATAGTTTGTTGGTTTTCAATGAAGTTTCTGATTCATACTTGACATTGTGAATGAATTGTTACTTTAGCAAAAGAATCTTATGACAACATATATGTATTGTTGTCATAAGAATGATCATGATGCCCTCATGTTTGTATTTTATTTTTATCGACACCTCTATCTCTAAACATGTGGACATATTTTTTGATATCGGCTTTCGCTTGAGGACAAGCGAGGTCTAAGGTTGGGGGAGTTGATACGTCCATTTTGCATCATGCTTTTATGTTGATATTTATTGCACTATGGGCTGTTATTACACGTTATGTCACCATACTTATGCCTTTTCTCTCTTATTTTACAAGGTTTACATGAAGAGGGAGAATGCCGGCAGCTGGAATTCTGGGCTGGAAAAGAAGCAAACTCTGGAAACCTATTCTGCACAACTCAAAAAGCTCCGAAACTCCACAGTACACCGTTTCGGAAAATATTAAAAATATCTGGCGAAAGAGGTTCACTAGGGGGGCCACCACCTGTCCACGAGGGTGGGGGGCGCCCCCCTCTCTCTGGGCGCGCCCCCTATCTCGTGGGCCACTAGATGGCCTCCGGATGCCCATCTTCTCCTATATGAGGTGTTTTGACCTGGAAAAAATCATAAGGAGGCTTTCGAGACCAGTCACCGCCGTCTCGAGGCGGAACCTTGGCGGAAACCAATCTAGGGCTCCGGCAGAGCTGTTCTCCTGGGGATACTTCCCTCCGGGAGGGGGAAATAGTCACCGCCGTCATCACTAACCACTCTCCCATCTTGGGGGCAGGGGGGGGGGGTTATCTTCATCAACATCTTCACCAACACCATCTCCTCTCAAACCCTAGTTCATCTCTTGTATCCAATCTTTATACCCATACCTCAGATTGGTACCTGTGGGTTACTAGTAGTGTTGATTACTCCTTGTAGTTGATTCTAGTTGGTTTATTTGGTGGAAGATCATATGTTCAGATCTATTATGCATATTAATACCCCTCTGATCATGAACAAAATTATGTCTTGTGAGTAGTTACTTTTGTTCCTAAGGACATGGGAGAAGTCTTGCTATAAGTAGTCATGTGAATTTGGTATTCATTCGATATTTTGATGAGATGTATGTTGTCTCTCCTCTAGTGGTGTCATTTGAACGTCGACTACATGAAACTTCACCATTATTTGGGCCTAGAGGAAGGCATTGGGAAGTAATAAGTAGATGATGGGTTGCTAGAGTGACAGAAGCTTAAACCCTAGTTTATGCGTTGCTTCGTAAGGGGCTGATTTGGATCCATATGTTTTATGCTATGGTTAGGTTTACCTTAATACTTCTTTTGTAGTTGCGGATGCTTGCATTAGAGGTTAATCATAAGTGGGAGGCTTGTCCAAGTAAGGACGGCACCCAAGCACCGGTCCACCCACATACCAAATTATCAAAGTACCGAACGCGGACCAGATGATTGTGATGAAAACTAGCTTGACGATAATTCCCATGTGTCCTCGGGAGCGCTTTCCTCCGTATAAGAGTTTATCCAAGCTTGTCCTTTGCTACAAAAAGGATTGCGCCATCTTGCTGCACCTTATTTACTTTTACCTTTTGTCACTTGCTACCAATTAACTTATCACAAAACAATCTGTTACCGATAATTTCAGTGCTTGCATAAAATACCTTACTGAAAAATGCCTATCATTTCCTTCTGCTCCTCGTTGGGTTCGACACTCTTACCTATCGAAAGGACTACGATAGATCCCCTACACTTGTGGGTCATCACAGCCCGAACGACATGCAGATGTAGCAGTATACCCTGCTCGGGGTCAGGAAGGCCGTATTCTCCATGTCTTCTACCGCCATCTTGATCTAGTGGTAGCCCGAGAACGCATCTAGGAAGCACAATAGGTCACACTCTGCGGTGGAGTCAATGATCTGGTCGATGCGCGAAGTGGTAATGGGTCTTGAGGGCAGGCTTTGTTGAGTTTGGTGAAGTCAACACACATGCACTCCTTCCCGCCTTTTTTGGGCACAACGACGGGGTTCGCTAGCCATTCTAGGTACTGAACCTCACGGATGACACCCGCTGCTTCTAGCTTGTGGGTTTCTTGCACGATGAAGGACTGCTTCTTTGTAGACTACTGCCGCGCCTTTTGCTTCACAGGGCGCGCATTGGGGCACACCCTTAGGTGGTGCTCGATTACCCCTCTCGGGACCCGTACCAGCTGCTTGGGCTCCCTGGCGAACACTTCCTTGTTCGCGTGCAGGAACTTCACCAACACCTCCTCTTGTTCCAGGCCGAGATTGGCGCCTATGGTGAAGGTGGCTCCCGACGGTCCATCCTCCTCGACAGGTACATCTGCTAATTTTTCGCTAGTGCAGCCCCCTTGGTCCCTGGGGGAGCCTTATCGGCCAGGCGTGCTACTACAGCTGTCCGGAAGAAGAGCTTGAGGGCCGCCAGAGCCTCCTTAGTGTCTCCAGCCACGGTGAGGACGCCGCTGCCCCCCACATCTTCATGAGGTTGTATGCCGGATGGGTAGCGGCCATGAACTGCGCCAGGGCAGGATACCCGATGATGGCGTTGTACGGGAGGCCAATACGAGCGATGTCGAAGTCAATCAGCTCGGTGCGGTAGTTGTCGCGGGTGCCGAAGGTGACTGGGAGGCGGATCTACCCCATAGGGCTGGCGGAACCGCTGCCGACTCCGGAGAAGGGCTTGGTGGGGCGTAGCCACTCGAGCGGCATGTGGAGCAAGCTAAAAGCTTCTACTAAGAGCATGTTGAGGCCACCCCCCTCCCCCGTCGATGAGGGTCTTGGTGACTGCTACGTTGCAGATGGTGGGTGTGCAAATCATCGGGAGAGCGCCTGAGCCCACAGCGGAAGTGGGATGGTCCCCTGAATCGAAGGTGAGGTCGGTTTTGGGCTCCTCCCATCCGGGAGGGGTCCCCGGCGTACGGAGGTGGCGCCGATCAGGCGGAAGAACTGCTTGATGTGGCAGTCCGAGGGCGGCGCTTGTGAGCCGCCGAGGAGGGCCACGGAAATGGCGGGAGCAGGTGCCGCGAATCGTGCGACAAAAAGGCCGCGTATCTCCCCCCAAGAAGCCATAGAGGATCCAGACAGGTTAAGCAGCCAGGCGCACGGTGCACCTACGAGGGCCATGGGGAACCAATTGGCCATGGCCTTGTCGTCGCCTCCGGCCTCCTGAACGGCGTCCTCATATGCCAGCAGGAAGGTTGATGGATCTGCCGCGCTGTCATAGTGGGGCCACAGCTCTGGCTTGAACTTGGTTGGACACCGCACCCGCCGCAAGGCGGAGGTGAAGGCCCTGAGCCCCATCGCGTCGATGCGGGCGTCCGTCGGTCCAGACGGGGGAGCTACGCCGGCCTTGGGGGCCGAATGGAGAGGTGAAGCCCGCGGAGCAGTGAAGCTTTGGCGTACCCCTACCTGGCGCGCCAAATGTCGGATCATAGGTTCTGGCATACCCTTGATGTTCGAACACTAGGGTGCGCACGAAGATCTCCCCTTCCCGCCTTATTTCGCTCTCACACCGATTCCTAGGCCTATCTCGTCAAACCCGAAGAACAAGCGACACGGGGATTTATACTGGTTCGGGCCACCGTTGTCGTGTAATACCCTAATCCAATGTGGTGCAGTGGACTGCCTTGTAGGCTGAGGATGAACAAGTACACGGGAAGAACAACCACCTAAGGAGAGGTGTTCTTGGGATCAGTGAGCTGTTGGATATAAGGGTGGTCTGGGTCCTACTCCCCCTATGGTGGTGGCTAGTCCTATTTATATAGGCCCGGGTCCTCTTCACAAATATTGAGCGGGAAGGGATCCCACAATGGCTAAGTTTGAAGCGGGACAACTAGTACAAGCTATCCTGACAAAAGGTGGTCTTCGCCTGCCAAAGGCTCTGGTGGTGACGTCGTCGTGGGCTCCATGGTAACCTTCATCCAGCCGTCCTACTGGTCTTGGTCTTGTTGCACCAATATGGAAACCGTTGCCTGACGCCTCGGGACTCCTTGCCTGCGTTTGCCCCTTTAGCACCAAACAGGAAATTGGCTTCCTGCGCCCGCCTGGCCTTGGTTGTCATGGCTCACGTCACGCGAACCTCGCGAGGTGTCCCTTGCCTTGATATCTCCGCTCCTCGGGAGACTGCCTAGTGAGGCCGCCCCAGGGGAGGTCTTGCATCGCCCGCCTCACGAGGCTTGGCCCCTCGCGAGGGTCTTGAGTGGTTTATTGATGAAGATGGGTCGTACCAGGCCGCTGGACGAGCCACGCTCTGGGCCGCAGGCAGGCAAGTCTGGGTACCCCCGTTCCCAGAATGCCGACACTTTTCCTTTGTGGAAGCAGGAAATCGTACTTCTGATCCTCTATGGAAATTATACTTCTGTTCCTCTGTGGAAGCAAGAACATTAGGTCTAGCCTTCTTAGCAGAAGCATTATTTTTTCTTCAGATTGCAGCTTTATCTTTGCAGCAGGGTTGGTCAATGATTTCGGTGCTGCAGAACCCAAAGGTTTGTTAGTGTGTGCATGGCTTGGTTATTTCCTTGGTAAGGGCAATACTTTCACTGGTGAGGGACTCTCATGAGGCTTGTTGACAATGGCTCGCTGATCATACATTTGATTTTCATCAGAAGCTTCTTTTCTGGATTTCTTGACGAAGGTTTTCTTTCGAGGAGCAGGAGGGGAAAAAGATTTCCTTGACTTTCTTCCCTTGGAAGTAGAGGCACGATTCTTTTTCTTCTGGATGTCTTGCTGAGTCAGAGCGACATTTTTCACTTCAACTTGGTTTTTCTTTGCTTCTCTTGCTTCACGCTTCGCCTTGGCCTTCGCCCTCTTGGCCACTTCCTCGAATAAATCAGTGATGGTTTTGAGGGAGTAAAGATGAGTAGTTGGAGGCTGTTGTGGTCTGTCTTTTTGATCATCGGGCCCAATGCAATTCTCAGCAAAGCAGTCATTCCACGGTGGAGTGAAGGCAAATAAAATGTGGTACTTCTCATGAACATTTTCATAATTGAACCACTTCTTTGCCCAATGGCCCCGAATTCTTTGAAGCCTATTGTTGCGATCTATTGTTGATTCTCCTTCTGGTAGAGTTCTGTAACTGTCTGGGTCAGACATCTTAGCAGTGGTATTCTTTTGTCTGCCACGACCACCCTTATTTGGATTAACATCGGAGAAGATAGTTAGAGCGTCTGTGACCAGATCATCCTCGGTTTGAGTGTGAGCCAAAGGAATTTTCTCATCATCTTCTATGGATTTAGACTTTGGTTTCTTCTTTGGTGGTTTGGGAGGCTTCGAAGATTTTCCTCCTCCTGTCAATCTCATTCGTTCAGACTTTGGAGGATACTGGGGCAAATCTCCATTAGAACCTGAGACCTCTTCCGAATTCTGTGCCTTGACCAACTTGTGAAAATAATAGATATGAGGGAAGATAGGGTAGGGTCATGAGAATGCACAGAAGGTAATTTGAGCGAAAAACATGTTTTTCAAAGAAACACATGAATTCATGCTAGACATGGGAAAGATATCATTGATAGGTTTCAACCTTGCTAGTGAATGTTCAGAGGTGATTCAAATACTATCTAATCTTTCGGATAAGTACACATGAACCCTAGATCGAGGAGAACCGGTACGAGGAAGAAACTACAAACCATACCAGTCAAAACCTTGTGAATCCTAAAGATCTACTAGGGTGAAATAAATCACTGAAAATGCGTCGGTAAGAACTGCCCTAAGAATATAGGAGAGGACAAGGATAATTCCGGATCTAAGAACCCTAACTTGGCAACTTAGATCAACTACGGCAGTGCAGGAGGAGAGATTACCACACCAGCGTGAAAAACTCTCACAAAGTTTCACCGGAGTTGCATGGTGAAGCTCCTCGCTGGAGTTGCTTCGAGCAAGGGCTTGGTTGAAGGTGGTTGAATGAGGGATCGAGGAGATGGAAGGAATAAGACGCAGTGATACGGTAAGGGGTTGTAGCGACCCGACCCGAATGGATCAAGTCTCTGTGCTTCAGTGGCATCCCTGGATCGGTATGCTGACACCCACAATACTCGAGGATTTATAGCAGAGGTGTTGACACACGAACACGTCATCGGGTACCGTCGACACCGGGGGTGATGCACCGCAGCTCACGTCGAAGGAGACCCGACCAACAGCGTTGTCGGATTCAGGGCTCCGCAAAACCCGTTAAGTTCGAACACAGGGGCGTGAATGAAGATCTCTCCCACTCTCGTCTACCAAGCGCCTCGCTCTCGTCGCGGTGGAAGGTGTGACGCCCGAGACCGACGTCCCAGAAGATTCCAGAAGATTCTCGAAGCTTCCAGATGTTCCGGGTTGCCCGTGTGTTCTTTGTGCTTGTGTTATTTATTTTTTTGCATTGCATCATGTCATCATGCCTTCATCTCATTAAATTTTGCAACCAAATAAATCGTGTGGACCTTCGGTTCATTTAAATCGAGGGAAGGTGACTTCTCTTTATAACATATAAAAGCCTCTCAATATTTAGGGAGCTATATTTAAATATTCCCTTTGTTGGAATTCACCGTAACACACTTGCACAATTTCCCCATTGTCTTTTCACTTCTAGTTTCACCTTCAAAACCTTGCCAATATTTCTTTCCGTTGTTTCGAGGCTCCCCCAAAAATCTAAACTCCTTGAGGCAAGCTATTTATTTAGTTTGCACTTCCTTTGTGTTGGAACTATTTTTGTGAGGTTGGTAATATCCCGTAAAGCCTTATAAAAATGTCCCATCTTTTATTTTTCTGTTCGCTGCCTCTTCTTTTTATTTTTGCTCTCTCTTTTATTTTTTTGTTAAGAGATAGCAGGGGGCATCCCTCACCTCCTTCTCCCTTGGGAGCCCAGCCAGCCACCCTTCTTGGCCCAACCAATTCACTCTGGCCAGGCCTCTCCTCCTCCCTCCTCTAGGCCCAAGGCCAGTCCGGCCCATCTCCCTGGCCCATCCAGGCCGAAACCCTAGCCCACCAAATCCCTCGCTCTCCCTCCCGTTTTCCTCCCAGAGCCGCCGCCAGGAGGTCGAACCCCTCGAACCGCACTCTTCCCTCGACCAGCGCTCGACCCCGAGCCCTTCGCCCCCGCACCGATCTCCCCTTCTGCCTTGTCCCGCTTTCCCAGCGCCGACCCGATCTCGTCCCACTCTTCCTCGCTCTCGCTCCGTCTCCAGTGCAGATCGCCGCGCCTCTCCCCTCCAGCCGGCTCTCCCGCGCGCCACCGGAGGCCACCGCGGCGCCGCCCGACGCAGGCCCCCGCCTCCTCGTCTCTGGCCCTCCAGCCAGGCCCCGGCGGCCCTTCCTTCCGCGTCTCAAGCGCCGAGGCCCGTGGCCTCCCTCGCGCGGTGCTCCCCCCTCGCCAAGCAGCAGGCCAGCACGAGAACCGGCCGCCCCAGCACGGCTCCCTCCGCCGCGGGGATCTCCTCCGGCCAGGCCCTCTGGCTTCCTCCTCTGCCCGCGCCGTGGCGCCCTCCGGCTTCCTTCTTCGTCAGGTGCAGCCGCCCCGACGCCCAAGCCCCTCTCCAGAGCGCCGTCCTGCTGCTGCCGTGACCTCGTCGCCGAGCTTCCTCTGTGCCGTGGCTGTTTAGTAGTTGCTGTTGTGCTTCTTTTTTTTCGGTTTTGCGTTTGTGTTGTCCAGCAAGTGAACAGGGAGCAGCAAGTGCCTCGACGACGAGTACGTCTGAGAAACGTGTACGAGACCGACGCCGAGTACCCCTCCGTGACAAGTACAACTACACGACGCGCAAGTACCTCTACACGACGACCCGACCAAGTACCCCTACGAACGCCGACACAAGACGACGCGACAAGTACCCTTCGGAGAAGTGAACAACTACATCTACGGAAACGAGTACCCCTCCGATGGCATGTACCTCTACGAACGAGCTCCGTGAACGTCTACCGTCGCCCCGAGTACATCTACCGTCGCCGAGTACCACTACTTCCTCTACCGTCGCCCGAGTACAACTACCGCTGACGTGAACAACTACTTCCACTACTACGGCTACTTCCTCGACGTCTCGAACCGCCCCGAAACGCACGCTTCAAAGGTATACCGAGACGACCCTGAGACGTGACCCGTGCATGCTTGTGTTGTATGAAATGTTCCCTTGTGTGCTCCGTGCCGTCGTGCCCGTTCCACCTTTGTCATGTTCCTCGGTTGCCTCGCCACCGACTCGTGGGAACCCGGCAACGGGATCACCCCATCATCTTGTTCAACTCGTTCGCTCTACCTTTTGTTTTGCACCGGTCCCTCAACGAGTACCGGAACCGATATGGTGCCGTTGCATCATTTTCGGATCGTTGCCGTGGCACCCTTTCATTCCACCACGGTGACAATGCTTCATATCTTGTTAATTGTCAACCTTCTAATAACTTGCATAAACTTGTTCATCTCATCCGCATCATGATAACAACATTATAATGTGTGTTTGTTGTTTGTTTATAATATTTAAACATGCTTATGGGGATTTTCCGGATATGTTGTTGTTATTCTCCGGCCTCATTTAAATTGCCTAGTTAGTGTAGTTTCTTTATGTTTCACCTCTTGCCATGTTAACCAACAATTAATCTTGTCTTGTAAATAACGAGAGTCAACTAAATAATTAAATGTGGTGTTTCGTCAATATGCAACTCGTTGCATATTGAGCTCCACTTAATTTGTAGTGTTGTTTGTGCTCTTGCCATGCCTTGCATATTTAAACCGGACATGCATCTTACTTGTTTGTGCATAGTATGCCATGTTGATGTTTGTGTGTTTACCGTGTTGTTTGTTTTCTTTCCGGTTGTTCCTCTTGTTAGCTTCGGTTTCGTTCCGGAGTTGTGAGGATCCGCTCGACTGTTGCTCCGTCTGCTTCTTGGACCCGTTCTTCTCCCTTGTGGAATCCCAGGCAAGATGACCGAACCCGGATACCATTACTATTTTTGCCTATTGCTAGAAGTCTCGATCTATAGTTTTGCCTCGATGCCCATGTTCTTCTTGTCAGCCTCCTACTTGTAACCATTGCCATGTTTAACCACCCTACCTACGCAAACCGTTGTTTGGCTAAGTACGCTTCGCTCAGCCCCTTTTTATAGCATTGTTAGTTGCAGGTGAAGATTGAAGATGCTTGCTTCATGTTGAAGTTTGGTTGGGTTATATCACACTATATAAATGCTTAAAAATGAAATCATCTATATACTGGCAAGGGTGGAAGGCTAAGCCTTTTGCTTGGTGTTTTGTTCCACTCATGCCGTTAGGAACCGTATAAACCGGTGTTATGTTCCTTGATTTTGCGTTCCTAACACGGTTGGGGTGTATGGGACCCCCTTGATAAACCGCTAAGTGCTAAGTCTTTTCCAGCAAATCCCAACATTGGTACTATTTGCCTCATAATAACAACTTAATTAATTAATTAATTTGCATAAGGGGGACGCTCCTTGGAGATTTCTTTTCTACATAGCAGGGGGGGCCAGTGCTGATGGCGTTGGTCCCAAACGGGGAACCTGCGGGGCCACCACGGGGAAACTCGAGGTTTGGCTCCCGTAGCTTCTCCCATCCGGTCGTGGCCTGAGACGAGATACGCGCGGCTACTATCAGGGTGTCGGCACGCCGGGAGGATTTGCTGGTTTAGCCTTACCTTAGTTCGGTTTAACTTGAGCACGGGATTCCGAGAATACTCGGGTCTTCCCACCTATGGAGTTGCGACTTCGCGGATCGTGGGCTTGTGATGGGCCAAGTTGGAACACCCCTGCAGGGTTTTGAACTTTCGAAAGCCGTGCCCGCGGTTATGTGGCAGATGGGAGCTTGTTAATTCCGGTTGTAGATAACTTGACACAATGTTTCAATACACTACCAGCGTGTGTACCGTGACTGTCAATTTCCGAATAGGGATTCGGGGGTTGAACACGGTGGGGTTATGTTTGACCGGCTTTAGTTAGGATCACTTCGTGATCATCTTTCGACCGATGCTCTCCTCTTCTCGCTCTCTTTTGCGTAAGTTAGTGCTAGTTGCTGCTGCAGACTCTTGTTTGTTCCTTCACCTCATATTTCTTTCTTCAGCCTTATCCTCACCCAAGGCTTAAATAGTCTTGTTACCCGGGAACGGGATTGCTGAGTCCTCTGTGGCTCACAGTTACTTCACCACACCAGTTGCAGGTTCAGCCGAGTTTGTTGCAGGAGTTGGTTCAGTTCTTCACCAGGAGCTCGATGAAGAGTGTGGCCGTTTGCTTGTGACGTTTCGATGTTCAGTAGTGGTTTCTACTAGGATTCGATCCTGACCTGTGGCTTTATGTTGTTTTGGTATCTTTCTTTGGATCTTACCCTTAGATGGGCTGTGATGTTTTGAATGATGTATTGCTTATGTATTGTATTGTGTGAAGTGGCGAGTGTAAGCCAACTATCCCCTTTTGCATTTTAATCCCTCTTTTACATGAGTTGTGCAAAGATACCAAACTTGAGATCATTCTAGGATGGGCTTATACCTTTAAGTCGTGCCTCGACACGTAGGAGGTATAGTCCCATCCTGGGCATTACAAGTTGGTATTCAGAGCCTTCTCCGACCTAGAAGCCCCCACTGATTTGATCGAATCGTTGACGGTTGAGTCTAGGCACACACTGAAAAACTTTTTGAGTCCTATATTATATCGGAGAGTAGGATTTCTGTTTGCTTCTCATCTCTTTCATTCTGGTGAGGACTCCTGACGATTACTCTTTTCTCTTCTACTTTCAAAAATTGCACCAAATTTTTTTTTAGGATCCCGCGAGTATTCTGGGATTGTTTCGATGTTCTTGTGACAAGGATATTGTTCTCGATGCCTCCTGTTCCCGAGGAGTTGAGCTTCGGGGTATCATTGACACAAGTATATCGCGACAGTACTAAATACTTAAGACGGCCGACATCGAAAATCTCTCCTATACGGCCAGTGGCAAGATAACCCCGACATCACCCAGTACTGGGGAGGTAGTTCGAGAGTATTGCCATAGCTTGTTATAGTGGATGCTTTTCGAAGGTCCGAGGTAAACAGTTTCCGAGAAAGACTGGTTATGTGTTGAAGGATGGATACACCTGGATGTAGGTTTAGAGTTGATTGCGCGGTGCTTCCCGTGTATCCCCAACACCTGATTGCATAACTGGAAACTTTCGGAAATCTATAGGTGGGTTCATCCAGTAGTTCTAGGCATTCTTCCAACGGATGCTCGATATGAAGTTTGGGGTTCTACATTGAGTGAAGTGGTTTTATGGACTTGTTCTGATCGGGAGTTGCATCTTAAAGGGTCCTTGGCTATGCTGATCCGGGGATGACAAAACCCTTTTGTAACACGTTCCATGAGCTTTCAGCACGAAGATGTCGAACGAAGCTTCTATCTTGTATTTGTTCTATCTGTTCCTTGTTCCTTTTTATTTACCTTTTGTTTTCCAAGTGGCTTCAAGTCAAGTTGATGTACCTGCAGAATTCATTCGTTCAATCCTCTGTTCGAATGATATTGTGAAGATCATGCTGCATATCGATCCTTTGTTCTTGTTTTGATTCCGGTATTCGAGTTGCTTCGATGTCAAATGTTGATTCCAGACCTTTCCTAATCGGTATTCTCATATTTCTATGGGAGTGCTAGTCCTTCTTGATCATCAAGATGGTCATGTTAATCCTTTTCAACCGGTGTGCCTTCTCTTCAAGTTATTCCTTACAGACACCGTTGAGAAATCTGACGAATTGTCTGTTTCATTCATCCCAATTTGTCTTTGTTTTTCCCACCCTCCCACCCCTTTTCTTCTTGGAGCCAGCAATTCTCAAATGAAATAGCCATTTTATTCATGTGATGTTTCTTCATTCTTTTCCTTCAATGTTCTTATCCGGTGATTTATCTGAAGTTGCTCAAGAGCTTCAAGTTCATCATTCTTTTGTTCTCTAATTCTTCCGGTGGATGTAATTCAAGAATTGGTGTTGATCTTATCATTTTCCTCTTTTCACAATGCTTTCTTACTCCGGTGCACCAATTAATCATTCTCCTCTTGCTATTCATATCCGGAGTGCTGAAGATTCATAATTCCATTCTTAATCCGTTCAAGCTATTTTGAGGTTGTTATCTTACTCAAGTCATTAAATTCAACCGGTGCAATATCTCTTAAGCAATCTTTTTCAACGGTGACTTCTTTGAGTGGGCCCTAACCCACAGGTCTTTTTCCAGGATCTTACCTGACTCTTCTTTTTCCGGAGTTATTCTCAAATTCTTTTCAAAGTGTGACGTAAGAATGATTCCCATCAGTCACATGCCTTCTCCAAGATCGCTTTCAAATTCTTTTTCTTCATTGGTTCAACCTTTTTAATTCTTCATTCCGGAGTGCTCAACAATTCTTCATGACATTTCTCGTCTTCACTCTCAACATTTGAAGATCGGAGAAGTGTTTCTCTTAATCTTGGCCCGTTCTCTTGATGAGTTGTGGTTCTAGCTTCATGCCATCCTCATTATCGTTTTGATTGTGAGGAACCCTTTTATGCCATCCGTAGCATTTCACGAATTCTTTTCTTTGTGTTCCTCCGAAGGCCATCATTTCAGCATATTTCTTCGTTCTCAGTTTTCAACTTCGTCCTCCAAATATTCTTCATTGATGTCTCTTCGTTCGTCTTCATATTCTTACGGTGGTTCTTTCAAGTTTTCTCTTCCTTGTTATCGTATTAATTCTTTTGTTCTTTTTCACAATCCTACCGGTGCTTCGTTGAAGATTTACCCAAGCTTGTGCGAGATCTCTCTTTAATTCTTTGCAACGAGAATAAGTAGCATGCCAAATCCTTTGGTTGTCATCAATTTAAATTGGTGAAGGAGATGCATAACATAATTCTTATTCTTATTCCTTCAAGGTGTTTTAATTCTTTTGTCTGGAGCTTGTTCATCATATCATATTCTCGATTCTAAGTTCTTCATCTTGCTTTCCGGAGCTTCAAGTTATTTCAATTATCTTTTCAACTTCATCTAATTCATCAGAGGCTTTGAATCTTATTCTTTTCATCTTTCACTTCTCTTGTTTTCATTACCGGAATTTTCATGGTGGTTCATCATCATTTAATTCATCCTCGAAGTCTTCATCAAGATTCTTGTTGGAGCTCAAGCATTCTTCATCATGCTTTCTAAGTGCAATTCTTTCTACCTTGTCTTTTCAGGTGGTGTTATGTCATTCTTGATAATTTTCCTTCATGTTTTATGATTCACAAGTTATCAAGAATGAGATATTTAAACCCATCTTTTTCCTTGTTCAGGAGATCTTTTCAGCCCTTCAATTTATTCATTGGAGTTATCTTGGGTTGTATTTCACCTAAAAACTTTTCCCTAAGGTTTTTGCTATTGTGGTGCTTATAAATGACCCAAGTTCTTCATTTTTCATTCCGGTGAAATAAGTTTTTTTCATCTCCTTGTTGATCTCAATCCAATTAAATGTTCTCGTTAGTGGCAGGATTGTAACCTCATAATTTTGAGATGAATTCCTTAAGCCCATTTCAAGCTTATTCTTCTCGTTGTTGAAATTCCAACAACTCTATTCAACCCTTCTTCGTAAGATGCTCTTTCAAATTTAATTCTGAGAGAAGTTGTCATTTTCTTCTCCGTTCAATTCTTACTTTCATCTATATGCTATTCTTTCATTCCGGAGGTTTTGTGATGTTGCTCTCTTCGAACCATCATCTTGTTTTCTTTTCAAGATCATGTTTTTTTCCCTTGCTTATCATTTAACCGGAGTATTGTATTCTTCATTCAAGTTCCCTCTTCTTATCAAGTTTTGCCTATCTTTTAACCGGAGTGCTGTCTGAATCTTTCTTACCTTGTGCCATTCTTTTTATTGTTTCGGAGGCTATGTGTTCTTGTTTTCTTCAAGTATCATTCAATCTTCTCAAGTTCTTGTTAATTCCTTCCATTTTCAGACGGAGTGCTGTCCAAATTCTGTCATTCTTATTCCTTGACTATATTTCATATTCTTTCGTTCTTAAGCTCTTGTTTCATGTCTTCAACCTACAAGGTTCTCATAATGCTCCTTGTTCCTCTTTTCTAACGGAGTGCTCTTAACTTCGTTCATCTACGTGGCATTCTTTCTTTCAACTTGTTCAACCTCTCAAGGTTCTTTGGTTTCACTCGTCTGTCGAAGAAGCAACTTTGTTTTACCTCTTCCTCTTCCGTTTTACCCGGTGATATCTCTAGGATCTCGGGTCGAGATCCTCTGTTAGTGTGGGAGAGTTGTGACGCCCGAGACCGACGTCCCAGAAGATTCCAGAAGATTCTCGAAGCTTCCAGATGTTCCGGGTTGCCCGTGTGTTCTTTGTGCTTGTGTTATTTATTTTTTTGCATTGCATCATGTCATCATGCCTTCATCTCATTAAATTTTGCAACCAAATAAATCGTGTGGACCTTCGGTTCATTTAAATCGAGGGAAGGTGACTTCTCTTTATAACATATAAAAGCCTCTCAATATTTAGGGAGCTATATTTAAATATTCCCTTTGTTGGAATTCACCGTAACACACTTGCACAATTTCCCCATTGTCTTTTCACTTCTAGTTTCACCTTCAAAACCTTGCCAATATTTCTTTCCGTTGTTTCGAGGCTCCCCCAAAAATCTAAACTCCTTGAGGCAAGCTATTTATTTAGTTTGCACTTCCTTTGTGTTGGAACTATTTTTGTGAGGTTGGTAATATCCCGTAAAGCCTTATAAAAATGTCCCATCTTTTATTTTTCTGTTCGCTGCCTCTTCTTTTTATTTTTGCTCTCTCTTTTATTTTTTTGTTAAGAGATAGCAGGGGGCATCCCTCACCTCCTTCTCCCTTGGGAGCCCAGCCAGCCACCCTTCTTGGCCCAACCAATTCACTCTGGCCAGGCCTCTCCTCCTCCCTCCTCTAGGCCCAAGGCCACTCCGGCCCATCTCCCTGGCCCATCCAGGCCGAAACCCTAGCCCACCAAATCCCTCGCTCTCCCTCCCGTTTTCCTCCCAGAGCCGCCGCCAGGAGGTCGAACCCCTCGAACCGCACTCTTCCCTCGACCAGCGCTCGACCCCGAGCCCTTCGCCCCCGCACCGATCTCCCCTTCTGCCTTGTCCCGCTTTCCCAGCGCCGACCCGATCTCGTCCCACTCTTCCTCGCTCTCGCTCCGTCTCCAGTGCAGATCGCCGCGCCTCTCCCCTCCAGCCGGCTCTCCCGCGCGCCACCGGAGGCCACCGCGGCGCCGCCCGACGCAGGCCCCCGCCTCCTCGTCTCTGGCCCTCCAGCCAGGCCCCGGCGGCCCTTCCTTCCGCGTCTCAAGCGCCGAGGCCCGTGGCCTCCCTCGCGCGGTGCTCCCCCCTCGCCAAGCAGCAGGCCAGCACGAGAACCGGCCGCCCCAGCACGGCTCCCTCCGCCGCGGGGATCTCCTCCGGCCAGGCCCTCTGGCTTCCTCCTCTGCCCGCGCCGTGGCGCCCTCCGGCTTCCTTCTTCGTCAGGTGCAGCCGCCCCGACGCCCAAGCCCCTCTCCAGAGCGCCGTCCTGCTGCTGCCGTGACCTCGTCGCCGAGCTTCCTCTGTGCCGTGGCTGTTTAGTAGTTGCTGTTGTGCTTCTTTTTTTTCGGTTTTGCGTTTGTGTTGTCCAGCAAGTGAACAGGGAGCAGCAAGTGCCTCGACGACGAGTACGTCTGAGAAACGTGTACGAGACCGACGCCGAGTACCCCTCCGTGACAAGTACAACTACACGACGCGCAAGTACCTCTACACGACGACCCGACCAAGTACCCCTACGAACGCCGACACAAGACGACGCGACAAGTACCCTTCGGAGAAGTGAACAACTACATCTACGGAAACGAGTACCCCTCCGATGGCATGTACCTCTACGAACGAGCTCCGTGAACGTCTACCGTCGCCCCGAGTACATCTACCGTCGCCGAGTACCACTACTTCCTCTACCGTCGCCCGAGTACAACTACCGCTGACGTGAACAACTACTTCCACTACTACGGCTACTTCCTCGACGTCTCGAACCGCCCCGAAACGCACGCTTCAAAGGTATACCGAGACGACCCTGAGACGTGACCCGTGCATGCTTGTGTTGTATGAAATGTTCCCTTGTGTGCTCCGTGCCGTCGTGCCCGTTCCACCTTTGTCATGTTCCTCGGTTGCCTCGCCACCGACTCGTGGGAACCCGGCAACGGGATCACCCCATCATCTTGTTCAACTCGTTCGCTCTACCTTTTGTTTTGCACCGGTCCCTCAACGAGTACCGGAACCGATATGGTGCCGTTGCATCATTTTCGGATCGTTGCCGTGGCACCCTTTCATTCCACCACGGTGACAATGCTTCATATCTTGTTAATTGTCAACCTTCTAATAACTTGCATAAACTTGTTCATCTCATCCGCATCATGATAACAACATTATAATGTGTGTTTGTTGTTTGTTTATAATAATTAAACATGCTTATGGGGATTTTCCGGATATGTTGTTGTTATTCTCCGGCCTCATTTAAATTGCCTAGTTAGTGTAGTTTCTTTATGTTTCACCTCTTGCCATGTTAACCAACAATTAATCTTGTCTTGTAAATAACGAGAGTCAACTAAATAATTAAATGTGGTGTTTCGTCAATATGCAACTCGTTGCATATTGAGCTCCACTTAATTTGTAGTGTTGTTTGTGCTCTTGCCATGCCTTGCATATTTAAACCGGACATGCATCATACTTGTTTGTGCATAGTATGCCATGTTGATGTTTGTGTGTTTACCGTGTTGTTTGTTTTCTTTCCGGTTGTTCCTCTTGTTAGCTTCGGTTTCGTTCCGGAGTTGTGAGGATCCGCTCGACTGTTGCTCCGTCTGCTTCTTGGACCCGTTCTTCTCCCTTGTGGAATCCCAGGCAAGATGACCGAACCCGGATACCATTACTATTTTTGCCTATTGCTAGAAGTCTCGATCTATAGTTTTGCCTCGATGCCCATGTTCTTCTTGTCAGCCTCCTACTTGTAACCATTGCCATGTTTAACCACCCTACCTACGCAAACCGTTGTTTGGCTAAGTACGCTTCGCTCAGCCCCTTTTTATAGCATTGTTAGTTGCAGGTGAAGATTGAAGATGCTTGCTTCATGTTGAAGTTTGGTTGGGTTATATCACACTATATAAATGCTTAAAAATGAAATCATCTATATACTGGCAAGGGTGGAAGGCTAAGCCTTTTGCTTGGTGTTTTGTTCCACTCATGCCGTTAGGAACCGTATAAACCGGTGTTATGTTCCTTGATTTTGCGTTCCTAACACGGTTGGGGTGTATGGGACCCCCTTGATAAACCGCTAAGTGCTAAGTCTTTTCCAGCAAATCCCAACATTGGTACTATTTGCCTCATAATAACAACTTAATTAATTAATTAATTTGCATAAGGGGGACGCTCCTTGGAGATTTCTTTTCTACATAGCAGGGGGGGCCAGTGCTGATGGCGTTGGTCCCAAACGGGGAACCTGCGGGGCCACCACGGGGAAACTCGAGGTTTGGCTCCCGTAGCTTCTCCCATCCGGTCGTGGCCTGAGACGAGATACGCGCGGCTACTATCAGGGTGTCGGCACGCCGGGAGGATTTGCTGGTTTAGCCTTACCTTAGTTCGGTTTAACTTGAGCACGGGATTCCGAGAATACTCGGGTCTTCCCACCTATGGAGTTGCGACTTCGCGGATCGTGGGCTTGTGATGGGCCAAGTTGGAACACCCCTGCAGGGTTTTGAACTTTCGAAAGCCGTGCCCGCGGTTATGTGGCAGATGGGAGCTTGTTAATTCCGGTTGTAGATAACTTGACACAATGTTTCAATACACTACCAGCGTGTGTACCGTGACTGTCAATTTCCGAATAGGGATTCGGGGGTTGAACACGGTGGGGTTATGTTTGACCGGCTTTAGTTAGGATCACTTCGTGATCATCTTTCGACCGATGCTCTCCTCTTCTCGCTCTCTTTTGCGTAAGTTAGTGCTAGTTGCTGCTGCAGACTCTTGTTTGTTCCTTCACCTCATATTTCTTTCTTCAGCCTTATCCTCACCCAAGGCTTAAATAGTCTTGTTACCCGGGAACGGGATTGCTGAGTCCTCTGTGGCTCACAGTTACTTCACCACACCAGTTGCAGGTTCAGCCGAGTTTGTTGCAGGAGTTGGTTCAGTTCTTCACCAGGAGCTCGATGAAGAGTGTGGCCGTTTGCTTGTGACGTTTCGATGTTCAGTAGTGGTTTCTACTAGGATTCGATCCTGACCTGTGGCTTTATGTTGTTTTGGTATCTTTCTTTGGATCTTACCCTTAGATGGGCTGTGATGTTTTGAATGATGTATTGCTTATGTATTGTATTGTGTGAAGTGGCGAGTGTAAGCCAACTATCCCCTTTTGCATTTTAATCCCTCTTTTACATGAGTTGTGCAAAGATACCAAACTTGAGATCATTCTAGGATGGGCTTATACCTTTAAGTCGTGCCTCGACACGTAGGAGGTATAGTCCCATCCTGGGCATTACAGAAGGATTCAAGCAAACAACGAACAAAACACACAGGAGTTTATCCAGGTTCGATCCACAGCGTGGTGTAAGACCCTACTTCCTGCTTTGGTGGATTAGCCTTGGGCGAGCTGGGATACGAGCTAGAACAATGATTCCTGGGCTCAGGAGGTGAGCTCAAGAGGGTTAGGAGGCTAATGTTCTTGCTCCTTGCGTGGTGGCAGAGTGTATCAGTCGATCCCCTTTGAAGTGGGAGCTCTTGCTACTTATATAGGCGGCCACGGTCCTCTTCCCCCGAAATGTTTAGGTGGGAAGGGATCCCACAATGGCCATTTTTGAGTGGGAACACAAGGACGTTCCTACCCTAACAAAAGCAGTCTTCGCCTGCAAAAGGATCAGGCGATGACGTGGTGGTGGGATCGACGATGACATTCTCCTTGTCGTCCTTGAGGTCTTCGGTCTTCTTACACCAATGAGGAAACCTTTGCCCCACTCCTTGGGAACCAATGGCTGCGCTGTCCCCTTTGCACCAAAATGGCAACTACGCCGATAGCGGAAGTTGGCACCAGCTGGCGTGGTGCGTCACTGCTAACATCACTGCCTCCTCCTAAGGCAGGCTTGGCTTTGGATTCTCCGCCCCTCCGGAGCGACTTGCTGAGGCCGCTCCCGAGGAGGTCTTGACGTCGCTCTCCTCGCGAGGCTTGGCCCCCTCACGAGGGTCGCAGACAGCTGGTCGATCAGCTGGGCCGTACCAGGCCGCTTGCAGGAGCTCGTCTCGGCCCGCAAACAGGCAAGTCTAGGTACCCTGGTTCCCAGTACGCCAACAGTAGCCCCCGGGCCCAAGGCGCGCGTGGAGTTGGCTTCGGGGCGAAGCCTTAGTCAAGGACGAAGCACCGCAGGCCCCAAAGGCTGCGGGCCCGGCTGACGTGCGATGGTTGGATGGGATGTGGGCGGCCCCGCCTCCCACGCAGTCTTGGTAGTTGTGCGCCTCGCCAACCGCATGACCGGTAGGGCTTCTTGCTGCCGCCTCTACTTTTTGCCTCCCAATCGCTCCCTTTCTCTGCTTGCCTTCTCTGCCCCCTCCCCCTTGCCGTCATGCTGCGTATGGCGAACAAGAGGGGGGACGGCGAGCCTGCCGCGTCGCCGCCGGTGCTCGAGCCAGCGCTGGGTCGCTCCGCCATAGTGACCCAGGAAGGTCTGGACAAGGTGCGTCGCGCCTTGGTCGATGCATCTAACAAGTGGGGACCGACCCGGGTCGGGCTTGCTTCCCGGCCGGTGACGGAGCTTGGTGCTAACGACATCCAGCTTCATCTCCACGCTATCTTCAGGGGTCTTCTTCCCCCTTTCTCCGCATCTATGCAATGCTCACGCATTACCAGATTCGGGCATTACACCTGGACCATGGGTCCATCGTCCTTCTTTCAGGCTTCGCGTTCCTGTGTGAGGCTTTCGTTGGCGTTTCCCCTTATGTGGCCTTGCTTCGCCACTTCTTCGCCCTCTCCTTGGTTGACAGGGTGCTGCGCTCAGGGTGCGTGTCGTTGCGCGCGGTGGAAGCGACTGCTGCCTCCGCAATCAACTTCCCGCTTCACCCGACCACATAAGGGTTTCGCCGCCAATGGGTGTTTGTTGACGCCGTCGTGTATGTGCTGACTGGCCAACCTGAGGAGAAGCGGATTGACCCTGGCGATGGTGGTGAGAGACTTCCTTGTCCTCCGTGTCGCCCCACTCCAACGCCATAACAGCCCAATGTGGGTTCTTGATGATCACACACGTATTCAGCGGAAGCAGCTCCCTTCTGATACTCTCCAGGGGCTGATGCAGCTGCTCGTTGGTGGAGTGCCTGAAGCTCGCCCTGGTTCCGCGATTACCTTGTACTTGGCTCCTATAGCCGGAAGGGCTCTTGCTAAGAGGATGCCCTGCTTTGATGCGTGGGGGCTGATCCCGAGAGGCGCTCCCAATCCTCGTGACGATTCCTCGGTGGTATCCGGGCTCGCGAGCCCGTCCTTCTCTTCCGGGGCGGATGCACCCGGTGGAGTTTCTGGCCGGGGTTGGACTCCGTCACTGGAGCGAGTGGACGAAGCTCAGGCGCCGATGTTGGCGGAGGTGGTGGAAGGTGCGGAGGCGCCGCTGGCTCCTGAAGCAGCCGAGGGGGAGGCGCAGCGGCCTCTGGTCGAGGCGAGTCCGGGAAGCGCAACCTCAGGGAGCGAGGCGCGGGCCACGGGTGCTTGCTGCGACCTTGCTCCGGGACTAGGCATATCTGCCTCAAGCGGCCTCCGGTTGTCCTTCGCGACGCTAGTCCTTCGGCTCTCCTCGGCCCTGCCCCGAGGGCCCTAAAGAGGATGAAGCTGACTGTACCAAGCAGGTGCGTGTCCTTCGGCTCTCCTCGTCCATCTCAATGTGGTTCTGCTGACCTGTTGCTCCACATGGTCTCTCCCGCTTCATCCTTGAGTCGCTCGTCGAGGCCCGCATGAGCCTCCGCCTGCATTCCTCCTTCGGACAATGACGGGCCTTCGGGAGGCCTCGCGCGGGCTCCTGAAATCACGCCCGGGTCCTACCGCACGGGTCGTGCTCCCAGCCCCCGAGCACCTCTGGGGCAAGGCAACTCTTGGTACAGCGGGAGCCCGCTCTGTCTCCCGGGTCTTGCCTGCACCATGGGTCAGCAAGCTCTTGAGGCAGCTCGAGCAGCTGTCTGCCCGTCAGGACCACGCCTACTCCGTGCGCCGGAAGTACCGTGCACCCTCGGGGCTAGCCCCGAGGCACACGCTGAGCACGAGGGGGAGGGGGAGCCCTCTTTGGGCGACGCGGGTGCCGGGGACGATCCCGGTCGTCTTCTGGAATTTGGAATGAGCCGGAGCATGGTCCGCCATGACGTTGTGCGGGAGGCGTCGGACGCCCTGAAGCGTCTCGAGGTCGAGGTTGCTGAAGTAGATGAGCACATTGAGGCCGAGGGTTTGCTTATGTCGAGGGGTTGGCGCCAGCTGAAGACTGCCGTCAACCTGAGCCAGCTGCAGCACGAAACTACCCTAAGGAAGGCGGAAACATCGGCCGCCGCGGCTCAGGAGGCTTGCGACCGTGACCTAAAGGAACCCGAGACACCGAGCGCTGCTGCGTGGCCTCCGAGGGACGTGAGCGCGAGCTTGAAGCCTCAAATGCCACGCTCGAGCGCCAAGTTCGTGCTCGAAGGGTTGCCCTTGCTGCACCTGTGGTTGATGATGATAGTCCAGCGGGCCTCTCGGCGCCGTAGGAGGCGCTGGCACTTGAGGCGATGGAGCTGAGCATGGAGTGCGAGCGCCTAGAGACGATGGAGCGCAGCTAGCTAAGGCCGAGGGCAACCTTGATGATCGCGAGGTCGTGGCGAAGAAGGCTGCCAGGGAGGCGGAGCGTCTCCGGAAGGATTACCACGAGAAGTCGGGGCTTCACGAGACTCGCTTCGCTGACAAGCGCAAGGAGCTCAAGAAGGAGATCACGGCACTTAAGAGCAAATGGCGGATGCCAACATAGCCTGCAGGTGTCGGAGAAGGCTCGCGTTGCAGCCGAGCGTCGCAAACGGGCGTCGAAGAAGGCTTGTGCCAAGGCGGAACGCCGCGAGCGAGCGTCGGAGAAGGCTCGCGCCACCGCCAGGGCGGAATTGTCCTGCTTTCACCAGCAAGTGGAGGACATTTCCACCCTCGCGGCTCGAACTTCTGAGGAGGCCGCACGAGTCCGTGGAATGCAGCACACCCACTCGGAGATGTTTGAGGCGCTGCGGCACCGGGCCGGCCGGGCCCTAGAAGAACTTCTTGGCTCGAGGGTCGCCGGCCCCCTGGTTAATGATGACGCCGCGTATCTCGGGTTCTTTACCAGGGTGGTGGAGCGTCTTGAAGGCGGGGTCAGGAAGGCTCGATAGCTCGTCGAGGAGCAAAGCCGCGACGTCCTGAGGAGCGCGGTCTCCCGCATCTTCGGCAACTTGCACCGTCTTGACCCTCATATGGACTTCGAGGCCCTGCTGGAGCCTACGCCCGATGCGGTCGTTGACCCCTCAGAGAATTGGGTAAGCGACCACGTGGACGCGTTGGTGAAGGAGCTTGTTCCAACTATCGAGGATGCGCCGGTGCCTGGGGGGCGACACTGACAGTTCCGGCGAAGGCGTCGATGCTTAGTCCAGTTCCTGCTGTAAATTTTGCTTTTGGTTGTGGCTCCGGAGCCGGGTGAGATGGGCGTCACAAGGCTTAAACTTTTGATGATGTAATTGAACACTGTAAGGATGGGTTTTAGGCACTCCCTTGCTTGTCCCTGAGGCTGTGGCCTTAAGCCTTTATCGTCTGTCAGGATGGAGCGCCCGCCGACCTCGTCCGGGCGCGCCTCGCGAGTACCTGTTGTGAGCGCAAGTGTGGTTGGCGGTCCGTCCGCGGACCAGACAGAACGTGCGCCCATGCCTCGGCCCCTGCTCACGAGGAGTGATAGGGCGGGGTTGCGGACGCAGCCCAGCTTGGCTGAGCAAGACGAAAAAAACGGACTGGCGAGGAAACATGGCAGAAATCGCAAAACACAGACGAAAATTCTCCCTTTTATTCAAGAAACGAGTCGCGCGGTGGCAAGATCGGCTTGAGAAAGCAGATACAGAGGGAGCAAATGCGAATGGAAAAAAGGAGGCGCCGCATCCGGCCCCTAAGCAGGTCTTCGGTCCTCTCCCCAGCGCGGAGCATAGGGCTACCATCGGCGGACGTGGGCATAGCCATTGGGGGGGCAATGTCGATGGCCAGAGCGGAGCATGGTGCTTCCACTCGGCGTGGGAGGGAGCCCCGAGGTCCTAGGGCAACGCTCCGGAGACTCTAGGGCGTGTACAACCCCACTTATTATTATGTGAGAGTGACACGCCCTCATGAACTCACCCGAAGGCGGCATTCATGAAGTGGAACACTGCGCATGATGGGGGGATGGGAACTTGGCCATAGGCCCCCCTCCGAGCACCAGGCGCGCCGCTGACGCGATCTCTGAGCGCGCTTCGCCCCTGATGGCTAACGTCGTTCAGAGATGCGGCGTCCTGAAGTCCAAGGGGGACCCCGCCCTACCCACTCTCCTAATGGCCCCTGAGCCCTTCCTGATCAGGGTCGAGCCCAGCGGGTACGGGATTTCGTGAGTAGGGGACGGAACCGCGGTCTTGGGGCCTCCTAGTGCGCGTAGGACGGGCTGCCGTACCGCCTCCAGACGCACCCTCCGCAGTCCAGGGGGTGGTACGCCGAGAGGCGCGGCGTCTTGAAGTTGAACGGAGGAGGGAGAAGGCCCCTCCCCGGGTGCATCATACCCGCCGCCAGCAAGCCGCTGGTGAAATCCAGGGCGGGCTCATGCGCGATGTGTCATGTGCGGGGGGACGAGGGCCTGACCCGGGCCTTCCCTTCCCTTTCTGTCTTGACACGGCAAATAGAGTAGCCCCCTGGCCTGTCGAGGCTCGAGGCCGTAGACATTGTTGGCCCGAGGCCTACGGCTGGCGCCGCGAGTGTCGGCCCCCGCAGGCACCTGCGCGCGACTCATTTGCCATCCATGGCCATGGGTGATGATGATGGAGGGTTGATGGCTAAGAGCGGGGGATCTGCCTCGTGACCTTCCGCTCCTGAGCCCCCTTGCGTCGGCGCCTGGTTGCACCCGGCGTTCGGCGTAGTCCTGGGGTCGCCTCCTGCTGGCTCCTCGGCGGGGGTGGTTCCTGAATACAAGGGGCTTCGAGGCAGAGGAGCGGCATCGTATGCAGGATTCAGTGGATCATACCCCATGTCTCCCTCGTAGGTCGCCGCGGGTCTTGACCATACGGGCGACCGGGTATGGCTGGGGCGGCACCTGATCCCCGACGTCGTCATGTGGAAGCAGAATGGCTCGGCTCCGATGCTGGCGGCGTCGAGGATCTCGGCCACCCTGAAGAGTAGCCCGTCGTGGCCGCTATCGAGCAACCGACACCTTAGCAGTTCCCTTGCTACCAGTATCACGGCCCTCATGTTTTCCATTTCGCGTCGGTCCCGTGAACTTACCGCCGTGTGCTCGGTGGCCCGTGCTGCCGCACGGCCTTGGCGTCGAGTGGGCGGTGGGTGCTGCCGGTCCTCTGGCGGCGGGTTGGTGATGCTCATCGTGCCATCGGCCCCAATCAAGGACGGGTGGCGGCGAGTCCAACGACCGAAGGGCGATGCCTAAGTAGCACGGGCGCCACGGGCTTCCGCACACGTCTGGTGCACCTCCGCCATCGTGGTCGCGGTTTAGAGCTGGGCGACGCGGGGTTGATGGACGAGAGCAGGGCGAGGTCGTTAAAGAGGCGAGATTTCGACAGGCACCCTACCTGGCGCGCCAAATGTCGGATTCATGGCTCTGCAAAACCCGTTAAGTTCGAACACAGGGGCGTGAACGAAGATCTCTCCCACTCTAGTCTACCTAGCACCTCGCTCTCATCGCGGTGGAAGGATTCTAGAAAACAACGAACAAAACACACATGAGTTTATCCAGGTTCGGGCCACCACGTGGCGTATGACCCTACTTGTTGCTTTGGTAGATTAGCCTTGGGCGAGCTGGGATACGAGCTAGTACAATGATTACTAGGCTCAGGAGGTGAGCTCAAGAGGGTCAGGAGGCTAGTGTTCTTGCTCCTTGCGTGGTGGCAGAGTGTATAAGTCGATCCCCTTTGTAGTGGGAGCTCTAGCTACTTATATAGGCGGCCACGGTCCTCTTCCCCCGAAATGTTTAGGTGGGAAGGGATCCCACAACGGCCATTTTTGAGTGGGAACAGAAGGATGTTCCTACCCTGACAAAAGCAATCTTTGCCTGCAAAAGGATCAGGCGATGCCGTGGTGCTGGGCTCGGCGATGACATCCTCCTTGTCGTCCTTGCAGTCTTCAGTCTTGTTGCACCAATGAGGAAACCTTTGCCCCGCTCCTTGGGAACCAACGGCTGCGATGTCCCCTTTGCACCGAAATGGCAACTGCGCCGCTGACAACGCTGGCACCCGCTGGCGTGGCGCGTCACTGCTAATATCACTGCCTCCTCTTGAGGCAGGCTTGACCTTGGATTCTCTGCCCCTCCGGAGCGCCTTGCTAAGGCCGCTCCCGAGGAGGTCTTGATATCGTTCTCCTCGCGAGGCTTGGCCGCCTCACGAGGGTCTCGGAGAGCTGGTCGATCAGCTGGGCCGTACCAGGCAGCTTGCAGGAGCTTGTCGCGGCCCGCAGACAGGCAAGTCTGGGTACCCTGGTTCCCAGTACGCCGACATGAGCGATATGCATGACAGTCAGCGGGCGCTTTTGCACACCCGAAACCCCACACGCCCGGGAGGGACCCCGTCGGGGAGCGTGGCGGCTATGGGCTGCTCTAGGTCGATTCGCTCTCCCCTTGAGCCTCATGGATCGATGCCCTCCAATGCGAAGAATGAACGAAGAACGAGAAAGAAAGATACAAGGGTAGGGGATAAAGATAGATGAACACAAAAGTGTAATAGATTGATTGGTTCGATTGGTGTTGTTCAATCGGCCATCACCTCTAACATATATAAGAGGCGCCTGGACTTCCCATAGAAGTAAAGGACTCATCTAGGCTTTCCTTACACGGAAAATTACATCAATTCACGTCCTAGATTCCTAGTTCTATTCCAACTCAAATTCAGTCTAAATCTGGCCCAAACTTGAGTCTTCCTCCTTGCGTGCGCCGTGGAACTTGCATATGACCTCCGATCAAGATGGGCCAAATACCATATTTATGCGCCTCGACGTGATGAACAATTCTTATGTTGAACACTTCTCCAAATAAGGCCATCTAGAATACTCTATGAAGCCATCTTTACCTTCCAGTCGGACTCGGTCTTGCAGCTAACTGTACTGTCCGAGTCTCGTAGTGAATTTGCGGGCCGTATACTATCTCAGATGATAATGACCACAAAACCAAAGTTCATCGTTTTGACGATGCACACAACTTCTGTGTTGATCACTTCTGTGTTGATCACTTTTGCATATGAACTTGGATTGATATGATTCATATATGAAAATCGATCGCCTCGACGAGACGAAGACAATTAATGTAGAGTGATCCTTCATCTGAGGTTGTTTCGAAGGCGCAATCGGTCGAAAAGCATTCAGAACACTAAATTTTACCACTCGGAGTATAGTTTCGGTTCCTAAGATAAGGTCAGATAATGATAACCAAAACATCAAAGTTGTTCCACTCGGCGACGTGAATCTTTTCATGCTAGAAACCCTTTCACTCGGGACCATCTTCATTGCATTCTGTATCTTGCCAAAATCGGGTGTCAACAAGAGGTAAATCACATGTATAAAGTAACGTAAATACTTTCCTATGGGCTTGTTAGTTTCTAGGGTCACGTCCTACAGTCAACATGTGCTCTGATATCATCTTTGTAGCGACCCGACCCAAATGGATCAAGTCTCTGTGCTTCAGTGTCATCCCTAGATCAGTACTCGAGGATTTATAATAGAGGTAAATCACATGTAAAAAGTAACGTAAATACTATTACCTCAATCAACATAGCGGAAGTAACAACATGGTTGTGGAGTCCCAACAACACCAACGGCAAAGTTGAGTGTAGACATCGCAACCCTAACGTATCACTTACTCGTCGAATAATTCCTGCAACATGAGACGTTGCAGCCATGTAGGTCAGTACATTGAATGTACTGGCAAATCCACACCCTAGAATAATGATGAACACTATCTATCACTACATGCATATTTGGCTGGTGTAGGCTGTAAGGTTTATTTCGCATAAAACTAGTTTTCCCCTACAACAAAGGAATAAATTCTTATTTACTACTTAGTTGAATTAATCAACATTGAGAGTCGTTCCTCCATATCAATCCCCAAGTTACCAAAATTAATAACCCAACAATTTTATTAGATCAAGTGATGAGATCAACAAAATAATCCACTTCTAGGTACTCAAAGAGGTCCATAACCATGGATATGGCTACTCGTGAATAGTTTTTACACTCTGTAGAGGTTTGTGCACTTTTCCCCACAAGACTCGATCGCCTCCGTTTAATTTCTCGCACTGCATGGTGTTTGATAACCGAATGACCGAGACACATTCTTTCAGTAGCATTTACTCTTCACCCTGGATATACCGGTACACCTACATTACCCCTACATCTGCTAGTCCACCACTGAAAGAGCTCACACAACATACTCAACTATGCCAGAGCCCATAATGGCTTGTGGCTACACATGGAAGTTTCTAGGAATGAAAATGTCGTATGATCCCTTTGAGCCTGGGTGGCATTCCAATAGGGTGATCACACGGGTCCTCCGGGATCTCCTAGGACAACACTGGACCCTCCAGGTGCCCGGGCAAACAACTGGGTGCTCCAGGGTGCCCCAACCAATCCACCCATATGTGTATTAATGTTGCCACCTTACACTTTCCCTTAATTATTATTACACTCACAACTTTCATGAAATTTCACATACTAATCCACGTCTACAAGCATGGCTAAGCAAAAAGGAACAAAGCGTATATTCCCGGCGTTGATGTCAAGTCAATGGGTTCCTACCTCATGAACTACATAGCATCACCACATGTTTCCAAACCCTACTAATGCAATCTTTGAGGATATAACTAATGCAACTAAAACTGGGTATTGGAAAGTATGACCAAAGTATGAACTTGCCTTGTACTATTGATGTCAATTCTTCGCATTCATAACTCATGATAGATCTACTCGTCACACTCCGATCAATCTAACGTAAGCAAGCAATAGTAACCACACATATGCAATCAAGAAAAAGAATCAAAAAACAGAACTCAGAAAACATCAAAAACTAGCAAATGTCTCTTGCAATGGAAAACAATTTCTAATAGTACCAAAATTAAGTGAATTTGGCCTTATCAGAAAGTTTAGGTCAAGAGCTTCGATTTGCAAAAAGAATCAACTCAAACGGAGTTACGAAATTCAAGTAATGACAAAAAGAAGTTTTATTTCAAATCTGTTTGAATTCAAATTTTAAAACTTTCAAAAATATTTTTAGTTTAGTTCTCTGGATAGATGAGATCATGACGAAGAAGTGGGCGTTGGTTTCGTTGGATTTGGAATAACTAGTAAAAAGTTACGAAGGTTTGAAGTTCAGGGGCTAAACTATAAAATAGAAATAATTACACCTACGTCCCTGCACAGAATATGAACAACAAAAGAAAAACTAACTAGTGAACGTTTGCCATATAACACTGAACAACGAACATGTTCGCTTAAACTAACTAACCAACGAACAAACCATAAATAGATCTAAATTTAAAAAACACCAGATCTAGGTTTTTAAATAAAAACTAGGCGGCGCGGTGGTTACCGATTCGAGTCGGCTTTTAAATAAAAACAGGCGGCGACGGTCGGGGCAGATTGGGTCCGGCGGTCTGGGCTTCGCCGCCGGGTCGGCAGCTCCGGCGACTCCGGTGGCGGCGGGAGTGCGGCTCTGGCGAGGTGAGGACGGAGGCGTGTTGGGCCGGCTAGGCCGGCCCGGTTCGGTCCGTCTGATTTTTTTTATTAAATACATGCAGTAAAATAAATAACAAAAAATTTAAAATAATAATATAATATAGGCATATTATATATCGATTTTTTCAAAAAAAGTTTTTCTACAACCTGAACATTTTTCTAGAGTCAAATAAAATCTATAGAAATTTAAATAAAACAAACAGTGCTGCTGTTGCAATAAAATCCAATAAAAATCATTTTAAAAATGCAAAAATAATTTCAAATTTATTTCTCTCAAATTTTCTACTTTAGTGAATCATTTTACCCTATTTTCAATATATTTTATTTTTGGAGAAAAATAATTCGAATAAAACCAACTAATTCCAAATTTGAAAATGAGTTTAACAATATTTCAAAAGAACTTCCAACTCATATTTCTATAACTTGGAGAAGTCATTTTATCTCCTCTCATGAAAATCATTGAGTTGCTTAAAGTTTCTGAATTTTAAAATATTTCCAAATGAAATTCAAATGTTTTCAAAAACCCTTTTCATTTTAAATGGAAGAAGTCATGTAATCTTCTCTATCAGGTTTTTGTATTTGAAAAGAATTCGAATTCATGGAGATCATAAATGCAAAGTGAAAGTTTGGGAAAGTCCTTTTGTTCCCTCTCATTAAACTTTCGAAATTTTCAAATTTCACTCAATTTCACAGAACATATCACACAAGCAATCAAAACTATCTATTTAATTTAACATTCCAAAATTTAGAATTTTGGGATGTTAAAAACCTACCACACTTAAAATGAATCTCGTCCTCGAGATTCGGAGAGGCTAGCAATAAATATGTTGTGGTTCGAGGTCTCCTAACAAATCCATTGATCGGTATGGTTTAGTGTGCTACCACACTTAGAAGCATGGGTATGGTTCCATCAAAAGTCATGTACTCCGTCCTTATTGTTGACAGGGTCGGTCTTCTCGAACCTTCGGGATAATTCCTTCTCTAGACTCTCTCGGTAGTGGCATAACCTTTGTCCTCAATTCTTGTGTCCTTTCATCTTGCTAAAGTATTTTCGAGACTGGCTCTTCTTAGTTGACAGGTCTGGCGCCAATACTAAACAAATATCGATATCTCATGGTGGGCATCAAACAATTTGACCGGGTCCCTGCAGAAAATGGGCCTGGGCTTCATTCTCACCGTATGACCTACGGTTGGCAACAACTGCCTCATACAAGAGAAAAATTGTCATACCATTCTAAGGTTTAAACAAGGTTTTGATATTGTCGTCTCTCTACTATGGGTAAGTCACTCAGATTTACCATCCCGTATAGCAGAGGCGAATAATAAGAGTAAGTCGGTATGGTGATCAATCCATTCCGCACCCAAATCATTACCATGTATATGGTTTAGTTAATCTCGCATTCTAACACTCGGTCATCCTCACAAGCATTGCATAATTTCTCTTATCGACGAACTGAGTTCGGATAATGCTACTTCTCGAGCTTGCGTTGTATTCCCTCGAAGAGGAATGGGTGATGCAGCAGAGTAGCGTAAGTATTTCCCTTAGTTTTTGAGAACCAAGGTATCAATTCAGTAGGAGACCACGTGCAAGTCCCTCGCACCTGCACAAACAAATAAGAACTTCGCAACCAACGCGATAAGGGGTTGTCAATCCCTTTATGGTCACTTGCGAAAGTGAGATCAGATAGATAGGATAGTTTGATATTTTTGGTATTTTTGGATATAAGAACAGAAAGTAAAAGCGAAAAAGTAAAGTATATTGTATATTGATATGTTGAGAACAGACCCGGGGGCCATAGTTTTCTCTAGTGGCTTTTCTCATGATAGCGGTATTCTACGGCGGGTAAACAAATTACTGTCGAGCAATTGATAGAAAAGCGAATACTTATGAGACTATCTAGGCATGATCATTATATATAGGCATCACGTCCAAGACAAGTAGACCGAAACGATTCTGCATCTACTACTAATACTCCACACATCGACCGCTATCCAGCATGCATCTAGAGTATTAAGTTCATAAGAACAGAGTAACGCCTTAAACAAGATGACATGATGTAGAGGGATAAACTCAAATAACATGATATAAACCCCATCTTTTTATTCTCGATGGCAACAATACAATACGTGCCTTGCTGCCCCTACTGTCACTGGGAAAGGACATCGCAAGATTGAACCCAAAGCCAAGCACTTCTCCCATTGCAAGAACTATAGATCTAGTAGGCCAAACCAAACAAATAATTCGAAGAGACTTGCAAGGATATTATAATCACACATAAGAGTTCAGAAAAGAACCAAATATTTCTCATAGATAATCTTGATAATAAACCCACAATTCATCGGATCTCGACAAACACACCGCAAAAAGAGATTACATCGAATAGATCTACTCGAAGACCGAGGAGAACTTGGCATTGAGATCCAAAGAGAGAGAATAAGCCATCTAGATACTAGCTATGGACCCGAAGGTCTGTGGTAAACTACTGACAACTCATGGTGAGGCAATGATGATGATGTAGAAGCACTCTGTGGTAGATCCCCCCTCCAGCGGAGCTCCGAAACAGGCCCCAAGATGGGATCTCACCGGAACAGAAGGTTGTGGCTGTGGAACTAGGGTTTTCTATCCTCTTCTGATGGTTTCGGGGTACGTATGTATATATAGGAGGAAGGAGGGGACCGGAGGCCAAACGTGGGGCCCACAAGGCAGGAGGCGCGCCAAATGGGGGGCGCCCCCCACCTTTGGGGACGCGACGTGTGCCCTACTCTATGGTTTTCAAGTCTCCCGTGCGTATTTTGCTCCAGAAATATCTCTCCCGAAGTTTCATTCCGTTTGGACTCCGTTTGATATTCCTTTTCTGTAAAACCTTGAAATAGGCAAAACACAGCAATCTGGACTAGGCCTTTGGGTTAATAGGTTAGTCCGAAAAATAATATAAAATTGTATAACAAAGCCCATTAAGCATCCAAAACATCATAAATAATAGCATGGAACAATAAATAATTATAGATACGTTGGTGACGTATCAACTATCCCCAAGCTTAATTCCTGCTCGTCCTCGAGTAGGTAAATGATAAAAACAGAATTTTTTATGTGGAATGCTAACCAACATAGTTTTTAATGTAATTCTCATAATTCTGGCATGAATGTTCAGATCTGAAAGATTCAAGACAAAAGTCTATATTGACATAAGAAATAATAATACTTCAAGCATACTAACAAAGCTATCATGTCTTCTCCAAATACTATGGCGGAAGAAAGTTATCCCTACAAAATCATATAGTCTGGCTATGCTCCCTCTTCATCACACAAAATATCCATATCATGCACAACCACGGTTTCAGCCAGACACTTGTTTTCATACTTTATTCTTCCAAACCTTTCAACTTTCATGCAATACATGAGCGTGAGCCATGGACATAGCACTATGTGGAATAGAGTGGTGGTTGTTGAGAAGACAAAAAGGAGGGAGATAGTCTCACATCAACTAGGCATATAAATGGGCTATGGAGATGCCCATCAATAGATATCAATGTGAGTGAGTAGGGATTGCCATGCAACGGATGCACTAGAGTTATAAGTGTATGAAAGCTCAACAAAAGAAACTAAGTGGGTGTGCATCCAACTTGTTTGCTCACGAAGACCTAGGGCATTTGAGGAAGCCCATCGTTGGAATATACAAGTGTTGAAAAAGATAGTAGCAATTTTCCCTTTTTTGGGAAGGGCCTTTTCTTTTGTTCGTCCTTTCCTCACTTGGGACAATGCTCTAATAATGATGATCATCACGCTTATATTGAATTACAACTCGATATAACAACTCGATATGACAACTCGATACTAGAACAAGGTATGACTCTATATGAATGCCTCCGGCGGTGTACCGGGATGTGCAATGAATCAAGAGTGACATGTATGAAAAGTTATGCATGGTGTCTTTGCCACAAATACGATGTCAACTACATTATCATGCATGGCAATATGACAATATGAAGCATGTCATATGAACGAAACGGTGGAAAGTTGCATGGCAATATATCTCGGAAGGGCTATGGAAATGCCATGATATGTAGGTATGGTGGCGGTTTTGAGGAAGATATATGGTGGCTGTTTTGAGGAAGGATATATAGTGGGTGTATGGTACCGGCGAAAGTTGCGCGGTACAGGAGAGGCTAGCAATGGTGGAAAGGTGAGAGTGCGTATAATCCATGGACTCCACATTAGTCATAAGAACTCATATACTTATTGCAAAAATTTACGAGTCATCAAAAGACAGGAATCCACGCATGCTCCTAGGGGGGAGGTTGGTAGGAGTTAACCATCGCGCGCCCCCGACCTCCACACAATTGATGACACTCTACAAATACCTCATGCTCTAACTTCGTCACATAGCGGTTCACCATACGTGGATGCTACGGGAATCACTAACTTTAACACAAGTATTTCTGAATTTCATAATAACTCCACTAGCATGACTCTAATATTACTATCCTCGTATCTCAATACAATTATCAAGCATCCAACTTCTCTTCATATTCAATGCACTTAATGTGAAAGTTTTAGTACATTGATCTTGGATGCCTATCATGTGAAGGCTAGTTTTATAGCCAAAGTACATTACCATGCTGTTTTAATAGACTCTCAAAAGGTTATAAGTGAAGCATGAGAGATCAACAATTTCAAAATATAATTACCACCGTGCTCTAAAAGATATAAGTGAAGCACTAGAGCAAAAACTATTCGACTCAAAAGATATAAGTGAAGCAAATAGAGTGTTCTTACAATTCCTAGGCCATATTTCTCTCTCTCTCTCAAAATGGTGTGTACAGCAAGGATAATTGTGGCAAACTAACAAGCAAAGACTAAAATGATACATGACGCTCCAAGTAAAACTCATATCATGTGGTGAATAAAAATATAGCTCCGAGTCTAGTTACCGATAGATGAAGAAGAAAGAGGGGATGCCTTCCCGGGGCATCCCCAAGATTAGGCTTTTGGTTGTCCTTGAATTTTACCTTGGGGTGCCTTGAGGATCCCCAAGCTTAGGCTCTTGCTACTCTTTGTTCCATAGTCCATCAAAGCAATACTCAAAACTTGAAAACTTCACAACACAAAACTTAGACAAAAATCTTGTGAGCTCCGTTAATATAGGAAAACAAACCACTACTCAAAGGTACTGCAATGAACTCATTCTTTGTTTATATTGGTGTTAAACCTACTGTATTCCAACTTCTCTCTAATTCATATCCTCCAATACTACTCATAGATTCATCAAAATAAGCAAACAACACACGAAAAACAGAATCTTTCAAAAACAGAACAGTCTGTAGTAATATGTAACTTTCGCATACTTCTGTAACTCCAAAAAATTGAAATAAATTGTTAAACGTGAGGAATTTGTCTACTAATCATCTGCAAAAAGAATCAACTAAATAGCACACTCCAGCAAAATCTGGTGACCATTCTAGCGAGCGCTAACGATTCTGTTTTTCACAGCAAGATGATATAAACTTCACACAAGTCTTCCCAAAGGTTCTACTTGGCACAAACACTAATTAAAACGCAAAACCACATCTAAACAGAAGCTAGATGCAATATTTATTCCTAAACAGAAGCAAAAACAAAATAAAATAAAATTGGGTTGCCTCTAACAAGCCCTATCGTTTTACGCCCCTAGCTAGGCACGATACAAAGATAGATCTATGTATTGCCATCTTTGGAAGGCAATTCATAAGTGGCTCTCATAATAGATTCATATGGTAATTTGATTTTCTTTCTAGGAAAGTGTTCCATGCCTTTCCTTAACGGAAATTGGAATCTAATATTTCCTTCCTTCATGTCAATAATTGCAACAATCGTTCTAAGGAAAGGTCTACCAAGAATAATAGGACATGAAGGATTGCAATCTATATCAAGAACAATGAAATCTACGGGCACATAATTCCTATTGGCAATAATAATAACATCATTAATCCTTCCCATAGGTTTCTTAATGGTAGAATCCGCAAGGTGCAAATTTAAAGAACAATCATCAAGCTCATGGAAACCTAACAAATCACAAAAAGTTTTTGGGATAGTGGAAACACTTGCACCCAAATCACACAAAGCAAAGCATTCATGATCTTTAATTTTTATTTTAATAGTAGGTTCCCACTCACCATAAAGCTTTCTAGGGATAGAAACTTCTGATTCAAGTTTTTCTTCATAAGATTGCATCAAAGCATCAACTATGTGTTTGGTAAAAGCTTTATTTTGACTATAAGCATGCGGAGAGTTTAGTACGGATTGCAACAAGGACATACAATCAATCAAAGAGCAAATATAGTAATTGAATCCCTTGAAATCCAAAGTAGTGGGTTCATCACTATGCAAAGTTTTAATCTCTTCACTCCCACTTTTAACAATTTTAGCATCAAGATCTAAAAACTCCGAATCATTAGGACACATTTTAATTAAAGTAGACTCATCACGAATCCCATCTCTATCAAGATTCATACTAGAAAACAAGTATCTAATAGGAGACACATCAATAACTTTCAGATCTTCATCTTTATTTTCATGATAACTAGAAGAACACGCTTTTATATAATTCTCTCTTTTAGCATGCATCCTAGCGGTTCTTTCTTTGCATTCATCAATGGAAATTCTCATGGATTTGAGAGACTCGTTGATATCATGCTTAGGTGGAATAGATCTAAGTTTCAAAGAATCAACATCAAGAGTAATTCTATCCACACTTCTAGCCAATTCATCAATCTTAAGCAATTTTTCTTCAAGCTAAGCATTGAAATTCTTTTGCGAATTCATAAACTCCTTAACACTAGTTTCAAATTCAAAAGGCATCTTTCCATAAGAGTTATTGTAGGAATTTCCATAATTATTAGAGGAATTACTAGGAAAAGGCCTAGGATTAAAGTTTCCTCTATAAGCATTGTTACCAAAATTATTCCTACCAACAAAATTCACATCCAAAGAATCATTATTATTTTCAATCAACGTGGATAAAGGCATATCATTAGGATCAGAAGAAGCACTATTAGCAGCAAATAATTTCATAAGTTCATCCATCTTTCCCCTCAAAACACTAATCTCTTCAATAGCATGCACTTTTTTACTAGTAGATCCTTCAGTGTGCCATTGAGAATAATTAACCATAATATTATCTAGGAGTTTGGTAGCTTCTCCTAAGGTAGTTTCCATTAAAGTACCTCGTGCGGCCGAATCTAAAAGATTTCAAGAAGCAAAATTCAAGCCAGCATAAAAGTTTTGAATAATCATCCATAAGTTCAAACCATGTGTAGGGCAATTACGTATCATTAGTTTCATTCTTTCCCAAGCTTGTGCAACATGCTCATGATCTAGTTGCTTAAAATTAATAATATCATTTCTAAGAGAGATGATCTTAGCAGGAGGGAAATACTTAGAGATAAAAGCATCTTTGCACTTATTCCACGAGTCAGTACTATTTCTAGGCAAAGAGGAAAACCAAGTTTTAGCACGATCTCTAAGTGAAAACGGAAATAACTTTAATTTGACAATATTGTTATCCGTATCCCTTTTTTTTGCATATCACACAAATCAACAAAGTTGTTTAGATGGGTAGCAGCATCTTCACTAGGGGCCGGAAAATTGATCTTTCATGACAAGATTCAACAGAACAGCATTGATCTCACATGATTCAGCATCGATGATAGGAGCAATTGGAGTGCTAATAAAATCATTAGTGTGGGTATTGGACAAGTCACACAATTTGGTATTTTTCTAAGCCATAGTGACAAGCAAGCAAACCAACACACAAGCAAACAAGAAGCAAGGGAACGATAAACACATGGCAAAAAGAAGGGCAAATAAAACGGCAAGGGTGAAGTGGGGAAGAGGAAAACGAGAGGCAAATAAATGTAATGCGAAGGATAAGGTTTGTGATAGGTACTTGGTATATGACTTTTGCGTAAGCCTCCCCGGCAACGGCGCCAGAAATTCTTCTTGCTACTTCTCGAGCTTGCGTTGTATTCCCTCGATGAGGAAAGGGTGATGCAGCACAGTAGCATAAGTATTTCCCTCAGTTTTTTAGAACCAAGGTATCAATCCAGTAGGAGACCACGCGCAAGTCCCTCGCACCTGCACAAACAAATAAGAACTTCGTAGCCAACGCGATAAGGGGTTGTCAATCCCTTTACGGTCACTTACAAAAGTGAGATCTGATAGATAGGATAGTTTGATATTTTGAGAATAGACCCGAGGCCATAGTTTTTTCTAGTGGCTTCTCTCATGATAGCGGTATTCTACGACGGGTAAACAAATTACTATCGAGAAACTAATAGAAAATTGAATACTTATGAGACTATCTAGGCATGATCATTATATATAGGCATCACGTCCGAGACAAGTAGACATAAACGATTCTGCATAGATAATCTTGATCATACTGTCGAGCAACCAAATATTTCTCATAGATAATCTTGATCATAAACCCACAATTCATCGGATCTCGACAAACACACCACAAAAAGAGATTACATTAAATAAATCTCCTCGAAGACCGAGGAGAACTTGGTATTGAGATCCAAAGAGAGAGAAGAAGCCATCTGGATACTAGCTATGGACCCGAAGGTCTGTGGTAAACTACTCACAACTCATGGTGAGGCGATGATGATGATGTAGAAGCACTCCGTGGTAGATCCCCCCCTCCAACGGAGCTTCGGAACAGGCCCCAAGATGGGATCTCACAGGAACAGAAGGTTGTGGCTGTGGAACTAGGGTTTTCTCTTCTCTTCTGATGGTTTCAGGGTACGTAGGTATATATAGGAGGAAGGAGGGCACCGGTGGCCAAATGTGTGGCCCACGAGGCAGGGGTGCGCCCTATAGAGGGGGGGGGGCCCTTGTGGACGCCACATGTGCCCTACTCCGTGGTTCTCAAGTCTCCCGTGCGTATTTTTCTCTAAAAATATCTCTCTTGAAGTTTCATTCCGTTTGGACTCCGTTTGATATTCCTTTTCTGTAAAACCCTGAAATAGACAAAAACCAGCAATCTGGACTGGGCCTTTGGGTTAATAGGTTAGTCCCAAAAATAATATAAAAGTGTATAACAAAGCCCATTAAACATACAAAACATCATAAATAATAGCATGGAACAATAAAAAATTATAGATGCGTTGGAGACGTATCAGATAACTTCATGGATTCTGCAAGCCTAACGAAACAGCTATCGTTCTTCACAACTCTCGGGTTTTGCATAAACTCCTCTAAACGTCTGCTGATAAAGTCGTAACTCCTTCCAGGGTTTTTCCTTCAGCAAGAGTGTGCTTGCTTCTTGACAGCTCCTGGGGCCTGTGGGTTATGGTCCTTCTCATCACTTGTAATACTTGGTCTCATCATTAGGTTGCAACTGATCATTCTTCCAACATCCAGCTTCCTTAGCATCTTTAACTCCATCCAATTGTACTATATTCCTTCCTTCTGTTGGTACAAACTAAGATGTAATTACTGAGACTCATCTTTGTCTGATCCATTCCAAGGTATGTTGTAACTAGCTCTTGTATTCGGGTAACAATGTTGGGTCGTACCGCCCTTAAAATGAAAACACTAGTTCTCTTCAAAATATTATTCCATGTATCATGATTTCACTCATTGCCTATATAGTAACAACTCATAAAATCCAAAATCTATACCCTGATGCCAACTTTATTGATTCTCAACCTATTACAATCCACTGCATTTCCATTACATGCTTCAACTCAACTACTTAGCATAAGTCTCCTTCTCCTTGGGACAATCTCTAGCATAGTGCCCTGCTTCCTTACAGCAGAAACATATTACTTCTGACAAGTCTTGTGGTTCCCTTGTGATCACGTAGCCTCCTTAGGTCCTCGGCTTATGGGCCCACTTCAGAACTTGTATATCCTTAACTCATCCTTGGAGTCACTATTGTTCCACACTCCAGCATTACACTCTCTTTAAATCCAATTGTACCTATTTCCTTCATACCTTTGGGATAAGCATCATATCAAGAATAACCTCCAACTTATTTTGTGCAAACTCCACTCTTTGGAGCAACATTTTCTTTTCCATTGGTCCAGTGTTCACACAGAAAAGTATCGCCCCCAAAAACTAAATGCACTGGTTCATTCGTAATTCCTATTCTCCTCATATCAAATCTTTTATTACATACTGAACCACTATTCAACACTCAAATTTCAAGGGTGTGTCACTACAATTGTAGCCATCCACATAGTTGGGTATGGTCAAACATTCCTTCAATCTTTATTCATTTGTCCTTGCTGAGGATGCTTCAGTCCCACTAGAATTGTGCAATGTGATTCTTGAAATCATCGATCTTTTGCTTCGTCATACTGGTCGTATGCTTCATCTCCATCATCTCTGCATGCACCCCACTCAGGCATTCCTGAGTGTGACAAAGTCTCACTTCAAGTATTTCTCCAATATGACGTATGGCCTCCATAGCAGCTTCACGAACAGAATCGAAAAATGTTGTTCGTGGTACTCGGGAGATGAAAAAGTACTGACCCATAGTCTTTGGGCAAACTCCTTTCACACGGTGGAGGTGTACCTCCACGTACCAAAGTTCAATTCCGTTCTCCAGGAAGGGAGAACCCTTGTAGACTACATCTCCTTCCAGGTGAATATGCTTCATCATGTACTGCAGGATCTAGTCAAGGTCATGATCATTTCCGGGTCCTTGAGAAAAGACTCGTATAGGGTTGTCATCTGTAGGTATAAGATAGAAGGGGTACTCAGGATAATGTATGTATTTCCTTGGGTGAGGTGTGGTTGTTTGTCCGAGAAAGGTTTGGGGTCAGCTTGTCCATGGGTTATAAGTTTTAGTCTGGATGAGATAGCAAGAGAGGCACTCACACTCAACCTACAACTCCTAACTTTCCATATTAGATTCCAAACATATCACCTTCTATTGTTTCACGAACTATTACAATGTCCTTTCCATAACTCATCTCAACATCGTAATAAAAGTGTATTCCGCATTCATTTACATGCTTTATTCCAATATCAAGATCTCAACTACTCTGCTTAATCTTTCCTCGGGTCTGAACCTTCTCTAGCAAAATGCCCTACTTCCTTGCAGCGTAACAAATGACATCAGACAAGTCTAGGGGCTTCATGGTGATTATCTTGGTTCACTGGGTTCTTGGCTTCCTTGTTGGGAAGTTGCTAGCGTAATGACCTAGGTCCTTGCACCTGTAACATGTGATGTGACTCAAGTCCTTTTTCCCAGAAATTGGGTTGTTCTGGGTACACATGCTCTTTCTCTTCCTTGACTTCTTCGTTCCGATCAGTGCTTCTGTTTCCTATGGGTCATACTCAAATTGTCAGAAATTCTACTGGGTACTCCCTCTGACAATGGTGGGAAATGTGTCCTTCTTCTCCACATGAATAACATGACTTGGTGCAAAGTTTAATTGGGTCTTCTTCATGTGTGCCCTCCACATCTTGCTTCATCTCAGGTTCTTCTAAAATTTCCATGAGGGCTTCTTTCATTGCTTCTTTCTCCTGCTAAATAGTTTGTTGTACCACGGGGTAAATGTGACACTGAGCAGGGTGGTGGGTAGTCCCTTCACATAAGAAACAAGTAATCTGCCTAGTGGGCATTCTTCAGCTGGGTGACTTTCTTCACAATGAGGGCATTCATCATTGTGCTCCGCTTGGGTGTGTCCTATTTCTCCACAAGTCCTGCAGGCACAAGGTTTCTTCTTCGGGTTGTCACCACGCCTTCGGATGAGACGGGATTTTAACAGAGTTTTCTTGAATTCCTCCCAACCTTTTGCTACATTACATCCTTGTATGGCTTGATGCATTTTCCACCATGTTGCATCACTTTTAGTAAACTACTGAAGAGCGTATTGAACCTCATACTTCCTTGCAATCAAATTTTTCCTGAAGTGATCCTCTATGTTTTGTATCCATAGCTCTGCCTCTGGCTGGGTCATTGGTCCAAAGAATACAAGTCTATCTTCATTCATCCTTTATTGGGCCCAAGGGTTTTGGGATGAGATTCAGGAGATGAAGAGAGATACACTCAATACAAACAATAGTTTTGAAGAGACGGGTTTTATTTTGTGGCCGTCGGAAAACATCAAACAAATGACGGCTCACAATCGTCGCATCTAATGTAAGTACATAACAGGGGTTTGGTCTTCTAAAGGTCAATATATCTTCAAAGTCGTCAACACTTCTAATGCATGGTGAAATGATGTTTACTCTGTAGTGGTCAAAATGGAAAAGGGTATTGTCTAACTATTTAAGGTAAGAGGGAAGATTTAACAAACCGGGGAAAAATAAGAGAGGTAAAGAATATTTTTGAAAATAAAGTTTTAGAGAAATCATTTCCTATGTGCTTGCTAGTTTCTAGGGTCACGTCCTACAGTCAACATGTGCTCTGATACCATCTTTGTAGCGACCCAACCCGAAAGGATCAAGTCTCTGTGCTTTAGTGTCATCCCTAGATCAGTATGCTGACACACACAATACTCGAGGATCTATAACAGAGGTAAATCACATGTATAAAGTAACGTAAATACTATTAACTCAATCAACATAGCGGAAGTAACAACTTGGTTGTGGAGTCCCAACAACACCAACGGAAAAGTTGAGTGAGTGTAGACATCGCAACCCTAACATATCACCTACTCATCGAATAATTCCGACACCATAGAATAATGATGAACAATATCTATCACTACATGAATATTTGGCTGGTGTAGGCTGTAAGGTTTATTTTGCATAAAGCTAGTTTTCCCCTACAACAAAGGAATAAATTTTTATTTATACTCAGTTGAATTAATCAATATTGAGATTGGTTCCAACATCTCAAATCCCCAAGTTACCAAAATTAATAACCCAACAATTTTATTAGATCAAGTGATAAGATCAACAAAATAATCCACTTCTAGATACTCAAATATGTCCATAACCGTGGATACGGCTACTCATGAATAGTTTCTACACTCTGTAGAGGTTTGTGCACTTTTCCCCACAAGACTCGATCGCCTCCGTTTAATTTCGCGCACTGCATGGTGTTTGAGAACCGGATGACCGAGACACAGTCTTTCAGTAGCATTTCTTATTTACCCTGGATAGACCGGTACACCTACATTCCCCCTACATCTGCTAGTCCACCATTGAAAGAGCTCACACAACATACTCAACTATGCCAGAGCCCATAATGTCTTGTGGCTGCACATGGAAGTTTCTAGGCATGAAAATATCATATGATCCCTTTGAGCCTGGGTGGCATTCCAATAGGGTGATCACACGGGTCCTCCGGGATCCCCTAGGACAACACTGGACCCTCCAGGTGCCCGGGCAAACCACTGGGTGCCCCAGGGTGCCCCAACTGAAAGTGCAGTATCTCGACTAGAGGGGGGGTTAATAGGCGATTTTTATGAAATGCTTCAAAACATGGTAGTTTTGAAGACAAAAGATAAACTCAATCCTATTAGTATGCATCGGAAAGTAGACTACACTAGACTAGCCATAGTCATGTATTCAATGAAGTGAAAGCACGAAGACTAATAGCAGCTAGGCAGTAGGGATCATGATGGAAGACGTAATGAAGCCAATCACAACAAGTAGATACTCAGTGAAGTCAATCAGACAAGGCACGCATGCAATGACTTCACAACATAGAGCAGTAAGTAAAGGGAAGGAAAGGATAGAACCAGTAGCTCGGGAAGACAGTGATTTGTTAGACTAGTTCCAGTTGCTGTGACAACTGTACGTCTGGTTAGGGAGGCTGAGATTTAACTCAGAAGACCGCGTCTTCACCTTGTTCCCCTTGAGCTAAGGACACCTAGTCCTCTCCCAATCACTCTGGTAAGTCTTCAAGGTAGACTTCCAAACCTTCACAGACGTTGTTCACCAGCGATCCACAATGACTCTTGGATGCTCATAACGCGACGCCTAACCGGCTGGAGGAAACACAGTCCTCAAGTGTAATAAGTCTTCAGGTCACACAGACAGAAAGACTTCAGTGATGCCTAACTGTCACACCCTGCATTTTGTAACATGTAATTTGTAACTTTGAAGCATGAAAATTTGGACCAGCAAAATTTTTTAGCATCATTTGGCTTTTATTTGGAAATTGAGTTTTCTTCATTTGCTTTTTCATGTGCTCATTAAAGTCAACTCTGATCTCTTGTAGATTTCATCTCCTTATCCAAAACTTCTGCCCAATGATCATGCCAAGTGTTATATAGCAGTATAGTATTTTCTTACAAAATTAATTTGGCCAAATAGTATTTTATAAATTTAGTTTTCCAAAAACCCCTGAATTGAGATTTGCACTGCAAGTACTTGATTTAGGGTGTGAAAATTATTTCAAAAGGTTTATTTGAGACCTAGTAATCATAGGACTCCCAGAAACAACAAAGGTATAATTTTAAAAGTTATTTTTCCTATTTTATTTAAAAGTTTTTTCTTAAGGCCAGAAATGGTCTTTAATAGGGGAAAATTATTTAACTGTTTCAAAAATATTTGCCAAAATTCAGAGAGACTCATAGGACATATATTGTCCATATATGAGTTTCAACACTTGGTCATGTTCAAAATAATGGGCTAAACCCTCTAAAACCCTTTCTGGATATTTCAAGCTTTTGAAATATTTACAAAGAAAACTTTCTCCAAAAATTCCAGGGAAATTCTATCATGTCATATATGACATATTTGATGATCTTGCCAAGTCCCATGCCTTGGGAAGCAAGAAAACATCCTCAAACCCCTTCATAACCATTCTGTCCATATTTGAAGTTTGAGCAACTTTACATTGCCAAACTTGTCCAAATGCTCTCAAACTTGGTGCTCATGCTAGAATGGCCTAATAAGGAACCTAGACCAAATGGCACAAGAATTTGAATAGAGCAACTTGATTAGATCACCTCAAAACCCTTTCTGTTCAAATGCAAATTTGAACAACTTTACATTACCAACTTTTTATCTGGAGCTTCAAACTTTGTGGGCTTGATCAATACCCCAAATGATGATGCTACACCAAGTGGTGCATCAAGGGGAGATGATTAGCTTGACTCAATCAAGATGAAACTGGTTCTGTTGATTTCTAGGGTTCACCAAAGTTACATTGGCCAGTTTCTCCAAATGGGCCCAAATTTGGTGAAGCACCCTATTTTCTCATGCCTTTCAACCCTGTCAAGTGCCATGTCAAGTGGAATTCATTTACTTGACCAAACACAGATCAAACACCTTCTGCAGAATTTCTAAAACCTCCAACTTGACCACTTTCACTTTTCTCCATGGCCTCAACTTCTTACCACAGGCTCATTGAGTTACCAGCTACCTCCAGTAACTGCCCCAGCACCACAGCTCCATGATTGAGGGGTGAAACCCTTGTTTTACCTTGCTATACAGCCAGTTTCCACCATTTTACCAACACTCTCCCTCTCTCTCTGCAACCCCAGGGCATCCAAGGCCTCAGGCCCTTTCTTTACTTCTCCTACAACGTGCTAGACACTGTTGGACACGCTGGATCGGGCCAAACCGGCGAGAGCACGCTGATGCCAGCAATACGCATGCTCTGGAGCGTGCGAACAGTGTCCTCCGCATGCTGGCTCCAGCCAATCGCCGATCCCCGACAACCTCGAGCCTCCCCCTCGCGCCAGTCGAGGCGCCTCGACGTCCGCAACCTCCCCGGTGCTGTCCCCCCTCCTCCTGCGCCCTCCAGTGAACGTCGTCGCACGCGCACCGGCCGCCCGCTTCGGCCATTCTTCTGCCTCACACGCGCGCGCGCCTCTGACGCTCCCCCGCTCCTCCTCTCACCTCAGCTGGACGTAGAGCTCGTCCAGGAACTCCCCAGACTCATCCCCGTCGCCTCCCGTGCGCTGTAGCGTCGAGCCGGAGCTCGCCGGCGCACTAGACCACGGGTCCCCGCCGAGCCCCTATAAATAGGACCTCCCGACCCGTTCCAACAGCACCAGCAGCACCTCCTCCTCCCCAGCATCACTCCTGCATCACCAGCTCGACCCCAGGAGGTCCCAGTGCTCGGGATCGACCGGAGCTCCGCCGCGTCGGGCCGCCGACGATCTCGAGGTACGGACCTCCCCTGCCTCTCCTTCCACTCGTTTCGGAACCGCCGCACTCCACTGATCATTTTCCCCCTGTTTCCCCCTCCGTTTGCAGTCAGAAACGGCCGCAGCAACTACCCTCCGACGAGCCTCCGCCGTCCCACCTCGCCGCCGGTGAACCAGGCCTCCCCGTTGTGCCGCACCACCACCACTGCAACCGCCACTCAACACTGAGTCCGTCCCTGGCCTCCGTTGCCGTCGCCGTGGCCGGAATCCTCGCCGGTGAGCTCGCCGTCGCCGTGGCCGAGGGGTTAGAGATGACAGGCGGGCCCCGCCTGTCATCCCCCCACCTCTCTCCCCCTCCTCTGTGCCGCTGACCCACGGGCCCCGCCCGTCAGGTTTGAAAACCTGACGTGCGCGCGCGCTGGCTCCGTGCGGCTGGGCCAGTCCGTCTGGGCCGTGCACTGTGGCCTCTTCTGGCCCAGTGCACAGGACCCCTTTTTCCTTTTTCTTTTCTGTAAATGCTTTAAACATTTCTACAGAAAAGAATATTGATCCAAATTAAATATTTCCAACTCCTAAAATCTTGCAATATTCCAACCTATTTAATGGTACTACTTTCATTCAAATCCATGAAACTTTGCTGTACTGTTCAAATTTAAATTCAAATTTGGGCAGTATAACTCATGTTCAAAAATCAATATGTCCTATTCTGTAACTCCAAAACTCCAACTTAGATTTTTCCCCATCTTAGAAATCCCTCTAGTATTTTACAAAAATGAGTTGACATTTTTCTGAGCACCTTGATTTTTCTGTTTTATTTGTATTCTTATTTTTCCGTGGTTATTATGCGACGTATAGATCCCGTATTTGACGAAGTTGCTGTGGAAGAAGAAGGAGAAGGACTTGAAGACTTTGAAGACCAAGCCAATCCAGGCAAGCAGCCCTTTGACCATGATACACTTGTTCTCGGAACCCGTTTGTTTCCGATGCATGATGATAGGGTTACGATGGTAACCTAGATGAACCACCACATGATGCATGCCTTATTGTTGATCTTGCTATGTGCTAGGTGACATGCAAGTAGTTGGTCATGATGCTTATATGATGCACGTTTGAGATGAACCCTCGCAGTTGAAATCTTTGCATGAACCCATCGGGTGCCCCTAATGTCCGAGGGTGATGAAGTGTTATGTCATCACTTGAGAAAGAAGTGATGTGCCGGTAGATCATGTGCATGGTGGAATGATGGATTAGATTTATGTGTGACTACCGTCCCAACCAAACATGTGCAACCACACTACCCCTTATGGGACGGGGCTTTATTGATTACTTAGGTCGATACTAGCATGGTGCTCGCATTACTAGTGACGGGAAGACTTGAGGTCTTTCCCGGGACGGGGTCGTGCTTGGATAGACGGCCATGACTGTTTTTACAGGGCACCGGACACACCGTTGGTCCCTTCGGGTACGCGTGACATTGAAATTAGGGCAAGTCCCGTGATCTATTGTTTGTACCCGAGGGCCGTGTACCAACGAGTGGACTCTATGTTAGTGTCGTCTAAGGAAAGGTAATGACCGGGTGCTTACCCCGGGTACTTGAGGTACCGCGGGTCGTGGATGACACGAAAGTTCCCCGGATCTTGTGGGTAAAGTGGGCAACCTCTGCAGAGTGTAAAACTATTCGAATAGCCGTGTCCACGGTCATGGACAGTTGGGTGGTGCTACTTAAACTATGTCCAGAATTTTACTTCATCAGTGTTGGTATGTGTGTGATAAGTCAAGGTGGAGACTTGACTCGATGAGTTGAATTAAATTCATGTTGATATCGGTAACCTGTCTTCGAGGTTACTCGAGGTTATTGATGCATAGACTTGATGATAGCATATTGTTCTAGCTTTCTGCTAGATTGTTCATTATTGTTCCATTGCATTGTTACCACATCATGGGTTGCTTGCGAGTACATTCAAAGTACTCATTGGCTTGCCACTGGTTATTTAATTGGCCAGGCATGGAAGAGCAGGAATATGAGGAAGACTTCTTTGGAGACGAACATGCGAACTAGGACGCTATCCCAGTCAGAATGCCTGTAGGGTTAAGGCAGATGGCATGGGTTCTACCCGTTTATCGAAGACTTCCGCTACTTGAGTTATTTGCTATTCAGCCCGTGAGGCTCTACCTATGTAAGACTTGGCCATGATGGCCTTAATTCGTGTAAGACTATTTGTATGGATGTAAGACTCTTGTTATTTCAGCTTCTGTGTGTTCAGTGAGCATTGATCTCTGGGATCACTGTACACGTGCATTCGGTGATCTCGACTTTTATGTCGGGGTCCCCACACTAACACTCTTTGGCTCTGGGTGTTTTGGCTTTGTCCTCGCAAGGATTTCTGTCTCAAATGCTTAAGAGGTGGGTTGCTCTCAAACGACAAAAGCCGTGCAATAACTCTGAGCAGCCACCAATTTATGGTGTAGGGGGTGGGCTATTTATAGCCACTGGGCAACCCGACCTGATTTTTCCGAAGTGACCCTGGGTCACTAAGGAACTGTGACGCCCGAAGACCGACGTCCCAGAAGATTCCAGAAGATTCCAGAAGATTCCAGATGTTCAGGGTTCGCCCGTGTGTTTCAGTTGTGCTTGCTTTATTTATTTTGCATTGCATCATGTCATCATGCCATCATGTCATTTTTATCTTTGCATCTCAACCTAAATAAATTGTGTGGACCTTCGGTCCATTTAAATCGAGGGAAGGTGACTTCTCTTTATAACATATAAAAGCCTCTCAATATTATTAGGGAGCTATATAATAATATTCCATTTGTTTGGAATTAACCAACACACGTGCATAATTTTCCCCATGCCTATTTCACTTCAAGTTTCATCGTCAAACCTTGTCTTAATTCTTTTCCGTTGTTTCGAGGTTCTTCCAAAAACCCTCCAACAATTTTATTTAAATTCCCGACATGTTTTTGTGAGTCCAGGGATTTTTACCCTATGCCTTAATCCTATTCAGATCACCTCCTTCCTTTTCTTTCTCCTTGCTGTTTTCTATTTTTTCTTAAGCAGCAGTTTTAAAAGAGTCCAGCCAGCCTTTTAGGCCCAGCCTCCTTTCCCTCCAGGCCCTCAGCCTCTAGGCCCACTCCAGCCGCAGTGGGTTTCTCCTCCTCCCCCCAGGCCTCCTGGCCCATTTGGCCCAACTCCTCCAACCCTAGCTCCGTCAGCGCCGCACTCCCCCTCGCTCCTCTTTTCCCCTGTCCGCCGCCACCTCTCTCCTCGCTCGACCCTCTCCCCTCGCACGCCCGCACCCTCATCCCTCGGCCAGACAGCGCCCCGATCCCTCCTCGTAGCCGCCCGCCGCGCCCCTCCTCTCCAGAAGACGAGCGCCAGGGCCGCGCCCGCATCGCCATCGCCGCCGAGGTCCCTGCGACCTCCTCTCCAGCACCAGAGCGCCGCAGCTCCCTGCCCTTCCTCCATCGCCACCGAGCCCGGTTCCCCCATCTCCACGCCTCGGCCAGGCAGTCCCGAGCGCCCTCGCTCCCCCCTGCCTCGTCGCTGCCTAGGCTCGCCTCCCCGAGCGCCATGGCTGCCGCGTCCCGTCCCCACCGCGGCCAGGCTCCCTCCTCCCTCCGTCTCCAGCCACGCGACCGCGCCTCCAGCCCCGAGCGCCGCCCTGCTTCGACCTCAGCGCACCCGCTGGCCTCCTCCTCGAGCGCCGCGTCGCCCCCTCCAGCGCCCAGGCCGCATCGCCAGCGCCTCGCCGCTCTGCCTCTTCTCCAGCGGCCAACTACCAGGGTCTGCCTCGCCCTCCAGCTCCATGGACGCACCCACCATGCTGAGCTGTCGCCGGGCCTCGGTCCTCTCCCTCCGCTCGCCGCGACCTCGTGCATCCAGCGCCGGGCTTCGGGCGCCCTTCCTCTCCGCTTCGCCCAGGGCCGAAGCCAGGCGACAGCCAGCCTTCCTCCAGCGCCGGCCAGGAGCTGGTCTCGTTCCTTGTCGTCCCCGTGGCCGCAGCTCCTCGGTTCCCCTCCTCTGCAGCACCAAGACCTGCTGCTGTTTTTTTTTTCGCCAAGTGGACGAGGACCCCAAGTTTCGGCAAGTTCGACTACACGAGGAATCATCAAGTTCCCCTTCATTTTGTCAAGACCGGCGAGTTGAAGACACAAGTACCACGACGACCGAACGGCTTCGATGACATGAACATCTACGTGCGAGTACAACTACCGTCGCCGGAAACACCAAGTACCCCTTCGAACGTTTTGAAGCGCCAAGTACCGCGACGCCCGGAGCACTCGAAACCGTCAAGTACATCTACGAACGAGAACGTCTACTTCCACTACCGTCGACCCGTGAACGGCTACATAACGAGTAACTCTACGGAACGCCTACTTCCTCTACGAGTAACGTGAACGACTACTTCCTCTACGGCCGTGTACAACTACTTCCCCTACGTTCCTCGACGAACTCGAACCGCCCCGAAATGAGTGTTTCGAAGGTATAACCCGAGACGTGACCCGTGTGAATGCTTCTGTTGTATGAAATGTCTCCCTTGTGTGCATTGTGCCCGTATCTTCTTTTGTCGTGTTCCTCGGTTGCCTCGTCGCCGACCCGTGTGAACCCGGTGACGGGATCACCCCACCTTTCATCTTGTTCCGCTCGATCACTCCGCCTTTTCTTTCGCACCGGTCTCTCACCGAGTTACCGGAACCGAGATGTTGCGTCGCATCATTTTCGGATCGTTGCCGTGGCACCCTTTCCTTCCACCACGGGGACTAAATACTTCATATCTCTCTTGTCAACCTTTAATTAATAACTTGCATAAAACTTGATCATGTCATCCGCATCATGTTAACAACCATTGATATGTTAAATTGTTGCTTGCTTTAAGAGTTGCTAAACATGCTCATGGGGATTTTCCGGATATGTTGTTGTTATTTTCCGGCCTCATTTAAAATGCCTAAATAGTGTAGTTTTATTATGCTTCACCTCTTGCCATGTTAACAAACATTTAATCTTGTCTTGTAAATAACGAGAGTCAATCAAATAATTAAATGTGGTGTTTCGTCAATATGCAACTCGTTGCATATTGAGCTCCACTTAACTTGTAGTGTTGTTTGTGCACTTTGCCATGCCATGCATAATTAAACCGGACATGCATCGTACTTGGATGTGCATCGTATGCCATGTTAATGCTTGTGTGTTTACCGTGTTGTCTGCTTCTTTCCGGTTGCTTCTCTTGTTAGCTTCGGTTTCGTTCCGGAGTTGTGAGGCTTCTTCTTCGTCTACTTCATGGATCCGTTCTTCTCCCTTGCGGAATCCCAGGCAAGATGATCATACCCTTGGATACCTTTACTACCATTGCCATGCTTAGTTGTCTCGATGCTATCGTTACATGTCGCGCTACCCATCTTTTATGTCAGCCTCTCCTTGTTGCCATGAAACCTCTAACCTTGAAACCTTCCTAGCAAAACCACTGTTTGGCTATGTTACCGCTTGCTCAGCCCCTCTTATAGCGTTGTTAGTTGCAGGTGAAGATGAAGTTCGTTCCAGGAGGGAACTTGTTGTTGTCATATCACAATATCTATAATTATTATTAACACACCTATATACTGGGCATGGGTGGAAGGCTTGGCCTTTTGCTCGGTGTTTTGTTCCACTCATGCCACCTTAGGCGCCGATAAACCAGCATTATGTTCCTTGATTTTTGCGTTCCTTACACGATGGGTGGATGGGGACCCCTTGACAGTTCGACTTTGAATAAAACTCCTCCAGCAAGGCCCAACATTGGTTTTAATTTGCTCATAATAACAACTTAAGTAATTAATTAAATTACATAGGGAGTTAGCGCTACTCGAGGATTCTTTCTACATAGCAGGGGGGCCAGTGCTGATGGTGTTGGTCCCAAACGGGGGTTCTGCGGGGTCACCGCGAGGAAACTCGAGGATTGATATAAACCTGTAGAATCGCCCATCCGGTCGTGGCCTGAGACGAGATACGCGCGGCTACTATCAGGGTGTCGACACACCGGGAGGTCTTGCTGGACTTGTTTTACCATTGTCGAAATGACTTGTGCTACCGGGAAGCCGAGCCTGATCGGATTTCCCTAAGATAAGGAGTGATGATATTATATTTATCACTTCAGCTAATCGTGAGAGCTTGTGATGGGCTAAGTTGGGACACCCCTGTAGGGTTATGATCTTTCGAAAGCCGTGCCCGCGGTTATGTGGCAGATTGGAATTTGTTAATGTCCGGTTGTAGAAAACTTGGCAGAGGATCCGAAGTAAAACACACAACTGTGTGAGTAACCGTGACTGTCTCTTTTCACTTTGAGAAGAGAACACGGTGGGGTTATGTTTGATTCGTATGTAGTTCAGGATCTTTAGCGATCACTACTTTTGCGACCGTTTGCGTAGATGCTCATCTTATTCTGGTACTCGTAAGTTAGCCACCATATATTGCTTAGCCGCTGCTGCAACCTCACCACTTTACCTCTTCCTACCCACAAAGCTTTGCTAGTCTTGATACCCATGGTTATGGGATTGCTGAGTCCTCGTGGCTCACAGATACTACAACACCAGATGCAGGTTCAGCCGAGAATGATGCAGGAGCTGGTTCAAGTACTTCATTGGGAGCTCGATGAAGAGTTTGGCCATATGCTTGTGACGTTTTCGACGATCAGTAGTGGTTTCTACTAGGATTCGATCCTGACCTGTGGCGTTATGTTGTTTTGGTATCTTTCTTTTGGATCTTCACCCGTAGTCGGGTTGTGATGTTTTGAATTATGTTTTCTTATGTAATGTATTGTGTGAAGTGGCGAATGTAAGCCAACTATCTCCTTTTGCTTTTTAATCCCTCTTTTACATGAGTCGTGCAAAGATACCAAACTTGAGATCATTCTAGGATGGGCTTATACCTTTAAGTCATGCCTCGACACGTAGGAGGTATAGTCCCATCCTGGGCATTACAGGAACTGACACGTGTTCCAACGGTCAGATTTCAAACACACACAGCAACTTTACTTGAGCTACAAGTAAAGCTGACTCATCCGGCTCTAGATAAGATTTGCTCTCATTGTCTTCGCTCGAAGACATAGGATTTGGTTGAGCATCACTTCAGTCACTCTGACTTAGTTCACTTGGACCCCACTTAACAGTACGGTGGTTCCTATGACTCAACAAAGAAGAAAAGGAAAAAACGAAACATCTACATCTTCACTTCCCATAGTCTTCACACAATGTCTTCTCATGTCATAGTCTTCAATATGATTATCTTCATATACCACCACTGATATCAATGTCTTCATACATTTTTAGGGGTCATCTCCGGTAGGTAAACCGAATCAATGAGGCACTACTACCCGTGTTATCCTGCAATTCTCACAAACACATTAGTCCCTCAACCAGGTTTGTCGTCAATACTCCAAAACCAACTAGGGGTGGCACTAGATGCACTTACAATCTCCCCCTTTTTGGTGATTGATGACAAACTGGTTGAAGTTTTCAACGGGGATAAAGATATGTGAAATTGTAAAGGATAAAGGTATTATCTTTGTAAGTAGCAAAAGACTCTCCCTGAAGATGTGCATATAGTTGATTTGCCTTTGAATGCAAATGCACATGGAAGGTTGTACTTGTGGAGATCCTCTTCAACTTATGAAGACAATTCATCATGCACGATTGATATGTCGAAGATAATGACATGCATAATGAAAAATGGACGTCTACAATAATGACTAAGTGCGGAATATAAGATAGCAGATGCGGAATTTATCATCGCATTACAGAGTTGCATAAAAACGTAGCAGACGACCATCAGTTTAAGTGTTACAACTCAAAGAACCAAATGTAGCAAAACGAGAGTTGTAAACACTAGGCAAATTATAAAGCACCCGCCCATATGGACCCGCTTGAAGACAATCAACTCATATGCTTCTCCCCCTTTTGTCAGTAAGGACCATAAAGGTTTGAAGACATAGAGCTTCTACTCGTTCCCAGTTGGAGCAAGAGAGGATGCAGGGTCGACGTTGGTGTTTGGCAGTGCAGAAGTAGTTGGTGCAGTGTTGATGCGCGCTGAAGTAGGAGGAGGTGAGGTAGCATCATCTTGATCATCGATCACCCTGGCGTCAATTGTTGCAGCGGAGGAGGAGTATTCAGAATCTTCAAGAGATGGAGTTCGACGCATAACAGCAGTCCTTGTAGGAGTGTGGTCAAACTTGAATCTCTCTGTGAAATCATTGTCTTGAAGATCCGCTTCAGCACTCAACAAGGTCAAACTCTTCCAAGACCTCCGACAGGTTTCATGAGCAACAAAGGCATTCTTGGTGGCAAGATTGCGAATGCGATTGACATCCACCAAGAGGCTTTGCATCTGACGCTTTAGCCAGAGGCGATTCTTATCCTGTTTCCGATGGAGGGCAACCACAAGCTCTCGGTTATTTAGAACTCGAGATCGCTTCTGAGGCCTTTGGGCGATGGTGCTCTCAGTGGCTTCGGTTTCAGCGTGTCGAGGTAGACGAGTACGGCCAGCTAGAGGATAAATGCATGAGACTGATGGAACTCATTCAATCTACTGAGTGAAACTCTGGTGATCAGCGTTGTGAAGACTTACAGGCTCTTTGGCAGGCTCTTGGTAGATAGCTTCAGCTGACATATCAACCTTAGGTAAGAAGATGTGATGGTTGCGAGCAGAGGGCTGATAAGTGACAGCTGAGTGCAGCTTGATGAGGCGCATAATCCAAGGGGCGTAGAATTTCAGACCAAATAGATCAGATCCATACATAGCCATTTGCCTAATGAAGAAATCTTGAGCATTGAAGTTGATGCCATTGAAGATATAGAAGACCAATGTCTTCATAGTGCCTTCAAGCTTGGCTGATGAAGAATGTCCTTTGACGGGCCATAGAGTATGTCTGATGATATGATAGATGGTGCACGGTAGGTACTCTAGGTCTTCAACAAAGAAGTCCTTAGGATATTCAGCATCACTTGGCAGAGGCTTCATCATGCTTAGCATTTGTCTCATGTTGGGATGGCGCTTTTGAAATATACTCTCCAAGGCTTCATTGTGCAATTGACAGCCAGGTTCATACATATCTCCTGGAGTGGGCAGGCCAGTAAGCTCAATGAGATCAAAGGCTTTGGCTTCATGATGGACATTGCCTGTCATCCACTCAAGGACCCATGTCTTCGGATCCCTGCTGAAGCCTCGAATGTGGAGGGATGCATAGAATTGAAGAAGCAGCTCTTCATTCCAATGCTCTTTGTCTGTTACAAAATTGAGCAAGCCAGCATCATGGAAGCAGTCAAGAGCTTCCTCCAGACAGGGCAGACCAGCAATAGCTTCAGTGTCAAGACGCATATGAGGGAAAATGCTCCCTTGATCATAGAGTACTCTTGAGTAGTAACTGCGCTGCTGATGGCTCCAGAACCTATCTGATGATATTCTTGGCTTGGAATATGGGTTCTTGGCGCTGTCAAAGAAGGTGTTGTGCGCAGTGAAGCTATTGGCATTGAATGACCCTTGAGAGGTTGCAATACCTGGAAACCTTGGCAGTCTTGGCTTAGGCTTCTGAACTTGAGGCCTATGCTCAACATGATGATCAAACTAAGGACCAGCAGCATGCGGTCCAGTGGTATATGGTGGAGTCAGAATGGGCCACCGGACAGTAATGAGTTGATCATCTTGGTTGTATGCTTGCTCAATTGTATGGGGCCTAGGAGGCGGAACAGGAGCAGAGGCATTAGCTTCAGGCTGCAGATTTGCTTCAGGTGCAGCACTATCTTCAGGCGCCATCACTTTAGGCACCATTGTGTCTTCAGGTGCCACATTAGCTTCAGCCATGACCACGTCATTGGCTTCAATGTTGGCGGTGGCAGCCTCTGAATTTGTAACCTCCACTTCAGGAGCTGGAGGGTCAGACACGTTCTCCTCGAGAACAGGGGGTGTGGTAGTACGTTCATCTTCCGCTTGGGATTGTTCTTCTCCTTGGGGTGGTTCTTCTTTGGCTGATGCAGACGGAATATCTTCAGCCGCTTTGGCTTCAGATTCTGAGGGGTTCACAGTAGGAGCAGCGTCAGGTACAGATGGTTGCTCTACTCCTTCTGGAACACTTGGGGCGACGACTTGAGGCCTTGGTCCTTTGCGAAGCCTGCGAAAAGCTGGCGATGCCTAAGGGGATGGAGGTTGTTGGGCCTCAAAGTCTTCATCTTCAAGCACCGAACTGGTGTCTTGAGTTGGTTGAGGTGTGGCTGGTGTATCCTGTGGGTGATCAGCCCACGAGTTATCCTGTGCAATTGGCGTCAATGGATGACCAATGCTGATGCGTTCGCTGTTTATAAGAATAGGCGAAGATTCTACGTTGTACTCGATCTGAGGAAGGACTTCATCATCTTCAACATTGTCATGAGGACCAATGTCTTCAGCTGCGGTGGGGTCAACAGCTAGAATGTCTTCAGCCTCTGTGGGAGCAGGCTCATGAATAGTCATTCGACGTTCTCTTTGGGCATATGCAGGGCGAGCAACTGAGATGGGCTCGACAAAGATAGGCTCTTTGGAAGCAGCCTTATCCTTCTTGGTTTTGCGCTTCTTGGTGGGTGGAGCTTCATCAGTAGTTTGCTTGCGCTTGCGAGCTTCAGCTTCAGCCACCTTTGTCTTCCTGAGCTTTGAAGCGGTTGGGGTTGCCTTAGGCTTCGTGCCAGTCATGCTAGCAGGGAAGACTATGCGCGGCATTTCCTGCCCTGATTCTTCAGCTTCGGGCACATATTGCTTCTTCTTTTTCTTGGCAACCATTCTTGGGTCAATGCCTGGACGCCCAAGGGCCTTGCGCTTTTCGGCTTCATTGAACGCTTGAATGCATTTGGCAGCCAAGTCCTTGATTCGCTCACGAGAACCTTTAGCTTCATCATGCCTCTGGCGAAAGGCTTCCTTGAGCTCATGCATCATAACTTTGATGTTTTGAATTTCTTGTACGTTGAGCTTGTCCACATGCTTCTTGAACTGAGCCTTTTCATAGTCGATCTTTTGCTTCAGCTCAACAATTCTCTGAGCCAGAGCTAGCTCAGAAGCGATGGCGCCATGGAATGAAACGCTGAGGCCAACTGGAAGTTGAAGATCGTCGATGCTGAGGTTGGGGGTGTCAAACCATTCATCAATGAAGTTATTGAGCACTTCCACGTCAAAGAGCGAAAAATCATTGAAGATTTCAGCATCTTGCTTGCTCTTGATCAGTAGCTGCAGAGCATCGTCACCAAGATCTTCATCACTTGAGAGATCAAGGGCATCATTGGCAGTCTTCAGAACAGCGTCAGGAGTGAGAGCTGGATTGGGGTTATGTGATGGCTTCTTCTTCAGCTGTCTGCTCTTGGAGATGCGAGAGTGCTCCTCAGACTGCACACTTGGTGCTGGTGGAGCAGTGGCCAAAGGCTTCACTCTAGAAGCAATTGGTGGAGTGGTCTTCGAAGCCTTTGATTTCTTCTTCTTGGGCTTCGGTGTTGCAGGTGCTTCTTTAGAATCAGCAGCTGCTGGAGGCTGATCCACATCCGCCCCTTGAACCCTGATGTGACTGATGAGGCCTTCTAAGTTGTAGAAGGGCCCAACCAGGTTTTGTTCAGCTTCGCGCGTGTCATCAGCGTGGGGCGTAGAGGGGCCAGGATTGAAGTCTAATCCCCAATGCTTCTTGTTCTCTTTGGCCGAGTTCTTGGCATATTGAAGATTTCGCTTGAACAGATTGTCGTTGCGACACCAGAGCAGAGATCTAGGATCAGCATCAGCAGGCTGAGGCCCTCTGACCATGCAAGGATAGAAGCCTTGAGCAATGGCTTCAACACGAGTCTTGGGGGGAAGATTTTTATAGGTGATATCTCCCCATGGATGCTTGATGACGTTCTTCTCAGCATACTCTTGGGTCACGAACCTGTACTTGAACCACTGTTCAGCCCAGTATCTTCGAATCCATTGGATTCGTGTCTTCCTCTGATTATAATCTTCCTCTGGATCAGTCTTGTACATCTCAATGAGATCAGGAGGCAAATCAATGGAGGTGTTGCCACGGTGCTGTCTGCCACCCTTTCTAACTGTCTTGTCAGTTGCCATTTGCTTTAACCTGAAGGGCTTCAAACTGAATGTCTTCAAAACAGGCAAATGCTTCGGTCTGCTGGTCAGACAGGAACTGTCTTCAGGGGAGTGAATATGACGCTGCAAAAATTCTGCAAATGAATGCAGACTATGAGAACCATGGGATTCTCCCACGGACTTGTACCTGTGATAGCATTAGAGATGCGAGGGAAGGGGAAGAGGTCATATGCATTCTCAGAAGCTTTTGAAGATAAAATAGTTTTGAAGACTTTGACCTCATAGCGCGAAGACATTCACTCATATGATGAGAGTTGGTTCCAGATTTGTACGAATCCACGAATAGGTACAAGTGAGGAATCTAACTATGTTTGAAGCATATGTGAATGTACTAGGCATGATATGAGATGCAGACATGATAGATATATATATATATATATATATATATATATATATATATATATATATATAGGCAGAAACCACTTGTGGTAAAAGAGATGAATCTTTATGGATCAAGAAGATGGTAAAAGGCAAGTTTTATTTACCACACGATGAACTGCTTGGACGGAGAGGAGTTGGATGCCCAGTAGTTCGATCTTTCGTGCCCTAACTTGGCGATGGAGGACAGCTACGGCGGTGGCGGAGTAGAAGATGTCCGCGGCCGGCGTGAGGACGGCGTCGACGAGGTTGCGGCAGCGAAGCGCTTCGTCGCCGGCGTCGTCGAGAGCTAGCGGAGGCGCTAGGGTTGGTCGAGGTGGAGAGGTGGTAGAAGAACTTTTGACCGTGATGGGACGTGCATTTATAGGCATGGGAGACAACACAGCGCAATTACGCAGGTGCCCTTGACGGTTCACGTACGAGTGACACGTGGTGGTCATGTAACGCATTGGGAGTTGTCCCACGATCCCACGTTCACCACGACTGTCGGAGTGGTCATTCCGGCTTCTCCGGGTTTCAGGCATAAAGGATGGAGCATAAAAATCAGATTTAAAGTTTGTCTCCGTATCTTCTGCTGACAAGGATGCAGAGACGATACTCGACAGTTTCAACAGAATGCATATGATTTGGACAGACAGAGTGTGAGATGAGAAAGCATAGAGAGGTTAGGGTCCGATCACATTCACTTAGTTCAAAAGATTCAAATACGATGACATAGCTATAAGTGAATGTTGTTGAGGGCATAACACAACTCTATGTATATCATTATCCTATATGAAGATAAACCAAGTGCGAAGATTTTGCAAATGTAACGCCACGAGAAACACTTCAAACAAGAATTTGATGGTGGCGTTACCCACCGTATAGGAAGTATTAGACCCAGACACGGCGCACAATTATCGAGGCGCTCCGAAGTCAAATTCCATGTTAATGTATTCACACTTAGAATGTAAGTCTTCATTGATTGATGATATACTTTACTTCGTGTGTTGCACATCTAAGCCATCAATATGCATAAGTGTTAGGATGTGTGCCTGATCACATGACATTTGAGGATTCTAAGATATTTAGCTCACACCACAACTTGCAAAACCTTTTCTCATCCAAGGGCTTTGTGAAGATATCTGCCAGTTGCTCTTTAGTGTTGACGTGTATGATATCAATATCTTCCTTCATGACATGATCTCTGAGAAAGTGAGGACGAATTTCAATGTGCTTTGTCTTCGAGTGCTGAACTGGGTTGTTGGCAATCTTGATAGCGCTTTAATTATCATAGTAGAGTGGCACATGCTTCAGATGGAAGCCATAGTCTTTGAGTGTTTGCTTCATCCAGAGAAGCTGAGCGCAGCAAGATCCAGCAGCAATGTATTCAGATTCAGCAGTGGAGAGTGATACACACTTCTACTTCTTTGAAGACCAACAAACAAGAGATCGTCCTAGAAAGTGACATGTGCCTGATGTGGACTTGCGATCAACTTTGTCACCATCATAATCAGCATCTGAGAATCAAACTAGATCAAATTCTGAGCCCTTTGGATACCATAATCCTAGTGTTGGGGTGTAAGCCAAATATCGAAGTATTCGCTTCACAGCTAAGTGATGCAACTCCTTTGGTGCCGCTTGATATCGAGTACACATGCAAACACTAAGCATAATATCTGGCCTAGATGCACATAAATAAAGCAAAGAACCAATCATGGAGCGGTATACCTGTTGATCAAACCCTTTACCATTGGCGTCGGGACCCAGATGATGTTTAGCGGGCATTGGCGTCGAGTACCCTTTGCAGTCTTGCATTCCAAACTTTTTCAGGCAATCTTTAAGGTACTTCTCTTGAGATATGAAGATGCCGTTGCTTTGCTGACGAATTTGAAGACCAAGGAAGAAATTTAGCTCACCCATCATGGACATCTGATATTGCTCTTGCATCATGTGACCAAACTCATCACTGTATTTGTTGTCAGTGCAGCCAAAGATAATATCATCCACATAGATTTGGCAGACAAATAGTTCATTATCATATGTCTTCGTGAAGAGTGTGGGATCTAGGGATCCAGGTTTGAAGCCTTTGCTCTTCAGGAAGTCTTTGAGTGTGTCATACCAAGCACGAGGCACTTGTTTGAGGCCATACAGTGCCTTGTTGAGTTTGTATACCATATCAGGACGTTTAGGATCTTCAAAGCCAGGTGGTTGTGCAACATACACCTCTTCTTCAATCCTTCCATTGAGAAAGGCACTCTTTACATCCATTTGATATAGAAGTATGTTGTGACGATTTGCATAGGCTAGCAGTATACGAATAGCTTCAAGTCTAGCCACATGAGCAAATGTTTCATCGAAGTCAATCCCTTCAACTTGAGTGTATCCTTGAGCAACGAGACGAGCTTTGTTTCTGACCACTTGACCATGCTCATCTTGTTTGTTGCGATAGATCCATTTTGTGCCTATTATGTTGTGCTTGCGAGGGTCAGGACGCTTGACAAGTTCCCACACATTATTCAGGTCAAACTGTTGAAGCTCTGCTTGCATTGCTTGAATCCATTCGGGTTCCATAAATGCTTCAGCAACTTTCTTGGGTTCAGATATTGAGACAAAGGCAAAGTGCCCAAAGAAATTTCCAAGCTGTGTTGCTCTTGAGCGAGTAAGTGGACCAGGAGCATTTATGCTATCAATTATCTTCTCAACTTGTACTTCATTTGCAACACGAGGATGAGCTGGACGAAGATTTTGCTCTTGCTATACATTGTCATCATCAGGGGTGTTGTCTTCAGGCTGAGCATTGTCGTCAGGTTGATTTGGAGCAGAGATGATGAGTTCCTCGTCAGGTTGTGCTTCAGAAGGCATGATCTCACCGGTTCCCATTAGCTTGATTGATTCATTTGGTGGAGCCTCATCTAGCACAGTTGGTAGGGACTCTCTTTGTGAACCATTTGTCTCATGAAACCTCACATCCACAGTTTCAATAGTTTCATAGAGAAAGATGTTGAAGACTCTGTAGGAGTGTGAATCCTTTCCATATTCGAGCATGAAGCCTTCATGTGCTTTCAGTGCAAATTTTGACTTGTGATGAGGATCCTTGATCCAGCACTTCGCTCCAAATACTCTGAAGTAACTTACATTAGGCATCTTTCCAGTGAGGAGTTCATAGGATGTTTTCTTCAGAAGCTTGTGAAGATAAACACGGTTGATGATATGGCATGCAGTATCAATTGCTTCGGGCCAGAACCTTCTTGGTGTCTTGTATTCATCGAGCATCGTTCGAGCCATCTCAATTAGAGTTCTGTTCTTGCGCTCAACGATCCCATTTTGCTGAGGTGTATATGGGGCTGAGAATTCATGAGTGATTCCCATTTCATCCAGATAAAGATCAAGGCCAGTGTTCTTGAACTCAGTGCCATTGTCACTTCTGATATGCTTGATCTTGATGCCATAGTTGTTCATGGCACGGTTGGCGAAGCGTCTAAAGACATCTTGCACTTCAGTCTTGTAGAGTATTATGTGCACCCATGTGTATCTTGAGTAATCATCAACAATGACGAAGCCATAGAGACAGGCTGTGGTAGAGAATGTAGAGTAGTGAGTAGGGCCAAATAAGTCCATGTGAAGCAGCTCGAAGGGTTTGGATGTCGTCATGATTGTCTTCGAGGGATGCTTGGCTCTAGTCATCTTCCCAGCTTCACAGGCACCACATAGATGATCTTTCTTGAACTTGACTTCCTCGATGCCTATGACATGCTTCTTCTTTGCGAGAGTGTGCAAGTTCCTCATGCCAGCATGTCCTAGCCTTCGATGCCAGAGCCAGCACTCTGAAGCTTTTGCTAGAAGACATACGGCCATCGGTGGTCCAGCTGAGAAATCTACCATATACAGATCACCTTTTCTGTATCCTTCAAATACTAAAGACTTGTCAGATTCCGTTAGTACAAGGCAACGAAATTTACCAAAGATCACAATCATGTTTAAGTCACAAAGCATTGAGACAGACATTAAGTTGAAGCCAAGAGATTCAACAAGCATGACTTTATCCATGTGCTGATCTCTTGAGATTGCAACTCTACCTAGACCCAACACTTTGCTTTTACCAGTATCAGCAAATGTGATGTGACTCTTGTTAGATGGACGTAAGGTTGAGTCCATGAGAAGATTTCGATCACCAGTCATATGATTTGTGCATCCGCTATCCATAATCCATTCTGAAGACTTTGGTGTCACTCCCTACAATGCAGTTAGGAGGATAGGCTTCACCAAAAGCCATTATGAAGCATAAACATTTGACATATAAGTGGATTATGAAATCTTAGACGAAGGTTAGAACTGATAAGATGTTCAGCAAGTGATTCATGAATAGTATGAGCAGTACGTCATTGGGGCATTTGATCTTGTGCCCTACAAGTGTTTTAGGTCCCCAGCAATAGCATCGGAAGCTTTTGATTTTCGGCTAGAGACCTTTCCCTGTAAGAGAAAGTTAGTTCTTCTTAACCACCCACATTTTCAGGGGTGGCTTAGAAGCAATGAGTCTAAGAGCAGCATCTGAGAATTTTGGCTTTGGAGCCCTAGCAAATAATCTTGTAGGAGTAGAATAATACTCATAAGAATAGGCAGAAAAATTCTTTGTTTTATGAATATAGCGGTTTGAAGAAACACGCTCATATTCATGGGTCTGAGTATGGTTTCCCTGCAAAACATCCGCGTTAGGGTGACTCATGTGATTCCTTTTTCTGTATGAAGCCTTAGGACCATATGAAGCCTTTGGTCTGGGGTTTGTCTTCATCCCAGGAGGTGTCATGATAACGTTTGCTGGAAGTTTCTCAAGACAACCTTTGGGTACCCAGATCTTCTTCATAGGTGGCCCGTTCCTGCAGTTAGTACCAATATACCTGGCAAACACTTCACCATTTTGATTCTTAAATAGTTTATAGTTTGCATCAAAGGATTCATCAATGATAACAGGATTAGCACAAGTGAAGCCAGATAAGGTAGATGGATCCACTGAAGGTTCCTTTGCAGCAACCCATGTGGTTTTGGGATACTGCTCAGGCTTCCAGTATGATCCATCAACATTCATTTTCCTGTCGAACCCAACACCCTCTTTCCTAGGGTTTCGGTTTAGTATCTGCTTTTTGAGGACATCACATAGAGTCTGATGCCCTTTGAGGCTTTTGTACATCCCTGTTTCAAGCAAAGTCTTCAACCTAGCATTTTCATCAGCAATAGTAGTGGTATCCTCAGCAGAGGGGTTAGTTACCACATTAGTAGTTGAAGATATTGCAACAGTGGCAGCAGTAGAACATTCAGCAACAGATGTAGTATTATCACGCTCAATGCATTTTAGACATGGTGGTTCAAACTCTTCGTGAGTGGAGCTGATCAGTTGTGCGCGGAGTGACTCATTTTCTTTTTGAAGATCTTCATTAGCCACTTTCAATTTCTCAAGCTCTCGTTTCCTTTGAATGTAATCGTGGGAAAGCTTTTCATGAGTTTTTGAGAGCGATTCATAAAGACCTTCAAGTTCCTTGTACTTAACATGAAGATTTTTTATGTCTTCAATTAAGGACTGAGAACGGGTCATTTCCGCGTCCAACAGGTCATCGCTTTTGTCTAACACTTTTTGAATATGTTCCATGGCTTTCTGCTGTTCAGTGGCAATTTTAGCAAGTGTTTTGTAGCTATGTTTTGATTCACAATCTGAGTCATCTTCACTAGATGTTTGAAAGTAAGCATCGCGTGATTTTACCTTCGCACCGCGTGCCATGAAGCAGAAGGTGGGAGCAGAGTCGTCGTCCTCATCATCAATGTTGGGGACGGGGCCATTGTCTTCAGTGTTGAAGATGGACTTGCCCACGTAGGCAGTGGCTAAAGCCAGACTTGCAGCACCAGAATCAGACTCCTCCTCCGACTCCACCTCCGCCTCTTCAGAAGCAGACTCTTCCTCAGAATCCATCTCCTTGCCAACAAATGCGCGAGCCTTTCCAGATGAATTCTTCTTGTGTGATGTATACTTTGATGAAGACTTAGAAGAAGACTTTGAGTATTTCTTCTTTTTCTTGTCATCAGAATCATATTCCTTGCTCTTCTTCTTCTTCTCATTGTCCCACTTAGGACACTCAGAGATGTAGTGACCAGGTTTCTTGCACTTATGACAAGTTCTCTTCTTGAAGTCATGGGTAGAAGCTTCATCATATCTTGGGCTGGATCTCGAAGACTTTTTTCCTAGTGAATTTCTGGAACTTCTTCACAAGCATGGCAAGCTCCTTTCCAATGTCTTCAGGGTCCTCAGAACTGCAGTCAGATTCTTCTTCAGATGAAGAAACAACCTTTGCCTTTAAGGCGCGAGATCGGCCATAGTTGGGACCATAGATGTCACATTTCTCAGATAGCTGGAACTCATGTGTGTTGAGCCTCTCAAGTATGTCAGACGAATCAAGAGTTTTGAAGTCAGGGCGTTCTTTAATCATCAGGGCAAGGATATCAAATGAGCTGTCGAGTGATCTCAGGAGAGTCTTGACGATTTCATGCTTGGTAATCTCAGTGGCGCCAAGTGCTTGAAGCTCATTTGTGATGTCAGTGAGACGATCAAATGTGTGTTGGACATTCTCATTGTCATGTCTCTTGAAGCGATTGAAGAGATTGCGAAGGACGCTGATCCTTTGATCTCTCTGGGTAGAGACTCCTTCATTGACCTTTGAGAGCCAGTCCCAAACTTTCTTTGATGTGTCCAGAGCACCTACACGACCATACTGTCCTTTGGTCAGATGACCATATATCATGTTCTTGGCCGTTGAATCCAATTGAACACGCCTCTTGACATCAGCAGGGGTGATACCTTCACCAGTCTTGGGAACGCCGTTCTTGACGACAAACCAGATGTCCACGTCAATGGCTTCAAGGTGCATGCGCATCTTGTTCTTCTAGTAGGGATATTTAGTGCCATCGAAGACGGGGCACGCAGTGGAGACTTTGATTATCCCTGCAGTCGACATAGCTAAAACTCCAGGTGGTTAAACCGAATCACACAGAACAAGGGAGTACCTTGCTCTGATACCAATTGAAAGTGCAGTATATCGACTAGAGGGGGGGTGAATAGGCGATTTTTATGAAATGCTTTAAAATATGGTAGTTTTGAAGACAAAAGATAAACTCAATCCTATTAGTATGCAGCGGAAACTAGACTACACTAGACTAGCCATAGTCATGTATTCAATGAAGTGAAAGCACGAAGACAAATAGCAGCTAGGCAGTAGGGATCATGATGGAAGAAGTAATGAAGCCAATCACAACAAGTAGATACTCAGTGAAGTGAATCAGATAAGGCAAGCATGCACTGACTTCACAACATAGAGCAGCAAGTAAAGGGAAGGAAAGGATAGAACCAGTAGCTCGGTAAGACAGTGATTTTTTAGACCAGTTCCAGTTGCTGTGACAATTGTACGTATGGTTAGGGAGGCTGAGATTTAACTCAGAAGACCGCGTCTTCACCTTATTCCCCTTGAGCTAAGGACACCTAGTCCTCACCCAATCACTCTGGTAAGTCTTCAAGGTAGACTTCCAAACCTTCACAGACTTCGTTCACCGGCGATCCACAATGACTCTTGGATGCTCAGAACGCGACGCCTAACCGGCTGGAGGAAACACATTTCTCAAGTGTAATATGTCTTCAGGTCACACAGACAGAAAGACTTCAGTGATGCCTAACACTCTTTGGCTCTGGGTGTTTTGGCTTTCTCCTCGCAAGGATTTATCTCTCAAATGCTTTGGAGGTGGGTTGCTCTCAAACGACAAAAGCCGTGCAATAACTCTGAGCAGCCACCAATTTATGGTGTAGGGGTGGGCTATTTATAGCCACTGGGCAACCCAACCTGATTTGTCCGAAGTGACCCTGGGTCACTAAGGAACTGACACGTGTTCCAACGGTCAGATTTCAAACACACACGGCAAGTTTACTTGAGCTACAAGTAAAGCTGACTCAGTCGGCTCTGGATAAGATTTGCTCTCATTGTCTTGGCTCGAAGGCATAGGATTTGGTTGAGCATCACTTCAGTCACTCTAACTTAGTTCACATGGACCCCACTTAACAGTACGATGGTTCCTATGACTCAACAAAGAAGAAAAGGAAACAACAAAACATCTACGTCTTCGCTTTCCATAGTCTTCACACAATGTCTTCTCATGTCATAGTCTTCAATATGATTATCTTCATATACCACCACTGATATCAATGTCTTCATACATTTTTAGGGGTCATCTCTGGTAGGTAAACCGAATCAATGAGGGACTACTACCTGTGTTATCCTGCAATTCTCACAAACACATTAGTCCCTCAACCAGGTTTCTCGTCAATACTCCAAAACCAACTAGGGGTGGCACTAGATGCACTTACACCAACCAATCCACCCAGATGTGTATTAATGTTGCCACCTTAAACTTTCCCTTAATTATTATTACACTCACAACTTTCACGAAATCTCACATACCAATCCACGTCCACAAGCATGGCTAAGCAATATGTAACAAAGTGTATATTCCTGGAGTTGATCTCAAGTCATTGGGTTCCTACCTCATGAACTACATAGCATCACCACATGTTTCCAAACCCTACTAATGCAATCTTTGAGGATATAACTAATGCAAGTAAAACTGGGTATTGGAAAGTATGATCAAAGTATGAACTTCCTTGTACTATTGATGTAGATTCTTCACATTCATAACTCGTGATAGATCTACTCGTCACACTCTGATCAATCTAACGTAAGCAAGCAATAGTAACCACACATAAGCAATCATGAAAAAGAATCGAAAAACAGAACTCGGAAAACTTCGAAAACGAGTAAATGACTCTTGCAACAAGAAACAATTTCTAATAGTATCAAAATTAAGTGAATTTGGCCTTATCAGAAAGTTGAGGTCAATAGCTTCTATTTGCAAAAAGAATCAACTCAAGAAGAGTTACGAAACTCAAGTTATGACAACAAGAAGTTTTAATTCAAATCTATCTGAATTCAATTTTTAAAACTATCAAAAATATTTTTTAGTTTGGTTCTCTGGATAGATGAGATTACGACGAAGAAGTGGCCGTTGGTTTCGTTGGATTTGGACTAACTAGTAAAAAGTTACGAAGGTTTGAAGTTCAAGGGCTAAACTATAAAATAAAAATAATTACACCTAGGTCCCTGGACAGAAAATAAACAGCAAAAGAAAAACTAACTAGTGAACGTTCGCCATATAATACTGAACATCGAACATGTTCGCTTAAACTAACTAACCAACAAACGAACCCTAAATAGATTTAAATAAAAAAAACACCAGATCTAGGTTTTTAAATAAAAACCGGGCGGCGCGGTGGTTACCGGTTCGAGTCGGCTTTTAAATAAAAACCAGCGGCGGTGGCTCGGGGCAGATCGGGTCCGGCGGTCTGGGCGTCGCCGGCGGGTCGGCAGCTCGGGCGATTCCAGTGGCGGTGGCGAGTGCGGCTCTGCCGAGGTGAAGGCGGAGGCATGCTGGGCCGGCTGGGCCGGCCCGGTCCGGTTGGTCCGATTTTTTATTTTTTTAAATACAGACATTAAAATAAATAACAAAAACAAATAAAATAATAATATAATATAGGCATATTATATATCAAATTTTTCAAAAAAATATTTCCTACAACCTGAGCATTTTTCTAGAGTCAAACAAAATCCATAGAAATTTAAATAAAACAAACAGTGCTGCTGTTGCAATAAAACCCTATAAAAATCATTCTAAAAATGCCAAAATGATTTCAAATTTATTTCTCTCTAATTTTATACTGTAGAATATCATTTTACCCTATTTTCTATATATTTTAATTTTGGAGAAAAATAATTTGAATAAAACCAACTAATTCCAAATTTGAAACGAGTTTCAGAATATTTCAAAAGAACTTCCAACTCATATTTCTATAATTTGAAGAAGTCATTTTATCTCCTCTCATGAAAATCATTGAGTTGCTTAAAGTTTCTGAATTTTAAAATATTTCCAAATGAAATTCAAATGTTTTCAAAAACCCTTTTCGTTTTAAATGGAAGACGTCATGTCATCTTCTCTCTAGGGGTTTTGTATTTCAAAAGAATTTGAATTCATGGAGATCATAAACGCGAAGTGAAAGTTTGGGAAAGTCTTTTTATTCCCACTCATTAAACTTTAGAAAGTTCTCAAATTTCACACAACATATCACACAAGCAATCAAAACTATCTATTTGATTTAACATTCCAAAATTTAGAATTTTGGGATGTTACAAGGGTATTTATAGCTATTAGCTGAACCTCCTCTCCGAAATCAGAGGCCCAAAGATGCGGACGTTCCAAATTCTACGGACACGATCACGATCGTGGAGAACATGAGTTCATGGCAACCATTTTCTATGAGAAACTTTGAAGAGAGCGGGAGATTCAAGGATTTGAAGACGGGAAAACGCCAAAACTGAATAAAAGTTCGAATTTGATTCCTTGCACGACCAAGGACGTTGGACATAAATTTTCCTCAGGTCAAATTGCATGTTTATGAGGGACAACATAGATTTGGACCAGAAAGAACAGAGGGATAAAAAGGTTTGAAACAAAACACTCAGCTCGGAGCTATGAATGAGTTGTTCATCGGATGAAACTCAAACACGGGAAAAAGAAGACCAACAAACGAACAAAAACAAATAATCACAACGAACAAGCACCAAGAAAATGGATCTCAGGGCTAAACAATAAACGAGTGGAATCCCTGAGATAGTTCCCACAAGAAGGGTTAGTTCTTTTTCGCACCCCACACTTACATGGGCAACGAGGACATCATCTGTTTTGTCTGAGAAGGGATATTCCTTCGATGAGATCTGTAGTTTGCCTGTGCATTTTGATAGTAATCATATGAATATGCATTGAAATTATTTCTAGAGAAATGAACATAATGATTTGAGGAGATACGCATGTACTCCTTTTGTCGAGCGTTTGACCGATATCCATTCGAGGAAGTTTCAGCATCAATCTGCGAATGATAATCGTTAGCTCGAAGAGAATCACTCTGCATTTCAAGTTAGCGGTGATAGATAAATGTTCAATGATCCACTTCTTCTCCCAAAATTTCTTTTTGGGTGATCCAGACCTGCAGTTAGTTTCAACATATAGAGCGAAAACCTTACCATTCTGTTGTTTGAAGAATTTGTAGTTTGAGTCAGCAGACTCATCAGAAACAACAAAGATGGGAGTGTTATTTCCAGATAGATGTTCAGGTTTAAGAGTTTTACTTTTGGCAAGAACCCAACTCGTTCGAGAGTATTGCTTGCGAGTTCACTAGGTTCCATCAACATTGATTTTTTTTCGAAACCCAATCCTTCTTTTCGGGGATTTTTGTGCGGAATTGACTTCTTGAGCACATCATAGAGAGTTTGATGCCCTTTGAGACTCTTTAGCATTCCTGTCTCAAGAATGTTCTTTAATCGGCAATTTTCATCATAAATAGCTACAAATTCCTCAGAAGAGGGGTTAGAGATATCATCCGTAGTTGTTGCAACATTCCTGATGACAGCCTTAGCCAAATCAGCACTTTAAACAACATTGCTACATTATAGGCATTGTGAGCACGAAGGCACAACGTCATCAAGAAGTTGTTTAGATTGCTCAGCGAAGAGAGAAGCTTTTTCTTTCACCAACACGTTATGAGACTCTTTTAGTGACTCGAGTTCTTGATTTTGTTAAGGAGTTCATCTGATAAACTCTCGCAGTCCACTTTAAGGGAACATATCAGTTGGAAAGATCATCAATAGTTGAAGAAAAAGCATCTTGCTTTTCGATCAACTTTTGATTCTTCTCCATCTCTTTGACTAGTAATCCTTCGACTTTCCAAAGATTCTTCTCAAGTTTTTCAAGATTGTCTTGTTGACCTTTAGGAATCTCAACCAGTTTAGCCTAGGCAATGTATTCAGGAGAATATTCAGTCATGGACTTTTGTTGTTTTGCTGATACTTGATCCTTTAAGGTCTTTGTCATGAGACACAGTTCAATTGGTTCATCATCGCTCGAAGCATCATCATTAGTGTCTGAATCAAGTGATTCCTTGGATGATTCATAAGCCACAAAGGCATTGCTTCTTCCTATCATTCTGTGAAGCTCTTCATCATCTGATTCAGATTTGGAAGTCTCATCTTCAGATTCCAGACACATGTTGGCACATGCTTTGCTCAACTACAATATTCTCTTCCTATTGGATTTGATGGTTGCTCTAGCTTGTGCGTCAGTGGCTAGTCTCGTCAAAGAAGATGAGGATGATTCATTTTTCTTCTAGACCTTAGTATGATGTTTGATTCGAGTGAATTCGTTGCAGTGAAGATACATCCATCTGTTGCTAGGTTTTCTATCCCAGCAAGGACAATCTGCTATCAGGTGACCAAATTGTTCGCACTTGAAACACTTCATTTCCTTTAGAGGTAACTTTCTTGAAGGATCAGGCAAATCAAATTTGTCATCATTTGTGAGACATGGATTTTGTCTTCTGAGATCACTTAGCCTTTCTGTGAGCATTTCTAGTTCCCTTGCGATAGAGTGTTGATTCTCGATATCTTCTTCGTGTGAGATGTTATAGTGTGAAAGAATTTCCCCTTCACTTTCTGAGGAAGATTCTTGATATCCATTTTCAAGTTCCACCTTTTGTTCGTGGATGGACAGCGGTTTCATGACCTCGATGCAGTGAAATTCTTCATAGTCTGGTGTTTCCTTGAGTTCAACTACGATAGGGGTGAAGGTTGCATCAAGAGCACTCAGGAGCTTGTTGACCACATCTCTATCAGTGATATCTGTTACTCCTCGTTGATGAAGTCTTCCAACAATATTGGTCAGACGATCAGTGAGTTTCATTGCACTTTATTTACGAAGATTTATGAAACCATCATACATGGCGCGAAGCATTTCAGTGTGAGGATCTGTTCTAGCAATGGATTCTTCATGAGCATTTTGTATGGCATCCCAGATTTGCTTCGCAATATGAATCCCTCAGAACCGAATGATATCTTTTGCTTGTGCATTCAACTACATCATGGCTATGTCATCAACATTCGGAGCATCAGGATGCTGAATAGTGTATTCATTTCCACAATCTTCTAGAGTTCTATGTCGATGGCCTGAAGTTTGATTCTCATTCTATCTTTCCAGTAAACATAGTCATTTCCATCGAAGATAGGAAAACTTTCAGAGTGCAAGGATCTACCTGCATACGACATACTCAAAACTCCAAGGTTGTTAGACCTTTAATAAGTAGAGACAGAGAATACCTGCTCTGATACCAATTGTTAGGACCGAGAGTATATCGACCAGAGGGGGTGAATGGTAGATTAAAAAAAGTCTTGCAAATATTTTGATCTGGTCCCAATCACAGCAGCGGAAATGAAGTTTGGTAGAAATGAACTCAATCAAGCATGTTACCAAGGAACATATCTATCGATGTAGGAAGCAATGATAGTTCTAGCATAGTATATCACAAGCTTAACAATAACGATGGTCATACAACAAACTAACAGAAACAATATGATGAGAGAAAACAAGGAAATAGCTATGAAGGAAATTTACGAGGAAGTACTATAACGGGGTGAATGAAAATAACACAGGGAAAACACGTCAGTCTTAATAAGATAGATGTCAAGAGAAAACATTGTGACTGGAATGACTAATCTAAATGATGAGTGTGCAGAATGAGGTGTAACGAACTAAAACCAATGGGAGCGCAGAGATGAATGATATGAATGATATGCAACAGACATAGATTGATCAGATAAACTATCGATAGAGAGCACGAGAGCAAACTATAGAGCATGAAAGTTATCTTCTCAAGGTAATGTGGTGAGATAGATTTAACAAGTTGTGCTCGATGGTAACAGATGAATTTGGTAGACGAGTTCGCCCTTCTGCCAAAGGACTACGTTTTGTTGGAGGTGAACTCTCTTCGCCCTATTCTCCTTCAACTTAGAGCTGATCAGACTCCAATTGATTTCACTTGTGGTGGATACTTGTCGGCGATTTGCAAACCTTCGATAGACCTCTTTGCGAACCACAATGACTCTTGGTTGCTGAAGATCTAGCTCGGTGAAGACAACTACTCTTCAACACCCGAGATGACACATATCCGTCTAGAGAGTGCACAACTCTCAAGAGTCATAGGTACGAGAACCCTAACTCAGACATACTGTGATTCTTAACCACTAACTATGTTTTGGATCTTGATTTTTCTCTTGCTGGATCTTGAACTCAAATCACTCGGAGAGGGGATGCTCAGTCAATCTTCTCAGAAATCTTAACCGGAGTAGCCAACGGGCAATGTTGGAGCGGGGTGGCTATTTATAGCTGCAACCTTCATTGAAGGGAAAAACCAAATTAGACATGTCGAGCAACCAATGGCCAAACGACACGAGTCCAATGATTGGAAATTTGGGCACAAAGGTAACATTCCTCGTGGAGCAAGAATTGCTAACTCCTCGGTTCAAAAGATATCTCCTGCAGCACGAAGAACAACGTCTACAGCTGGAAGGTAATGATTCGAAACATAATGACATTTCTCTTAGTCTTTCATAGGGTTTGGGCTAAGCATCACAACGGATCTAAGCTTCTAGAACCTATACCCCTCTTAATAGTACGGAGGTCCTATGACTCAAATAAATGAAAGAAGAACAAAGAAAAGAATAATATGTCTTCACTTTGTCTTCGACTTCCATTCTATGTAGTCAATTTCGTTGGACAGAATCTCTGAACCAATTGCTTCATGTCGGCAATAAATTTTTTAGGGGTTAACTCATTCACAACAATCTTCTCGCATACATGTCTTCAAGAGATGTAGCTAATTATTCTCTGCAACGCAGATCTTCTTCGGTGAAGTTCCTCTGACTTGACACCAGAGACAACATTCTCTTCGGGTCTGCATGGACTATTTATATCTATGTGCAATAGAAAAAAATAGTCCATGCATGTTTCCCTCAACAATATCCAAAACACAGGAGGGCAAATATTGGACCAACACCCCACACTTTCGGTCTTCTTCGACCCTTGAACATCATGGATGTGAAGCACCCCCTCATGCATCTCAATGGCCTGAGGGTGTTTCATCACCTCTCATAAGTAGGGATTGATGACCTTCTCATAGAACTTGTCCTTGGATGAACTTGGTTGAGCCATGTCAATCTAGATCTCTGAGAAAAATAACACGAAACAAGAAGAGAGGATATTTCCGCGATGCGGTGGTCAAAACATCTGGGAGTATATATAATTATTTTTATCTTACAAAAAAAGTAACCCACAAGAAAATGGAGTCGAGAAGGCGCGCGAGGGGCCCTCGATCTACCAGGGCACGCCCAGGGGGGCCATGCCTTGGTGGCTCATGTGCACCTCGTGTGTCCTCTGGGGTACTTTTTATTTTGGTATTTTTCCTAATATTCCAAAACTGACAATAAATATTTTTACAGGATTTTTGGAGTCAGTTTACTTTCCGTATCACATACCTCTTCCTTTTCAGGGTTTTGGAGTGTTCTGGAAGGTCTCTCTTATGTATTCCTCTGGTGTCTTAGTTTGGATAATATTGGTTTCAACATTAATGGGTGTACCTGAAATATAATGCTTAGTTATTTGTCCATTGACCACCTTAGGATTAGTTCCTTCGGGGTTATTGATCTTGATATCTCTAGAACGATAAACTTCCTCGATGACATACGATCCTTCCCATTTATAGAGAAGTTTTCCTGCAAAAAAATCTAAAATGAGAATTGTACAATAGGACATATTCACCCACTTTGAATTCTCATTTTTGGATCTTCTTATCAGGCCATCTTTTAACTTTTACTTTAAATATTTTGGCATTTTCATAAGCTTGGGTTCTCCATTCATCTAATGAGCTAATATCGAATAACCTCTTATCACTATCAAGTTTGAAATCATAGTTGCATTCTTTAATTGACCAATATGCTTTATGTTATAACTCAAGAGGTAAATGACATGCTTTTCCATAAACCATTTTATAGGGAGACATGCCCATTGGATTCTTAAAAATTGTTCTATCAGACCATAATGCATCATAAAAATTTTACGACCAATTTTTCCTAGATCTATTAATGGTATTTTACCAAATTAGTTTTAATTCTCTATTACTTAATTTAACTAGACCACTAGACTAACGATGATAAGGAGATGCAATTCTATGGTTGACATCATATTTAGCAAGCAATTTTCGAAATGCACCATGAATAAATTGTGAACCACCATCAGTCATTAAATATCTAGGGACTCCAAACCTCGGGAAGATAACTTCTTTAAGCATTTTAATAGAAGTGTTATGATCAACACTACCAGTTGTAATAGCCCACTAAGTAATGTAATCAACAACAACTAGAATATGTGTGTACCCATTGGAGGAAGGAAAATGTCCCATATAATCAAATCCCCAAACATCAAATGGTTTGATAACAATTGAATAATGCATAGGCATTTCCTGACGTCTATCAATATTGCCAATTCTTTGACACTCATCACAATATAAGACAAACATATGAGCATCCTTGAAGAGTGTAGACCAATAAAAGCCAGATTGTATTTCCTTGTGTCCGGTTCTATCTCCAGCACGGTGTCCTCCATATGCCTCGGAGTGACACTTCTATAGGATTTGTTCCTATTCATGCTCAGGTACACAACATGTAATAATACCATTTACTCCTTCTTTATAAAGATGTGGGTCATCCCAGAAGTGATGTCTTAAATCGAAGAAAAACTTTTTCTTTTGTTGTTATGTGAAACTAGGTGGTATAAATTAAGAAACGATGTAACTAGCATAGTCATCATACCAAGGAGTATTATGAGTAGCATTTATGACAGCTAATTGCTCATCAGGGAAAGTATCATCAATAGGTAATGGGTCATCAAGGATATTTTTTAACCTAGACAAGTTGTCAGCTACGAGATTCTCAGCTCCTTTCCTATTAGTGTTATGCAAATCAAATACTTGAATCAATAGAGCCCACCTAATGAGTCTAGGTTTAACATCTTTATTTTCCATAAGGTACTTAATAGCAGCATGATCGGTGTGAACATTTACTTTATAGTCAACAATATAAGGTCTAATTTATCACATGCAAATACAACTGCTAGAAATTCTTTTTCAGTAGTAGCATAATTTCTTTGAGCATTGTCTAGAGTCTTAATAGCATAATGGATAACATTTAGTTTTTTATCAACTCTTTGTCCTAGAACAGCACCAACAACATAATCACTTGCATCATACATAATTTCAATTGGTAGATTACAATCAGGTGGTTGGACAATAGGTGTTGTGGTTAACGCTTTCTTAAGTGTTTCAAAGGCTTCTACACAATCATCATGAAAAACAAATGGAACATCTTTTTGTAATAGATTGGTAAGATGTGACGCCCGAGACCGACGTCCCAGAAGATCCCAGAAAATTCCAGAAGATTCCAGATGTTCCGGGTTCTCCCGTGTGTTTTATTTTGCTTGTGTTATTTATTTTTGCATCGCATCATGTCATCATGCCATCATGTCATATTTATTTTTGCATCTCAACTTAAATAAATTGTGTGGACCTTCGGTCCATTTAAATCGAGGGAAGAATGTCTTCTCTTTAAAACATATAAAAGCCTCTCAATATTATTAGGGAGCTATATAATAATATTCCATTGTTTGGAATTAACCAACACACGTGCATAATTTTCCCCCATGTCTATTTCACTTCAAGTTCACCGTCAAAACCTTGCCAATAATTCTTTCCGTTGTTTCGAGGTTCCTCCAAAAATCCTCAACATTTTTGGACTCTTCAAATACCCCCATTCATATTCAATCATTTGAATTTAATTCAAATGGGTTCGATTTATCTCTTGCATTCTTGCCTCTCCTATTTTTTCGTGGACCGTGGACATTTTCGCGAGTCTAGTAAAATTAACCTCTTGCCAAAAATCTTCCCCTAACCTTTCATATCTTTCCTCTTCTTTTATTTGTTCTGCTGCGTTTTTATTTAAAATCATAGCAGCCGGCCCAGCCTCCTCCAGCCTCAGGCCCAACCGCCTCCCTCCTTGGGCCCAAGGCCGTCCGTCCCGAGCCGGCCCAGCTAGGCCTAACCTAGCCCGAGCAGTGCCGACCGCTCCTTTCGATCCTCCCGCAGCCCCAACTCCCCATCGCTAACTCCCTCCGCCGCCAGGCATCGCCCTCGCCCCTCCCCCTCTTCCTCCCGATGCGTGCCAGAGACCGAAGCCCCGCGTGGCGACCCTCCTCTCCAAGCGGCAGCGCCCCGGGCCCCGCTCCCTTCTTCCGCGAGGCCGCCCCGAGGCCCCCCTCCATCGCCAAGGATCGCGCGTCCCCAGCGCGCGCAGGCCGCTGCTTCTCCTCGAAGGCGTGACCCCGACGTCTGCGCCTCCCTGTCCCGTCAGCCGGCCTCACCTCTGCATCGTCTACAGACGCTGCGCCTCCAAGCTCCGCCGCCGGCCGGTGCCGCCACGACACCTAGCTCCCCATCGCCGTCCTTCGCTGCCTCCTCTGGAACGAGCTCCTGTCGCCGTCCCGTCTGCGCCTCTCCGCGCCCCGTTCCTTCGTCGTCAGCGCAGGCAGCGCCTCCGCGCGAGTCCAGCCGGCCGGATCCCGCGCCTCCCTCCGTTCTCCATCGCCAAGCCAGCCGCCCTCAAGCTACGCGCCAAGCTTCACCAGCAGCGCCACTGGACCGCCCCGAGGTCAAGCCTCCTCGCCGAGGCCGCAGCAGAGCAGCTCTCTGCGCTGCCCCGTTTGTCTTCCTGCTGCATCCCTGCCATGGCCTCGTGGCCCCCTTCACGCAAGACTGTGTTGTTTTTGTTTTGTGTTTTGTGTGTTGCTTTGTACTGTTGACTTGTCAGATGACCCGTGTACGAGTAAACCCGGCATTGCGGCAAGTACCTCTACATGACGGCTTAAACCCCTACGACCAAGTACCACGACGACCGAATGGCTACGAGCTCCGTGAACGACTTCGTGAACAAGTACCACTGCCGTCTCGGAGACGCACCAAGTACCACTACATACGTGAACAACTACCGTCGCCGGAACAACTACTTCCCACTACGGAACGCGAACCACTACTTCCTCTACGACTCGTGAGAACAACTCCTTCCTCTACGATCTCGAACCGTCCCGAAACGAGTGTTTCGAAGGTATAACCCCGAGACGATGACCCGTGTGATGTTGTGTTGTATGAGATGCATCCCTTGTTTGCACCGTGCCCATTTCATCTTTTGTTGTGTTCCTCGGTTGCCTCGTCACCGACTCGTGGGAACCCGATAACGGGATCGCCCCATCTTTCATCTCGTTTGACTCGCTCACGCCATCTTTCTTTTGCCCGGAATCTCAACGAGTTACCGGAACCGATATGATGCCGTTGCATCATTTTCGGATCGTTGCCGTGGCACCCTTTTCCTTCCACCACGGTGACGATGCTTCATATCATCTTCTTGTTAACCTTCTAATAAAATTGCATAAACTTGATCATGTCATCCGCATCATGTTAACAACACTAAAATGTTTAATTGTTGTTGCTTTATAATTATTAAACATGCTCATGGGGATTTTTCCGGAATTGTTGTTGTTATTCTCCGGCCTCATTTAAATTGCCTTAATAGTGTAGTTTCTTTATGCTTCGCCTCTTGCTATGTTAAAAACAATTAATCTTGTCTTGTAATTAAATGAGAGTCAATTAAATAATTATAATGTGGTGTTTCGTCAATATGCAACTCGTTGCATATTGAGCTCCACTTAACTTGTAGTTTTGTTTGTGCACTTGCCATGCCATGCATAATTAAACCGGACATGCATCATACTTGGATGTGCATCGTATGCCATGTTTATGATTGTGTGTTTACCGTGTGTTTGCTTCTTTCCGGTTGCTTCTCTTGTTAGCTTCGGTTTCGTTCCGGAGTTGTGAGGCTTCTTCGCTCGACTGTGTTGCTCCGTCTTCTTCATGGATCCGTTCTTCTTCTTTTGCGGAATTCCAGGCAAGATGACCGAACCCGGATACCATTACTATCTTTGCCTATTGCTAGAAGTCTCAATCTATAGCTTTGCCTCGATGCCCATGTTCTTCCTGTCAGCCTCCTACTTGTAACCATGAACCTGTTTAACCACCCTACCTATGCAAACCGTTGAATGGCTAAGTACGCATCGCTCAGCCCCTCTTATAGCATTGTAGTTGCAGGTGAAGATCGAAGATGCTCGCTTCATGTTGAAGTTTGGTTGGGTTATATCACACTATATAAATGCTTAAAATGAAATCATCTATATATTGGCAAGGGTGGAAGGCTAAGCCTTTTGCTTGGTGTTTTGTTCCACTCATGCCGTTAGGAACCGTATAAACCAGTGTTATGTTCCTTGATTATGCGTTCCTAACACGGTTGGGGTGTATGGGACCCCCTTGATAAACCGCTAAGTGCTAAGTCTTTTCCAGCAAGTCCCAACATTTGGTACTATTTGCCTCATAATAACAACTTAATTAATTAATTAAATTTGCATAGGGGGTCGCGTCCCCGAGGATTCTTAATTCTACATAGCAGGGGGGGCCAGTGCTGATGGTGTTGGTCCCAAACGGGGGTTCTGCGGGGTCACCGCGAGGAAAATCGAGGATTGATATAAACCTGTAGAATCGCCCATCCGGTCGTGTCCTGAGACTTAGATACGCGCGGCTACTATCAGGGTGTCGACACGCCGGGAGGATTTGCTGGATTAGCCTTACCTTAGTTCGGTTTAACTTGAGCACGGGATTCCGAGAATACTCGGGTCTTCCCACCTTGGAGTTGCGACTCCGCGGATCGTGGGCTTGTAATGGGTCAAGTTGGAACACCCCTGCAGGGTTATGAACTTTCGAAAGCCGTGCCCACGGTTATGTGGCAGATGGGAGCTTGTTAATATCCGGTTGTAGAAAACTTGACACCATGTTCCAATACACTACCAGCGTGCGTACCGTGACTGTCATTTTCCGAAAGGGTTTCGGGAGATGAACACGGTGGGGTTATGTTTGACGTGCTTTAGTTAGGATCACTTCTTGATCATCTTCGACCGAGGCGCCTTCTCTTCTCGCTCTCTTATACGTAAGTTAGTGCTAGTTGCTGCTGCAGACTCTTGTTGTTCCTTCACCTCTCGTTCTTTCTTCAGCCTTGTCCTCACCCAAGGCTTAAATAGTCATGTTACCCGGGAACGGGATTGCTGAGTCCTCTGTGGCTCACAGTTACTACCACACCAGATGCAGGTTCAGCCGAGAATGATGCAGGAGCTGGTTCAACTACTTCACTGAGAGCTCAATGAAGATTGTGTCCGTTTGCTTGAGACGTTTCGACGATCAGTAGTGGTTCTACTACAAGGATTCGATCCTGACCTGTGGCTTTATGTTGTTTTGGTATCTTTCTTTTGGATCTTCACCCGTAGTCGGGTTGTGATGTTTTGAATGATGTATTGCTTATGTATTGTATTGTGTGAAGTGGCGAGTGTAAGCCAACTATCTTCTTTTGCAATTTAATCCCTCTTTTACATGAGTCGTGCAAAGATACCAAACTTGAGATCATTCTAGGATGGGCTTATACCTTTAAGTCGTGCCTCGACACGTAGAAGGTATAGTCCCATCCTGGGCATTACAAGTTGGTATTCAGAGCCTTGTCCGACCTAGAAGCCCCCACTGATTGATCGAATCGTTGACGGTTGAGTCTAGGCACACACTAAAAATGTTTTGAGTCCTATATATATCGGAGAGTAGGATTTCTTTGCTTCTCATCCCTTTTCATTCTGGTGAGGACTCCTCACGATTACTCTTGCCTCTTCTACTTTCAAAAATTGCACCAAATTTTTTTTTAGGATCTCGCGAGTATTGTTTGGATTGTTTCGATGTCTTTGTGACGAGAACATTGTTCTCGATGCCTCCTGTCATTAGGGGTTGTGGCAGTGTCCCGGGGAGTTGAGCTCCGAGGTGTTGTCATCACAAATCCATCGCGGCAGTACTAGAATACTTAAGACGGCCGACATCGAAAACTCTCCTATGCGGTTAGTGGCAAGATAACCCCGACATCACCCAGTACTGGGGAGGTAGTTCGGGAGTATTGCCATAGCTTGTATAGTGGATGCGTTTCGAAGGTCCGAGGTAAACAGTTTCCGGGAAAGACTGGTTATGTGTTGAAGGATGGATACACCTGGATGTAGGTTTAGAGTTGATTGCGCGGTGCTTCCCGTGTATCCCCAACACCTGATTGCATAACTGGAAACTTTCGGAAATTAATAGGTGGGTTCATCTAGTAGTTCTAGGCATTCTTCCAACGGATGCACGATATGAAGTTTGGGGTTCTACATTGAGTGAAGTGGTTTATGGACTTGTTCTGATCGGGAGTTGCATCTTAAAGGTTCCTTGGCTATGCTGATCCGGGGATTGCAAAACCCTTTTGTAACACGTTCCATGAGCTTTCAGCACAAATATGTCGAACGAAGCTTCTATCTTGTATTTGTTCTATCTGATCCTTGTTCCTTTTTTATTTACCTTTTCCTTCTCCCAAGTGGCTTCTCGTCTAGTTGATGTACCTACGGAATTCATTCGTTCAATTCTCTGTTCGGATGATATTGTGAAGATGATGCTGCGAAATATCTATCCTTTGTTCTTGTTTTGATTCTGGTATTCGAGTTGCTTCGATGTCAAATGTTGATTCCATACCTTTCATAATCGGTGTTCTCATATTTCTATGGGAGTGCTAGTCCTTCTTAATCATCAAGATGGTTATGTTAAATTCTTTTTCAACCGGTGTCCATCTTGTTCGTCTCAAGTTGTCTTTGTTTCCCCACCCTCCCACCCTTCTTCTTCTCGGAGCAAAAAATTCTTAGATGAAGTATCCATTTTATTCATGTGATATTTCTTCATTCATTTCCTTCAATGTTCATTATCCGGTGAATTATCATGAAGATGCTCAAGAGCTTCAAGTTCATCATTCTTTTGTTCTCAAATTCTGCCGGTTGATGTAATTCAAGATTTCGGTGTTCATCTTATCCTTTTCCTCATTTCACAATGCTTTCTTATTCTGGTGCACCAATTCATCATTCTCCTCTTGCTATTCATATCCGGAGTGCTGAAGATTCATAATTCCATTCTTAATCCGTTCAAACTATTTTGAGGATTATAATCTTATTCAGCCTTTTTAATTCAACTGGTGCAATATCTCAAGCAATCTTTTCAACGGAGATTTCTTTGAGTGGGCCCTAACCCACAGGTCTTTTCCCAGGATCTTACCTGACTCTTCTAATTTTATCCGGAGTTATACTCAATTCTTTTCAAAGTGTGACGTAAGAATGATTCCCATCAGTCACATGCCTTCTTCAAGACCGCTTTCAAATTCTTTTTCATCATTGGTTCAACCTTTTTAATTCTTCATTCCGGAGTGCTCAACAATTCTCATGGCATTTCTCGTCTTCACTCTCAACATTTGGAGACCGGAGAAGAGTTTCTCTTAAATTTTGACCCGTTCTCAAGATTTGTGGTTCTAGCTTCATGCCATCCTCATTATTGTCCCGATTGTGAGGAATTCTTTTCATACCCATCCGAAGCATTTCATGAATTCTTTTCTTTATGATCCTCCGAAGGCCATCATTTCAGAATATTTCTTCGTTCTCAGTTTTCAACTTCGTCCTCCAAATATTCTTCATTGATGTCTCTACGTTCGTCTCCATATTTTACGGTGGTTCTTTCAAGTTTACTCTTCCTTGTTATCGTTTTAATTCATTTGTTCTTTTCACAATCCTACCGGTGGTTCGTTGAAGATTTACCCAAGCTTGGTTAGATCTCTCTTTAATTCTTTACAATGAGAATAAGTAGTATGCCAAATCCTTTGGTTGAAATCAATTTAATTGGTGAAGGAGATGCATGACATAATTCTTATTCTTATTCCTTCAAGGTGACTTAATTCTTTTGTCTGGAGCTTGTTCATCATATCATATCCTTGGTTCTAAGTTGTTCATCTTGTTTTCCGGAGCTCCAAGTTATTTCAATTATATCATTTCAAAGCTCCATCTAATTCATCGCAGGCCTTGAATCTCATTTTTCATCTTTCACTTCTCATGTTTTCATTACCGGAGTTTTCATGATGGTTCATCATGTTTTAATTCATCCTTGAAGTCTTCATCAAGATTCTGTTCGAGCTCAAGCATTCTTCATCATGCTTTCCATTTGCAATTCTTTCTACCTTATCTTTTCAGGTGGTGTTATGTCATTTTTGACAATTCCTTCATGTTTCATGATTCACGAGTTGTCAGGAATGAGATATTTAAACCCATCTTTTTCGTTGTTCAGGAGATCTTTCCAACCATTCATTTTATCTGTTGGAGTTATCTTTTTTTTGTTAGGAAGACTATAAGAGAACCCCTTACAGTATAATTGGTGCAACAAACCCAAATTGCAAGTACCGTGCCTTGAACCTGGGTGGGTGGGAAGGCATCAGCCCCTTCCCACCACTAGGCTATGCCTTAGTCTGCGTTGGAGTTATCTTGGGTTATAATTCACCTAAAAGCTTTCCTTAAGAGTTGTTGCTAATTATGGTGCTTATAAATGACCCAAGTTCTTCATTTATCATTCCGATGAAATAAGTTTTTCATCTCCTTGTTGATCTCGATCCAAGCAATTCGTTTCTGTTAGTGGCTGGTTGTCACCTCTTAATTTTGAGATGTTTTTCATAAGCCCACAACGAGCTTATTCTTTTCGTTGTTGAATTCCAACAACTATGTTCAAACCATCTTGGTTAAGATGCTCTTTCAAATTCATTTTGAGAGAAGTTGTCATACTTTTCTCCGTTCATTCTTTCATTGAACTATATTCTATTCTTTCATTCCAGAGGCATTGTGATATTGCTCTCTCGTAACCATCATATCGTTTATCGAGATCATGTTCTTTTCCTTGTTTATCTAATTAACCGGAATGTTGTCACCTACATTCTAGTTCCCTCATCTTATCTAGTTTTGCCTATCTTTTTAACCGGAGTGCTGTCTGAAATATGTCTTACCCCTTGTGTCATTCTTTTAATTGTTTCGGAGGCAATATACTGTTGTTTTCGTCAAGTATCATCACTTCTCCTCGAACTCTTGTTAATTCCTTACATTTTTTCAGACGGAGTGCTGCCCAAATTCTGTCATTCTTATTCCGTGGCTATACCGTTGCGGTTTCTTATTCTTTTGGCTCGTAAGCTCTCCTTTCATGTCTTTCAACCTTCAAGGTTCTCGTAATGCTCCTTTTTCCTCTCTTTTTTACCGGAGTGCTCTTAACTTCGTTCATCTCCGTTGTATTCCTTCTTTCATTTTTTTTAACCTCTCAAGGTTCTTTGGTTTCACTCGTTTGTCAAAGAAGCAACTTTGTTTTACCTCTTCCTTTTCGTTTTCTATCCGGTGATATCTCTAGGATCTCGGATCGAGGTCCTCTGTTAGTGTGGGAGAGTTGTGACGCCCGAGACCGACGTCCCAGAAGATCCCAGAAGATTCCAAAAGATTCCAGATGTTCCGGGTTCTCCCGTGTGTTTTATTTTGCTTGTGTTATTTATTTTTGCATCGCATCATGTCATCATGCCATCATGTCATATTTATTTTTGCATCTCAACTTAAATAAATTGTGTGGACCTTCGGTCCATTTAAATCGAGGGAAGAATGTCTTCTCTTTAAAACATATAAAAGCCTCTCAATATTATTAGGGTGCTATATAATAATATTCCATTGTTTGGAATTAACCAACACACGTGCATAATTTTCCGCCATGTCTATTTCACTTCAAGTTCACCGTCAAAACCTTGCCAATAATTCTTTCCGTTGTTTCGAGGTTCCTCCAAAAATCCTCAACATTTTTGGACTCTTCAAATACCCCCATTCATATTCAATCATTTGAATTTAATTCAAATGGGTTCGATTTATCTCTTGCATTCTTGCCTCTCCTATTTTTTCGTGGACCGTGGACATTTTCGCGAGTCTAGTAAAATTAACCTCTTGCCAAAAATCTTCCCCTAACCTTTCTTATCTTTCCTCTTCTTTTATTTGTTCTGCTGCGTTTTTATTTAAAATCATAGCAGCCGGCCCAGCCTCCTCCAGCCTCAGGCCCAACCGCCTCCCTCCTTGGGCCCAAGGCCGTCCGTCCCGAGCCGGCCCAGCTAGGCCTAACCTAGCCCGAGCGGTGCCGACCGCTCCTTTCGATCCTCCCGCAGCCCCAACTCCCCATCGCTAACTCCCTCCGCCGCCAGGCATCGCCCTCGCCCCTCCCCCTCTTCCTCCCGATGCGCGCCAGAGACCGAAGCCCCGCGTGGCGACCCTCCTCTCCAAGCGGCAGCGCCCCGCGCCCCGCTCCCTTCTTCCGCTAGGCCACCCCGAGGCCCCCCTCCATCGCCAAGGATCGCGCGTCCCCAGCGCGCGCAGGCCGCTGCTTCTCCTCGAAGCCGCGACCCCGACGTCTGCGCCTCCCTGTCCCGTCAGCCGGCCTCACCTCTGCATCGTCTATAGACGCCGCGCCTCCAAGCTCCGCCGCCGGCCGGTGCCGCCGCGACGCCTAGCTCCCCATCGCCGTCCTTCGCTGACTCCTCTGGAACGAGCTCCTGTCGCCGTCCCGTCTGCGCCTCTCCGCGCCCCGTTCCTTCGTCGTCAGCGCAGGCAGCGCCTCCGCGTGAGTCCAGCCGGCCGGATCCCGCGCCTCCCTCCGTTCTCCATCGCCAAGCCAGCCGCCCTCAAGCTGCGCGCCAAGCTTCACCAGCAGCGCCACTGGACCGCCCCGAGGTCAAGCCTCCTCGCCGAGGCCGCAGCAGAGCAGCTCTCTGCGCTGCCCCGTTTGTCTTCCTGCTGCATCCCTGCCATGGCCTCGTGGCCCCCTTCACGCAAGACTGTGTTGTTTTTGTTTTGTGTTTTGTGTGTTGCTTTGTACTGTTGACTTGTCAGATGACCCGTGTACGAGTAAACCCGGCATTGCGGCAAGTACCTCTACATGACGGCTTGAACCCCTACGACCAAGTACCACGACGACCGAATGGCTACGAGCTCCGTGAACGACTTCGTGAACAAGTACCACTACCGTCTCGGAGACGCACCAAGTACCACTACATACGTGAACAACTACCGTCGCCGGAACAACTACTTCCCACTACGGAACGTGAACCACTACTTCCTCTAGGACTCGTGAGAATGACTCCTTCCTCTACGATCTCGAACCGTCCCGAAACGAGTGTTTCGAAGGTATAACCCCGAGACGATGACCCGTGTGATGTTGTGTTGTATGAGATGCATCCCTTGTTTGCACCGTGCCCGTTTGTTGTGTTCCTCGGTTGCCTCGTCACCGACTCATGGGAACCCGGTAACGGGATCGCCCCACCTTTCATCTCGTTTGACTCGCTCACGCCATCTTTCTTTTGCCCGGAATCACAATGAGTTACCGGAACCGATATGATGCCGTTGCATCATTTTCGGATCGTTGCCGTGGCACCCTTTTCCTTCCACCACGGTGACGATGCTTCATATCATCTTCTTGTTAACCTTCTAATAAAATTGCATAAACTTGATCATGTCATCCGCATCATGTTAACAACACTAAAATGTTTAATTGTTGTTGCTTTATAATTATTAAACATGCTCATGGGGATTTTTCCGGAATTGTTGTAGTTATTCTCCGGCCTCATTTAAATTGCCTTAATAGTGTAGTTTCTTTATGCTTCACCTCTTGCTATGTTAAAAACAATTAATCTTGTCTTGTAATTAAATGAGAGTCAATTAAATAATTATAATGTAGTGTTTCGTCAATATGCAACTCGTTGCATATTGAGCTCCACTTAACTTGTAGTTTTGTTTGTGCACTTGCCATGCCATGCATAATTAAACCGGACATGCATCATACTTGGATGTGCATCGTATGCCATGTTTATGATTGTGTGTTTACCGTGTGTTTGCTTCTTTCCGGTTGCTTCTCTTGTTAGCTTCGGTTTCGTTCCGGAGTTGTGAGGCTTCTTCGCTCGACTGTGTTGCTCCGTCTTCTTCATGGATCCGTTCTTCTTCTTTTGCGGAATTCCAGACAAGATGACCGAACCCGGATACCATTACTATCTTTGCCTATTGCTAGAAGTCTCAATCTATAGCTTTGCCTCGATGCCCATGTTCTTCCTGTCAGCCTCCTACTTGTAACCATGAACCTGTTTAACCACCCTACCTATGCAAACCGTTGAATGGCTAAGTACGCATCGCTCAGCCCCTCTTATAGCATTGTTAGTTGCAGGTGAAGATCGAAGATGCTCGCTTCATGTTGAAGTTTGGTTGGGTTATATCACACTATATAAATGCTTAAAATGAAATCATCTATATATTGGCAAGGGTGGAAGGCTAAGCCTTTTGCTTGGTGTTTTGTTCCACTCATGCCGTTAGGAACCGTATAAACCAGTGTTATGTTCCTTGATTATGCGTTCCTAACACGGTTGGGGTGTATGGGACCCCCTTGATAAACCGCTAAGTGCTAAGTGTTTTCCAGCAAGTCCCAACATTTGGTACTATTTGCCTCATAATAACAACTTAATTAATTAATTAAATTTGCATAGGGGGTCGCGTCCCCGAGGATTCTTAATTCTACATAGCAGGGGGGGCCAGTGCTGATGGTGTTGGTCCCAAACGGGGGTTCTGCGGGGTCACCGCGAGGAAACTCGAGGATTGATATAAACCTGTAGAATCGCCCATCCGGTCGTGTCCTGAGACTTAGATACGCGCGGCTACTATCAGGGTGTCGACACGCCGGGAGGATTTGCTGGATTAGCCTTACCTTAGTTCGGTTTAACTTGAGCACGGGATTCCGAGAATACTCGGGTCTTCCCACCTTGGAGTTGCGACTCCGCGGATCGTGGGCTTGTAATGGGTCAAGTTGGAACACCCCTGCAGGGTTATGAACTTTCGAAAGCCGTGCCCGCGGTTATGTGGCAGATGGGAGCTTGTTAATATCCGGTTGTAGAAAACTTGACACCATGTTCCAATACACTACCAACATGCGTACCGTGACTGTCATTTTCCGAAAGGGTTTCGGGAGATGAACACGGTGGGGTTATGTTTGACGTGCTTTAGTTAGGATCACTTCTTGATCATCTCTCGACCGAGGCGCCTTCTCTTCTCGCTCTCTTATACGTAAGTTAGTGCTAGTTGCTGCTGCAGACTCTTGTTGTTCCTTCACCTCTCGTTCTTTCTTCAGCCTTGTCCTCACCCAAGGCTTAAATAGTCATGTTACCCGGGAACGGGATTGCTGAGTCCTCTGTGGCTCACAGTTACTACCACACCAGATGCAGGTTCAGCCGAGAATGATGCAGGAGCTGGTTCAACTACTTCACTGAGAGCTCAATGAAGATTGTGGCCGTTTGCTTGAGACGTTTCGATGATCAGTAGTGGTTCTTCTACTAGGATTCGATCCTGACCTGTGGCTTTATGTTGTTTTGGTATCTTTCTTTTGGATCTTCACCCGTAGTCGGGTTGTGATGTTTTGAATGATGTATTGCTTATGTATTGTATTGTGTGAAGTGGCGAGTGTAAGCCAACTATCTTCTTTTGCAATTTAATCCCTCTTTTACATGAGTCGTGCAAAGATACCAAACTTGAGATCATTCTAGGATGGGCTTATACCTTTAAGTCGTGCCTCGACATGTATGAGGTATAGTCCCATCCTGGGCATTACATAAGAGGCCTGAAATTTTACAGAAGTCTTTAATAAACCTTTTATAGAAACCACCATGACCAAGGAAACTATGAATACGTTTAATATCTTAAGGGCATGGCATTTTCTCAATTGCATCAACTTCAGCCTCGTCTACTTCAATAACTCTTTCAGAAATTTTATGGCCCAAGACAATACCTTCGTTTACCATAAAGTGGCACTTCTCCTAGTTCAATACAATATTAGTTTCTTCACATCTCTACAAAACTCGATCATGGTTGCTCAAGCAATCATCAAAAGAAGTTCCATAAACGGAGAAATCATCCATGAAAACCTCAACAATCTATTCACAGAAGTCATAGAATATAGAAGTCATACATCTTTGAAAAGTAGCAGGTGCATTGTATAAACCCAAAGGCATACATCTATAAGCATAAGTTCCAAAAGGGCAAGTAAAATTGGTTTTCTCTTGATCGGGTTGGGACACAGGTATTTGGGAGAAACCGGAATATCCATCGAGAAAGCAAAAGTGTGTATGCTTATACAACCTTTCTAGCATTTGATCAATAAGAGGTAAGGGGTAATGATCTTTTCTAGTAGCTTTGTTTAGTTTTCTGAAATCAATTACCATCCTATAACCAGTTATGATTCTTTGTGGAATAAGCTCATTTTTATCATTAGGAAGAATAGTAATACCTCCTTTCTTAGGAACACAATGAACATGACCTACCCATCTAGTATAACTATGGGATAGATTATGCCTACTTCCAGAAGCTTTAAATTTTAGTTGTTACCACTTCTTCCATCTTAGGATTTAATCGTCGTTGATGATCAACAACCGGTTTAGTATTAGGCTCCATATTAATATTCTGCTGACATAGAGTGGGACTAATGCCCTTAAGATCATCAAGAGTATATCCAATAATAGCGCAGTGTTCCCTCAGAGTTTTTAATAATCTCCTTGATACGTCCATTTTGCATCATGTTTTCCTACTGTTATTTATAATGTTTTATGCATAATAATTCTTTATGGGGTAATTCTAATGCCTTTTCTCTCATAATATGCAATGTTTACACAAAGAGGGAGAATGTTGGCAGCTCTTATTCCGGACCAGAAAAAGCTACGTCAGAGATACCTGTTCTGCACATATCCAAATGAACTGAAATTTTATGGAGAATTATTTTGGAATATTTCATAAATATAGGAGAAAATAATTACCGGAGGGGGGGTCCTGGGTGCCCACAAGAAACCACGGCGTGCCTGGGACCCCATGAGCGCCCTGGTGGGTGGTGGGCTGCCCAGCCCACCTCCGGTGCCCATCTTCTGGTATATGAGTGTAACACCCAAGATGTGACTATATCTCCTACGTGTCGAGGCACGACTTAGAGGCATAATCGCATTTTGGTATGATCGCAAGATGGTTATCTTCACACATTCCCATGTACAAGAACAAAGTAAAATACATAGTTGGCTTACAATAGCCACTTCACACAATGCATAAATAAGTCATACATTCATCCAGAGTACACACATAGTCCGGCTATAGACGAATCCAAATGAAAAAGAAGATAACCACCCACTATGCCATATCGGCCCTAGAAGGAACCACTACTAATCGTCGGGGAACGTCACATACATACGCCCATGTTCCTCAACGACAACCCACTTGAGTTCCTGGCCATCACCTGAATCGTACTCGGTTGTACCTGCACCTGTGATTGTAGTAAACCGTGAGTCATGAGGACTCAACAATCTCATTCCCGGATATCAAAAATATCAAAGCCTTTGGGTGAGGAGAAGGTATATAAGTGGGCTGCTGCAAGCAATAAGCGTAGATGAAGTGGCTAGCTTACGTAACTTCAGAGCGAGAAGAGAAGTGAAAGCCATCGGTCGAGAACTATTCATGATCACTAGATTATCCTATCTACCTACGAGTAATCCATAACCCAGCCGTGTTCTCTTCCCGAACTCCATCGAAAAGAGACAATCACGACTACTCAAACAGTAGTGTATTATGTTTGAGTCTTTGTGTCAAGTTATCTATAACCGGATGTTAACTAACTCCAATCCGCCACATAACCGCGGGCACGACTTTCAAAAGATCATAACCCTGCAGGGGTGTCCCAACTTAGCCCATAACGAGGTCTCGTGATCTGCAAAGGTGAAACCTCAATCTTGGGGAAGACCCGAGCGTCCCCGGAATCCCGGTGCACAAGTTCTTCGAAGAAAGGAAAGCTAGCCCAAGGAGATCTCCCGGTGATTCAAACCCGTGTCCAGAGTCGTGCACTCTCTACCTACGGACTCATCCGTCTATGCAAAGTGGACTATAGCCAAACTAACTCGAGTTGCCCCGAGGTGGCACTGCCGACTGCTAGGGAGGTGGACCAACACTCAAAACAAGCACTGGCCCGAGGGTTGCTTAAAATAATCCTCGGGTTGCAACTCCCTAGGCAAGTTTTAGTTATTAGGAAAATGGTAAAACCAAAGTTGGATCTCCTCGGGAAAGCTTTACTTTAAGCTAAGAAGCAAGTGGGGCCCATAAACCCCAACCGCGTTAGGAACGCAAAATCAAGGAACATAACACCGGTTTATCGGAACCTAGAGTGGCATGAGTGGAACAAAACACCGAGCAAAAGGCCAAGCCTTCCACACATTGCCAAGTATATAGGTGCATTAATTCAAATAAGAGATATTGTGATATTCCCAAAATATCCAATCCACATTGAGCAAACTTCATCTTCACCTGCAACTAACAATGCTATAAGAGGGGGCTTGAGCAAAAGCATAACTTAGCCAAACAACGGTTTGCTAGGAAGGTAGTTAGAGGTTTCATGGCAAAGTAGGGGCTGTCAAGCAAATAGATAGGTAGAGCGACAAAGCAGTAGAGCGAGGCAACTAGCATAGCATCGATAGAGGTGATATTAAGGAATGGTCATCTTGCCTGGAAAGTCTTTGGTGTTATCGGGACCTTGCTCTTCGTAATCGAACTCAGCGGCTCTCGACCTCGGGCTCAACCTCGGCTCCTGGTGCTACTCAAACAAAAACGAGCATCCAAACAAATACACTTGACAAGAAAAGAACACATGCCATGCAAGAGAGATGCAAGTATGATGCTACGAGGCTACCGTTATGAAAGGAGATGAAGCTGGGAAGGACAGGTGAAGACATGATGGATGTGGGAAAGATCTTGGCAAACCAAGCATGCCACTGGATAGATTGAAAGATTCCGGTTGAAATCGATATAAGGATCATCGGAATCGTATGCACGGTTTGCAAATGACAAGCAAAACAAGATGCAATGCAAAACTTATGTTAACAGCAACATGGCCTCTTTGGAGCAAGGTTTAGATATGCTACAACACCCAAACATGATAACAAATGGCATGGATGTGAAGTAGACAGGATTCTCTACAAATATGAACTCAGAGCACACCCAGAAACTTACTGGAACACAATTAAAATAGTGTGGCAAAATGCAATAGGTTAACAGGTTTTCAGACTTCACATGCAACCAAGAACAATATGATGCTGACTTTACATGCACATAACAAACAAGCATATCAATTATATCATGCATGAAAATTACATGAGCATGAAGAAGACATAATATACTTCCAATTCATCCAAAGAAGAAATTCTTTCCATGCAAGGGTTGATTAACACGAGCTTTGCCAAAATGAACATTCTGTTAACAGGCTGTCAGTTCAGATTTCAAGCATTTTGAGAGCATGATAACTACAAGCTATAGCAGGGCATAAATGCCAACAAAGGCATGGATTGATAGAAAAATACATGGACATCTGACATGCTCACTGGCCATTCCAAAACATGCATGGATGTGATTGTAGCATCAAGTTTACATGGCAACATATTGTAACAGATTCTAGACTTAGTAGTTTTTCAACTAAGCGTGAAAAGAGCAACAATAACATGGCATGTTTACAAGCTTGTGCAAGTCACCTCAGGGCACATCATGAAAAACCAATTACACCACTTTAAAGATAACATGATTATGCTCCAAAAACATGTTGACATGAAGCTCAAAAGAAAATCATACAAAATGCTATGAAAAAGACAAAACAACAAGTTATAACAATTTCAGCAACTTAACAGCAAAAAGGACTTTTGGAACAGGGATAATCATGGCATAATGCAACCTAAAATGTATGCAAATTCATCCATTGTGAAGAGCATCACTAGTTGAACAAATTGACATATCATACACTCCATTTGGACCAATATGCACAAAGATATGACCTGTCAAACATGCTAACATGCTGCTAACAGACAACTAGAGCTGAACAGTAACAACAACAACAGTTTGGCAACGAAGATTACGACATCAAGATGAATCCTGACATGCATGAAAACCCTATCAACATGTAGAGCACTTTGAGACAAACAAATCGACGTATCATACGCGCAAAAAGGAACTACGGGCACGGAGATATGGCATGGAAAAGGAGGTAACAAATCATTGGGGGTCATGGACTTTGTGAAATATACCAGCGCGAGAAATTGGACGAGGGGGATCCGGGACAGAGGGATCCGGGCGGGACGAAGCGTTTGGTTGCCCGAACTGGTGGATCTCGTCCACCCGAGCAGATTCGGATCCGGCCCGGCCAGAGATGATGGTGACGGCGGCGGGGCTCCGGTGACCTGCGGCGAGCAGGCCGGCGACAGGACTTGGAGGCGGCGCACCCACGGGCTAGCGGCGAGCGGGGCCAGTGGGGCCGGAGGCGGTGGTGGCCGGTGGAGCTCGCCGGTAGTGGGCTACGGCTCGGAGGCGAGGGCGGAGCAGGCGCGGGCGGCGGCGGTGTCGGTCGGCGGCGGCGACGTTGCCGAGGCGGCGGAGTGGCAGCGGGGTCACGGGCTGGGAGGGCTCGATACGGGCCATGGCGGGCCCGGAACACGGGGAGGAGAGAGAGAGCCGGCGGGATGACATGGCGGTCTCCGATTGGCTGAGGGCGGCGACAGACGCGTCCGGCGACGTATGGACGTGTCCGGCGGTGGAGAGGAGCCCTGTCTAGGGTTTTGCCTGAAAATTTGGACGGGGGAGGCCGTTTTATAGGTAGAGGGAGCTAGGAGAGGGCTATTGAGGTGCGGTTTTTGCCCACACGATCGTGATCCAACGGTGAAGAGCATGAGGGGGGTCTTGGATGGGCTAGTGGGCTGTTGTGGAGGGGTGCTGGGCTAAAAGAGAAAGGGCTTCCGGAGGTTAACGCGGTTAACCATTGGGGTATTAAACGACCTCCAAATGAAACGAAATTTGACAGGCGGTCTACCGGTGATATACTAAGACCACTCGACAACTCTCGGCCCATTCCAAGGATGTTTTTCTCCTGCTCACAAAACAAGACCTGAGAGGTGCGATGGTGCATGTGAGACTGTTGGCATCCGAAATGGACAACGGAGAGGACGGAGATGATGCAACTACTATCGGATGCAAGTGTGACTATGCAAATGCAATGCACAACATGGAGATGACATGGCAATATGCAACACAGGCTCAAAAGAAAAACACAAACGACCTGAAATGAAGGATCCCAAAATGGAATTGATTATGTCAACATTGAATACATTGCCAAATTGGCAATTGTTACATATGGGCATTACAATGAGGTATTTTGTCCTAGAAAATAAATAAGGAGAGGACTTTCGGGACGGAGTGCCGCCGTCTCGAGGCGGAACTTCGGCGGGAGCACTTTTGCCCTCCAGTGAAGCGATTCCGCCGGAGGAACTTCCGTCTCGGAGGTGGAAATCGAAGCCATCGTCATTACCAACAACCCTCTCATCTTTGGGAGGCCAATCTTCATCAACATCTTCAACATCACCATTACTTCTCAAACGCTAGTTCATATCTTGTGTCCAATCTTTGTACCGGAACCTCAGATTGGTATCCGTGGGTGACTAGTGGTGTTGATTACATCTTGTAGTTGATTACTATATGGTTTATTTGGTGGAAGATTATATGTTCAGATACATTATGGTATTTAATACCCCTCTGATGTTGAGCATGAATATCATTTGTGAGTAGTTACCTTTGTTCTTGAGGCCACGAGAGAGGTCATGTTACAAGTAATGATGCGAATTTGATATATGTTCGATATTTTGATGATATGTATGTTGAGATTCCCTTAGTGGTGTCATGTGAATGTCGACTACATGGCACTTCACCATCTTTGGGCCTAAGGCAATGCATTTTGGAGTAGTTATTAGATGATGGGTTGCTAGAGTGATAGAAACTTAAACCCTAGTTTATGCGGTACTTCGTAAGGGACTGATTTGGATCCATATGTTTAATGCGATGTTTATATTTTATCTTAATACTTTTCTCGTAGGTGCGGATTCTTGCAAGGGGGTTAATCATAAGTGGGAGGTTTGTTCAAGTAAGAACAACACCCAAGCAATGGTCCACCCACATATCAAATTATCAAAGTAGAGAACGCAAATCAAACCAACATGATGAAAGTGGCTAGATGAAATTCCCGTGCACCCTCCAGAGCGCTTTGCTTATTATAAGAGACTGTCTTGTCCTATCTTTTGCCAGAAAAGGTTGGGCTACCTTCTGCACTTTTTTTACCATTACCGTTACTTGCTCGTTACAAATTATCTAGCTATCAAACTATCTGTTACCGACATTTTTAGTGCTTGCAGACATTACCTTGGTGAAACCCGCTTGTCATTTGCTTCTGCTCCTTGTTGGGGTTGACACTCTTAGTTATTGAAAGGACTATGATTGATCCCCTATACTTGTGGGTCATCAAGACTCTTTTCTGGCGTTGTTGCTGGGGAGTGAAGCGCTCTTGGTAAGTGGAAATCAGTAATGAAAAATGCATATTACGTGCTGAAATTTACTGTCACTTGTTACTATGGAAAACTATACTTTTGAGGGGTTTGTTCAGGTTATCTTCACCTCAACCAGAAGCACAGTTAGTTTCCCCTCAACCTACTGCACCTACTAAAAATATTGGTTATGAATTTCCTTCGGGTATGATAGAACAACTGCTAGCTAATACATATACAGGAGACGAAACTGAACATCCTGATTTACATTTGATACATGTGGATGAAATTTGTGGATTATTTAACCTTGCAGGTTTACGCGGAGATGAAGTGAAGAAGGAGGTTTCCCCTTTATCTTTGAAGGGAAAATCATTGACATGGTATATATAGCTATGCGATGATATGGGATCTTGGAACTGGAATGGACTGAAACTAGAATTGCACCAAAAGTTTTATCCTATGAATCTAGTTCATTTTGATCAGAATTATATATATAATTTTTTGCCTCGTGAAGGAGAAAGTATCACTCTAGCTTGGGGGAGGCTTAAGTAAACGTTATATGCATGCCCCAATCATGAGCTCTCAAGAGAAATTATCATTCAGATTTTTTATGCTCGGCTTTCTCGTAATGATCAATCCATGCTCGATACTTCTTGTGTTGGTTCTTTTATGAAGAAGACTACTGAATTCAGGCGGGATCTTGTAGAAATAATTAAATGCAACTCGAATATTGGGAACTCGATTTAGGTAAAGAGTCTGGTATTAAGCGTGAGTTTGATTGTGTCAAATATTTTATGAATACCGATGCTTTTCACAAGTTTAGCACTAAATATGGACTTGACACTGAGATAGTAGCCTCCTTTTGTGAATCCTTTGCTACTCATATTGATCTCCCTAAGGAGAATGGTTTAAATATCATCCCCCTATCAAATAATAAATTAAAGAACTGGTAAAGACTAAATATGAAACTATTATTTACAACGTCGATCTAGTTGTGCCTACTGCTTATATTGGAAAACCACCTCTCCCTGTTAGGATAATGGAAACTGCTAAGGTATCAACAGTGGTTCGCAAAAGTAATATTAAAGGACCTAAAACTTCTGAACAAATTAAAGTAAAACCTAGTGTTACTATGGTTAAAGATCTCTTGGCAGAAAATATTGATGGGAATGTTATTTACTTCGGTGACGAGGCTGCTAAAATTGCCAAAACAGATGAAAAAGATAAACATAAACTAGTTGTTGGCATGCTAGTTGTCTCAATTAAAATAGGAGATCATTGCAATCATGGTTTATGTGATTTATGTGCTAGTGTGAATGCTATTCCCTTTACCTTATACCAAGAAATTGTGCATGAGATAGCACCGGCTGAAATAGAGGACATGTATGTTAATATTAAACTTGCAAATAGAGACACCATCAAACTACTTGGGACTGTTAGAGATGATGAAGTCTTGTGTGGGAAAATAAAATACCCTACTGATTTTCTTGTTCTTGGTTCCCCACAAGATGATTTTTGCCCCATAATCTTTGGTAGCCCTTTCTTGAGCACTGTCAATGTTAAGATAGATTGTAAGAAAGAAATTTGCGGTGTCAATTTTGGTGATGTGTCTCGTGAGTTTAATTTTTCTAAGTTTTGTAGACAACCCTATAATATGGAATCACCTAGCAAAGATGAAATAATTGGTCTTGCTTCTATGGATGTACCTCCTACTGATCCACTAGAACAATATTTGGTAGACCATGAAAATGGTATACACTTACGTGAAAGAAATGAAATAGATCAAATTTTCTTTGAATGACCACATCTCCTTAAACACAATTTGTCTATTGAAACTCTAGGAGAACCTCCTCCACCTAAAGGTAATCCCGCGTTTGAATTAAAGCAATTGCCCGACGCTTTGAAGTATATGCTTATCTTGATGAGAAAAAGATATATCATGTTATTATTGGTGCTGACCTTTCAGAACATGAAGAAAAAAGATTATTAAAAATTCTAAAGAAGCACCATGGAACTATTGGATATACTCTTGATGATCTTAAGGGAATTAGTCCACTCTTTGTCAGCACAAGATTAATATGGAACCCGATGCTAAACCAGTTGTTGATCACCAACAATGGTTGAATCCTAAGATGAAAGAAGTGGTAAGAACTGAAATACTAAAGCTTTTGGAAGCAGGTATAATCTATCCCATAACTGATAGTAGATGGGTAAGCCATGTTCAATTTGTCCCTAAGAAGGGAGGTGTTTGTTCCAAATGGAAAAATGAACTTATTCCACAAACAATTGCGACTGGCTATATAATGTTAATTGATTTTAGAATATTAAATAAAGCTACTAGAAAAGATCATTACCCTTTGCCTTTCATTGATCAAATGCTAGAAAGATTATTTAAGCACACACACTTTTGTTTTCTTGATGGATATTCTGGTTTTACTCAAATACCTGTCCCATCTCATGATCAAGAGAAAACCACTTTTACTTGCCCCTTTGGAACCTATGCTTATAGACGTATGCCTTTTATTTTATGCAGTGCACCCTCTACCTTTGAAAGATGTATGACTACTATATTCTCTGATTTTTTGTGAAAATATTGTTGAGGTCTTTTTTTCCGTTTATGGAACTTCTTTTGATGATTGCTTAAGAACCTTGATCGAGTTTTGCAGAGATGTGAGAAAACTAATCTTGTCTTAAATTGGGAGAAGTGCCACTTTATGATAAATGAAGGTATTGTCTTGGTCATATAATTTCTGAACGAGGTATTGAGCTGGATAAAGCCAAAGTAGATGCAATTGAGAAAATGCCATGTCCTAAAGATATAAAAGACATTTGTAGTTTCCTTGGTCATGCTGGTTTCTGTAGGAGGTTTATGTAGCGCCCAAGATGGGATTCTATCCTGACCACGTGATGAAATCATGATTGGGGCACAACCGCATTTTGAGAGCTTAGCAAGGTGGATATCATTACAACATACCATGTACTGAATACATGAGAATACGAGATAAAGGCTTTGTCACACCCTGCATTTTGTAACATGTTGTTTGCATCAATGAAGCATGAAAATTTGGACCAGCAATTTTTTTTGGCATCATTTGGCTTGTATTTGGAATGGAGTTTTTCTTCATGTGCTGTTTATGTGCTCATTAAAGTCAACTATTCCCTCTTGAAGAATTCATCTCCATACCCAAAACTTCTGCCCAATGATCATGCCAAGTGTTATATAACAATATAGTATTTTCTTACAAAATTAATTTGGCCAAAATGTATTTTTAATTTTAGTTTTCCAAAAACCCCTGAATTGAGATTTGCACTGCAAGTGCTTGATTTAGGGTGAGGAGATTATTTCAAAAGGTACATTTGAGACCAAGTAGTCATAGGACTCCGAGCAACCACAAAAGTATAATTTTAAAAGTTATTTTCCTATTTTATGTAAAAGCTTTTTCTTAAGGCCAGAAATGGTCTTTATTAGGGAAAAATTATCTAAGTATTTCAAAAATATTTGCCAAAATTCAGGGAGACTCAGAGGACATATATTGTCCATATATAAGAGTTTCAACACTTGGTCATGTTCAAAATAATGGGCTAATCCCTCTAAAACCCTTTCTGGAGGTTTACAAAGGAAATATTCTCCAAAAATTCCAGGGAAATTCTATCATGTCATATATGACATATTTGATCATCTTGCCAAGTCCCATGCCTTGGGAAGCAAGAAACCATCATCAAAACCCTTCATAACCATTCTGTCCATATTTGAAGTTTGAGCAACTTTACATTGCCAAACTTGTCCAAATGCTCTCAAACTTGGTGCACATGCTAGAAATGCCTAATAAGGCATCTAGACCAAATGGCACAAGATTTGGAGTATAGAAACTTGATCAGAACACCCCAAAACCCTTTCTGTTCAAATGCAAATTTGAACAACTTTACATTACCAACTTTTTACCTGGAGCCTCAAACTTTGTGGGCATGATCAATACCCAAAATGATGAAACCACACCAAGTGGTGCATCAACGGGAGATGATTAGCTTGACTCAAACAAGATGAAGCCATTTCTGTTGTTTTCTATGGTTCACCAAAGTTACATTGGCTACTTTCTTCAAATGAGCCCAACTTTGGTGAAACACCCTATTTTCACATGTCATTCAATCCTGTTAAGTGTCATGGCAAGTGGAGATCATTTGCTTGACCAAACACTGATCAAACACCTTCTGCAAAATTACCAAAACCCTCTTCTTGATCACTTTTACTATTTACCTTGGCCTCAACTTTCTACCACACGTTCATCTAGTTACTATCTACCTCCAGTAACTTCCCCAGGACCCCAGCTCCATGATTGAGGGGTAAAAACCCTAGTTCACCTTGCTGGATAGCCATTTTCTACCAAGTCACCAGCTCCTCTTCTCTCTCACAGCATCTCCAGAGCATCCAAAGCCTCAACCGTAGTGCTTGCATCACCCTGGACCCCCCAGACACGGTGGACGCGTCCAGAGGGCCAATGGCATGCCATGGCATGCGATAAGGGCGCTCCAGAGCGCGCTACAGTGCGCCCACGCACTGTAGCTTCGCCCAATCGCCTGCCCCCGACAGCCTCGAGCTCTCCCCTCGCGCCTCCCAACGCGCCTCGACGTCCGCAGCCTCCACCGGTGCTGTCCCCCTCCTCCTGCGCCATCCAGTGGCCGTCGCCACACGCGCATCGGCCGCCCGCGACGTCCACTCCTCGGCTTCACACGCGCGCTTCGTCTAGAAGCCTCCCCGCTCCTCCTCTCTCCTCTAATGGGCGTAGGGCTCGTCCAGCAACGCCGCAGACACACTCCCGTCGCCTCTCGTGCGCTGTGGCGTCGAGCAGCAGCTCGCCGGCGCACAGGTCCACTGGACCTCGCCGTTCCCCTATATATAGGACCCCCCGAGCCCTCCACTCAGCACCAGCAGCCTCACCACATCCTCTTTAGTCCTCCAGCACTGCTAGTTCATCCCCGAAGAGCCCCAGTGCTCGCGATCGACCGGAGCTCCGCCGCGTCGGGCAGCCGGCGATCTCGCAGTATGGGCCTCCTCCGCCCCTCCTTTTGCTCGATTTAGAACCGCCATGCATCACTGATGCGTTCCCCTCCATTTTCCCCTTCTGTAGCTGGCGGAAACGAGCTGGCCAGCAGCTTCCCGACGACCCTTCGCCGTCCCACCTAGCCGCCGACGAACTCGACCTCCCCGGCGAGCCGCACCACCACCACTACCTCCACAACTCGTCGCTGAACCCGTCCCTGCCCTCCGTTGGCTTCGCCGTGGCCGGAATCGTCGCCGGTGAGCTCGCTGTGGCCGTGGCCGTGAGGTTGAAGATGACAGGCGGGCCCCGCCTGTCATCCTCACCCCTCTCTCCCTTCCCTCACAGCCGCTGACCGCCGGGCCCCGCCCGTCAGGTTTGAAAACCTGACGTGCGCGCGCTGGCGCCCGAGTGGCTGGGTTGGATGCACTGGGCCGTGCACTGTGGCCACTCTGGCCCAGTAGCACAGGGCCATTTCTTTTTATTATTTCTGTAATTATTTCAAATAATTTTACAGAAATGAATATTAGTCCAAATGAAATAATTCCAACTCCTAAAATCTTGTAATATTCCAACCTATTTAATGGTGTCACTTTCACACATATCCATGAAACTTTTCTGTTCTGTTCAAATTTAAATTCAAATTTGAGCATTAAAACTCATGTTCAAAAATCCCTAGATTCCATTCTATTACTCCAAAACTCCAACTAAGAATTTTCTCCATCTTAGGATTCCTTCTAGTATTTAACAAAAATAAGTTGACATTTTTCTGAGCACTTTGATTTTTCTGTTTTATTTGTGGTCTTATTTTTCCGTTGTTATTATGCGGCGTATAGATACCGTATTTGACGAAGTTGCTGAAGAAGGAGAAGGAGAAGGATTTGAATACTTTGAAGACCAAGCCAATCCAGGCAAGCAGCCCTTGACCATGATACACTTGTTCTTCGGAACCCGTTTGTTTCTGATGCATGATGATAGCATTACAATGGTGACCTAGTTGAACCACCACATGATGCATGCCTCGATCTTGATCTTGCTATGTGCTAGATGACATGCAAATAGTTAGTAGTGATGCTTAGTGATGCATGTGTGACATGAACCTTCGTGGTTGAAATCTTTGCATAAAACCCCGTCGGGTGCCATTCATGCCTGAGGGAGATGATGAGTTGGGTAACCACTTGATAACGAAGTGGTGTACCGAGACAAGCGTGTGTTTTTCAAACGGATTGATTTAAGTTGCGACCGTTATTCCAACCATACATGTGCAACCACTCTACCCCTTATGGGACGGGGCGTTATTGATTACTTAGGCCGATACTAGCATGGTGCCCGCATTACTAGCGATGGGAAGACTTGAGGTCTTTCCCGGGACGGGGTCGTGCTTGGATAGACGACCATGACTGTTTTCACAGGGCACCGGACACACCGTTGGTCCCTTCGGGTATGCGTGACATTGAAATTGGGGCAAGTCCCGTGATCTATTGTTTGTACTCGAGGGCCGTGTACCAACGAGTGGACTCTATGTTAGTGTCGTCTAAGGAAAGATAATGACCGGGTGCTTCCCCCGAGTACTTGAGGTACTGCGGGATCGTGGGTGACACGAAAGCTTCCCAGATCTTGTGGGTAAAGTGTACAACCTCTGCAGAGTGTAAAACTATTCGAATAGCCGTGTCCATGGTCAAGGGCAGTTGGGTAACCGCTCTTGGGCTACGTCCAATGTTTGCGAAACCATGTGTGTGTATGAGAGTCAAGGTGGTGACTTGACTCGATAAGTTGAATCATATTCATGTTGATATCGGTAACCTGTTTTCAAGGTTACATGAACTCATTGATGCATACACTTGATGGTAGAATATTTATTCTAGCCCATTGCTAGATTGCTCATTATTGTTCAATTGCATTGTTACCTTGAACCACATCATGGGTTGCTTGCGAGTACATTCAAAGTACTCATTGGCTTGCCACTGGTTATTTAATTGGCCAGGCATGGAGGAACAGGAATATGAAGATGAGTTCCTTGGAGACGATCATGCGAACTAGGACGCTATCCCAGTTAGAATGCCTGTAGGGTTAAGGCAGATGGCACGGGTCCTACCTATCATCGAAGACTTCCGCTATTTAAGTTAATTGCTATTCAGCCGCGAGGCTTTATCTATGTAAGACTTGGCCATAATGGCCTTAATTTGTGTAAGACGATATGTATGGATGTAAGACTCTTGTTATTCAGCTTCTGTGTGTTCAGTGAGCTTTGATCTCTGGGATCGCTCTACACGTGCATTCGGTGATCTCGACTTCTAAGTCGGGGTCCGCACAGAGCTGGTATCAGAGCCATCCTGACTGTAGGAAGCCTTAGTTCGCTTGGGCATTAGTTAGATGAGACCCTTTTTCAAAAACCTTCTGAACCTCTCTTCTTTTCAAAACCTGAGATTTCATCAGCTTATTAACCCCTCCTATTCCACCTTTGTAGATGGCTGCTGTACCCGAAGAGCACCTGACCACTAGGTTTCCCTTGCTTCTCGAGGATAGCCTCCAGGAGTGTCAGTTCCACCGAGCGCCCATCCTCACCTACCTTGAGCATTGGGTTAGCGACACTGAGGTGGAATACCATGTGGAAGTGATCGTGAAGGCAAACGATCCTCCCACAAGTTGGTTCTTCGAGGGACCCCAGATGGCAACACTACCTCTCGCTGTCAAGGCTGCTGCACTCAAGGCACTAACCCGTCTCCGCGAGCTTCTTCCGGAGATGGCAGCCAAGATGACAACTCACTTCTTACCTTACCGGAAGGAAGGTGAAGAAGAAAGCAGTGCACTAGCCCCTCCACTGAAGGAAGGACTCTCGCTTCGATTCCAGACCTACTTCAGTCTATGTGCCGACAGCTTGGCAGAAGACTTGGCCTCGGAATCAATGAAGCTCCGAGAAGAACTTCACAAGACCAAGGCACTTCTTTGTCGAGCTCAAGAGAAGACAAATAGGATCAAGAAGGAAGAAGCACCTTCCGGAGAGTCCGCTATCGCATACCGGGGCGGAAGGCCCTCCGAGGATGTATCTTCCAAGAATGAAGAACCACCTCGGCGACGCCGGATGACGGCAAGGGAATATCGCAAGCTTTTCCCTGCACCACCGACGAAGCACCGTCGTATCCAACTCCTCCACTCCCCCACACCCTCAAGCGACAAGGAAGCCCAGACAGATGAAGACAACGAGGAAGACCCAGAAGAGCCGGAATACGCGACCGAGCATTCCGCCGCTTAGGCATTATTCGCCACTCGGATATGCCAGTTGTGACCTCTGCGGTAGGATAGGTCGTATAACCCCTATGCGCAGTCGAGTCCTTGTATGGTTCATATGAAACCATCTAGTGTTTGCTTTTGTTGTGCCTGGATGTATGTCGTATTCTTCCTTCGGGAATGTGTAAACGACTACATCACCTATTTGGATTTTTAATGAATGTGTTTTGGCCTTACGGCCCTTGCATGATTTGATTAGTGTCACGCCCACCCCCTTACTAGGCACCCATCTATCTTGCTTTCCCTCTTCCAAGTCATGAGACCTTTTACCGCTCCAACAGGATGCCTGTTGTAACTCGTACTGGTGCCTCTACCCAGCAGCCTGAAGCCGGAGCATCCGCTCAGTCAGAGGCAGGCCACGACCAAACCAACGACCAAGCTCCACCACCACCACCTCCTCCGAACATGGACTTGGCTCAGCTTCTCCAAGCTTTCCGAGAGGAACGCCAAGCCAACACTGCAGCCCTTCAGTTGATTGCTCAAGCTGTCACCGACAACCGCCAGCCGGCGTGGAATGGCAATGGACGTTCCACGTTGGCAGAGTTCAAGAAGCATGCACCGCCAACTTTCATCGAGACTGCTGAACCCCTGGATGCAGACGACTGGGTCCGCTCCATTGAGGAAATACTGGAACTAGTCAGATGCACCGAAGATCACGAGAAGGTGGCTTATGCAGCCCATTGCCTCGGGGGGACTGCTAGAGCTTGGTGGGATGGATTCAAGATCATGCATGCTGAACAAGACATCACTTGGGTCAACTTCAAGGCAGAATTCTGCAAGGCCCACATTCCTTCCGGAATCATGGCTATCAAAAAGCGTGAGTTCCGAGCCCTGAAGCAAGGAAGTGGCACTGTCAAGGAGTACATGCAGAAGTTCAGTGTTCTGTCAAGGTATGCCCCTGAAGATGTCAGCACTGATGCTGCAAAAAGGGAGCGCTTCATGGAAGGCCTCAATCAGACTCTGCAATACTCGATTGTCGTGTGCGACTGCCCAACCTTCCCTGACCTGGTGAACAAGGCACTTATGCTTGAAGACAAGCGGCGTGCTTTGGAAGACACTCGCAAGCGCAAGATGGTCAGCAAGGGGAGTTCCAGCAACCAGAAGCCTCGTCCGTGGCAGTCAGCCCCGGCCAAGCCAACCTATCAGCAACCAAGAGCTCCTGCACCTCACACCAACTATCAGCCTCAGCAGTATGACAACCCAAGGCCAGCTTTCAACCCCAATACCAGTGGTGGCAACAAGATCAATCAAAACCAAGTCACTTGCTTTGGATGTGGTCAGTCCGGACACATCTCAAGGGTGTGCCCCAACAAGAAGCCTGATGCCCCGCGCCCCAATGCGCAGAACCAAGGACAAGGCCGCAGGATGCCACCAAGGAACCCAGCTCCTCGCAATCCACCTAACCATGGGAAGGGGCGTGTGAATCACGTCACTGCTGAAGAAGCCCAGGAAGACCCGGACGTCGTGCTGGGTACGTTCCTTGTCAACTCAGCACCTGCAACTATCTTGTTTGATTCTGGAGCAACGCATTCATTTGTCACTCAAATATTTGCATTAAAAAGTGGCATGACCCCTACACCCCTGAATAACCCTATGGTGGTACAAACCCCTGGAGCAGAGATGAGTTCCTTGGAGACGATCATGCGAAGTAGGACGCTATCCCAGTCAGAATGCCTGTAGGGTTAAGGCAGATGGCACGGGTCCTACCTATCATCAAAGACTTCCGCTATTTAAGTTAATTGCTATTCAGCCGCGAGGCTTTATCTATGTAAGACTTGGCCATAATGGCCTTAATTTGTGTAAGACGATATGTATGGATGTAAGACTCTTGTTATTCAGCTTCTGTGTGTTCAGTGAGCATTGATCTCTGGGATCACTGTACACGTGCATTCGGTGATCTCGACTTCTAAGTCGGGGTCCCCACAGCCTTACACTCGCCACAAGTTACAACATGAATACATCAATACATCAGTACATAGGAATCATCATACAGAAGAGCAGGATCTGACTACGGATGAAATCAAAAGAAAAAATAAGAATGACATCCACCCTACTAATCCCAGGCTCCCGACCTGGAACCTATCCCTTGATCGAAGAACAAGAAGCAGAAGTAGAACTCCAAAAGCAAACATGCATCGCTCTCACGTCAGATCATCACATTACGTGTACCTGCAACTATTATTGTAGTAATCAGTGAGCCACGAGGAGTCAGCAATCCTATTACCATGGGTATCAAGACTAGCAAAGCATAATGGGTAAGGAATGGATAAGTGGTGAGGCTGCACCAAGCACTAAGCATTTGTATGGTGGCTAACTTATGAGTACAAGAGTAAGGAGAGAAACTACGCATAACGGTCGCAAACTATTAATGATCAAGTAGTGATCCTGAACTACTTACGTGCCAAACATAACCCCACCGTGTTCTCTTTCCGAAGTCCCTCGAAAAGAGACGGTCACCGTTACACACGCGGTTGGTGTATTTTATTTCGGGTTTAGTGTCAAGTTCTGTACAACTGGATATTATAAATTTCCAATCAGCCACATAATTGTTGGCACGACTTTCAAAGATTAAACCCTATAGGGGTGTCCCAACTTAGTCCATCACAAACTCTAACGATCCATAGAGGAAAATCCTCCATTCCGGAACAACCCGATCAAGCTCGGAATCTCGGTTTACAAGACATTTCGACAATGGTAAAACCAAACTAGCAAGACCTCCCAACATGTCGACACCACGATAGCAGCCGCGTGTATCTCGTCTCAAGCCACGATCGAATTGTCCAAACTTCTGGTAAGACAAATCCAGAGTTGCCCTTGGCAGTCACCGACAGTTGATAGGTTTGGACCAACACTCATGAGGAGCACTGGCCCGGGTTGTTGATTAAGAATCATCTGGTGCTAGCCGATCCATATGCAAGTTTTAGTTATTATTAGGCAAATGGTATAACCAAAGTTGGGCCTTCCTAAAAGAGTTTTATTCAAAGCGAACCGTCAAGGGGAGCCCATAAACCCCAACCGTGTAAGAAATGCAAATCAAGGAACATAACACCGGTATGACGGAAACTAGGGTGACAAGAGTGGAACAAAACACCAAGCAAAAGGCCGAGCCTTCCACCCTTTACCAAGTATATAGATGCATCAATTAAATAAAAAATATTGTGATATCCCGTGATATCCATGTCCCAACATGGAACAACCTGCAACTAGCTATGCTATAAGAGGGGTTGAGAAAAGCGGCAACATAGCCAAACAACGGTTTGCTGGGATGGTGGAAAATGTTAGAGGTTGTATCATGGCATATTAGGAGGCTTCACAAACAAGTGGTAGGAAGCGCGACATAGCGATAGCATCGAGACAACTAGAAAAGCAAAGATACTGGTGATATCCAAGGTGACAGTCATCTTCCCTGAGATCCCGCTAGGAATAAGACCGAGTCCATGAAGTAGAAGAACGGGCGTAGTCGAACGAATCCTCACAAACACAATGTTACCGGAACTATTAAGAAGAAGCAATACCGGAAAGAAGCAAACAACATGGTAAACACACAAGTATAAATATGGCATGATGCACAAATAAGTATGATGCATGTCCGGTTCAAATATGCATGGCATGGCATAGTGCAAGAAACAATACTACAAATTAAGTGGAGCTCAATATGCAACGAGTTGCACATTGAAGAATCACCACATTCAAGTATTTAGTTCACTCTAGTACATATACGCAACAATATTAAATGTTGATTAACATGGCAAGAGGTGAAGCATAAGTAAATTGCACATCTAGGCAATTTAAATGAGACCAAAAACAACAAACAACAATTCCGTAAAATCCCCATGTGCATATTTAAAATTTGGTACTGTTGTGCCTCAAAACTTATTTTAGAGTTGTTAAACATCAAAATAAATTGTGCATGTTAATCTATAAATTTTTCTACACCATTTACATATAAAGTTTATTAAATTTGGAGTTATGGTTATTTAGTTATGAAATAAACCATTTTAGCATGCCATTTACACAAATTTAATTAAACAACAATTTTAAACATTTTATCATTCATGAAAGTTCAAAATTATTAATCTAAATGAAGTTTTAAGCATTTTACATATATAAGTTGTTTAATTCTGATGCACGGCCATGAAGTTATTATATGCATGATCTAGAGGGACTTTTCTGTAAACTGTTTTCTCTGGATAATAGCTAAATTTGTCCGGGCGAGAAAAACATTACATGGGACAAATTAGGGCTAGGGTTTTCACCATGGGCCAAGGCCTAGTCGGCTGGAAGACAAGGAAGGGCGAAGGGTCAACGGTGCAGGCGATGCGCGGTCGTGGCTTGAGGCAGGGGTGTCGACCTCCTGCTCGATGCAGAAGCAGAGGAGGCAGCCAGACTTGCAGCGGATGACGCGGCGGTGCATGGCAGCATGGTGGCGGTGCGGATCGAAGGTGAAGGAGAGCCGGCCTAGGCGCTGCGGGGTCTGATCTTGAACGTGGCGAGAAGGCCGGAGCTCGAGGCCGATGGTGTAGGGCCGTCAACGGAATAGGATCGCGCTAGGGAAGATCGGGGCACTACTAGGAAAAGGCCTACTAATGGCGCACCTATTTTGGCCATTAATGGCGCACTAGTGGTGCGCCATTAGTGCCACACCATTAGTATTTTTTACTAATGGCACACCACTGGTGCGCCATTAGTATCTGGTATACTAATGGCGCACCACAGGTGCGCCATTAGTATAGACAACGGTGCGCCATTAGTATGCCTCCCAAGGGGCCATATATACCCAGGTGCTTTGGCATACTAATGGCGCACTCTTGCATGATGCGCCATTAGTAATTTTGGCATACTAATGGCCCACTGTTGGATGATGCGCCATTAGTATCCTTTGGCATACTAATGGCGTACTGTGATGTGATGCGCCATTAGTAGGAATATTAGGTTTTTTTTACATTTCTGTTTTTTGCACAGGTTACAAAATGTATTATTGGACAGAATATAGACACCAGCACACAGCAACAACAGATTCATCGAATACAATAGAAGATTAGTCTCTGAATACAATTCATCATATTAGTCTCCGAATACAATTCATCATATTAGTCTCCGAATTCAAAAGACCGAACAAAGATAGAACATTATATTACAAGTCTCGAGACCGCGAGTAGCGAGTTTGTCTTCACATTACAAGTCGACATCGATCATCTAAACTACCATCACATAGAAGAGAGCTGCGGTCATCACGATGAGCATCATCACGATGAAACTCGTCTTCATCCGGTTCCTCCAACGCTCCCTCCCCTCTCCCGCTAGATAGCGGGCGTATCTACATTCCGCCTCCGCCCTAGTGGTGTACCCTTTGTAACTGTTAACGCTAAAACGGTGAACCTGTCTCCGACACTCCTTCCAGTCGTCGTAGACTCCGGGAACCTTACCCTTGTACACGACATACGACGGCATCGCTATGCACTAGCCAAACGAAACGTTAGTACCAATTCACAGACAATACATAAGCAATATATAAGTATGCAACAGAACGATCGGAAGAGAAAAGCAAGACATTAATAGCATTGATTACATCTAAGTTGAACGACTGTCGAAACCAAAGAGACATACTACAAGTTCATTAAAGTTTAATTACAACATGAGCCAGTCGATGTTTCAGAACTAGACACGGCTTCACTACTTTCGACTCGACTCAAGGGACCGGAGCATGGATGAAGCCGCCGTCTATCGTGGGAGTCATGAAATCGCGGGCGTTGTCAGCCTGCATTTGTAGCATTGTGTCTATGTCACTGTTGGATGGTTGATTTCTGAGGTAGAACTGCCCCGAGGTATGAAGGACATCTTGATGGATGATTTCCGCAAACTCCGACTGGATGCGAAAGAATTCTTGTCTAATGTCCGCGTCCTGGATTGCCGAAACGCTCGCGGCGCAATCTTTGAGTTTACTTGGTAGCAGAAGATGATGATGGTCCCGTACGATCGCCCGCATGTGATGGATGGCGTAGTAGGCACCCTCCTGACCGCCAGGCGGCTGCTTGACGCAGTAGAACGTCGTATTGTGGGCGAACACGTGCTTGCCGTACTTACGATGAGGCCTGGTGAAGGTGCCTCCAGATTTGGCGTAGCCGGGGAGAACATCATCAAGAACTATCGTGACTTTTTGTTAGTCTACCTTCGACTGACGGTCCGAGTACGTGGCCGTGGAATATTTCGGGCTTAGGAGGATGAGTGTGCAATGTGTGTCACTGCACAAAACACGGAATGTTAAAAGAAAAACGATGGAAATCTAAGAATTCATATGTTACGGGGCGGTTGAGGGGACGACTTCCTCGGGAAAGTAAGGCACGAGGAAGTTATCCTTATCTCGGTTTGCCAGAATGACGCCTTCGAGGTAAGAACTCGCGACTTGCCGGTCCCCAGCGCTGCCGAAGATCTTGGCACGCATGTAGAAGGGGTCGACTATCACGATGTCCGGGGTCTTGTCTCTAATGATCCGCATCTCCATACTCAGCGAAAATAGCCGAACGAAGGTGTAGTGCAGTGGATGAAGGTTAAACATAGCGTAGATGTCATCAAACCGCAGGATGATCATACCCCCATGGAGTTATCCACAAAGCCCTTGCCCTCTAGCACCTTGGCCGCGAAAACCGGGTATGCCACATCCTTCTCTCTGAGACGCCGCTTCTCCAAAGAAAGAACAATGTCATGCAGACTCCGCATAGCACCGGTTGCAGCATTGAGCATATTAGTCGGTAGCATCGGCCTACCCGCCACATGCACCCTCCTCATTATATCCTCAGGTGAAGGTGGCCCGTCCTGAGCACGGATCGTACTCGGTGCCAGCTGGCTCACACCCTTGTTACTCTTTCTTTTCCGTGCCTTCTTCTTCTCCTATAATGGGACCGAGTTCTGCTCACAGACCGCCTTCTTGAGTGTGTTGGGGCTGATAATATTTCGCACCTCGGCTATCTGAGGCTCGGTGAAGTCGGCAGCTGGAGGCGTCTCCTGAGAACCGAACGGCAGACGACGCCTGTTGCAACTTGGTTTCTCCGTGGTACCAGCTAGATCGTGCACGTCTTTTGTAGGGTTGGGTTCTTGAGAAGGAGGCCCCATGAATTCGCCATTGTACCCATGATCGGCAAAGTACTCATCGATGTTGGCAAATGTATCATCGTCGTTGTCGTCGTCGTTGTTCGGATCCTGTGCCATATGTATGTTCGGATCCAGTGCCATAGGGATGTCCGGCACCGTTGCGGCGGTCTTGCCATGGCTTGGCACCGGCACGACTGGCGGTGTTGTCTTTGGGGTGGTGTCCCCCGCCCCCAAACGAATTTGGCTCTTCGGCCAAAGCAAGGGCCAGCTTAGGCAGGTGCTGAGGGTCATCACATCATCTTCGTCGGCCCCGATGGGTCGAATCGGAGGTAACAACTCGTCGCAGCCTGGCAGCACCCGAACTAGTTGAACCCTATACAAGGTGGGTGGCATCAGAGTACCGTGGAACACGGGGTTGCCCGGTTGAACGATTTTTCCCTTGGCGACATCGACCAACTCGTTGTTCACGAAGTGCAGGAGAGTGCACGGAACGTCGGCGGCACCCTGCGAAAACATGTAGGGCGTCAGGGATGCCCAGTCAAAGGCAAGGAGATGAAGTCCTCGGCCGAGAGAGGCTTAATTAGTTACCATGATGATGGCGTCGAGCTCGGCTAATGTCGAGGCACCGCCAACGGCGGGCGTGCAATTGACGGAGGGGCCGCTTGCTGCAGAGGTGCCGGCCAGCGTACACCCGGGTGCATTAAGCTCCCGTGCCGGCGTCGGAGACACCAATGCCGCCTCCGCTAGAGACACCAATGGCCCCGCCATCGCGTTCTGCGAGTTGCTGGCCGTGAAGCTGGGAATCGGGGGGCGGCCCCTGTTGGCCGCCCGCAATCCACGTCGTCAGCCCCTGAATCAAGGTAGGCATAATGCCGGTTAGCGTCGATCCCAGTTGTTGTTGCACTTGCTCTTGGACAATCTCCGGAATCCGCGCCACTTGTGCCTTGAGTTCTTGAACCTCGCGCGACTGGCTTTCCGAGCTGGTCTTTTTCTCCTTTCGCCCACCAGCATTATAGTATGACGACCATTTTGTGGACAAGCCTTTGCCGGCCACACGACCAGTTGACGACGGCTTACTGAACTTATCCTTTTTTTCATTACATTCAACGCCCTATTTAGATTGGTGTCCCAAGGGGTGCTCTGAGTCGACCCCGCGCTACTGCTTTCAGTCGCCTGCGGAAGGAATGTGAACCATTTAGAAATTTGGCTTCATTAATTAGAATGCAACCATATGGAGCTAATTACGCGGGGGTGTATTCCTTACCAGAACAAGCTCAAGCGCCCTGGTCTTCGGATCCGTGGTAAGCTCCTTTGTTTTCGGGTCCTTCTTGTACCGGGCCCTGACAAAGTTCCTGGTCTGCTTGTCACCGTATTTATCGAAGAGGGGCGGTAGGCCTTGCTCGGCACGCTCCGCCTCCTCCTTGTCCCATATAGGCTTCGCCACTCTGTAACCGCCGGGACTGAGTGTGTGTTCCCCTAAGTTCAACTCCCGCATTTCTTTCCCCCAGTGACTTGATTCGGAGGTTGCGGTGCTCTCGCACTTGATCTTGAAGTCGTTGTAGTCATCTTCGGTGATCGACGGATTTTTCTCCTTGATCTACTCATAACTAAAACCTTTGTCAATCATTCTCTTCACCGAGCTTCTCCAAGTAGACAGGGCCGTGCTCATCCTCGTGAGGGCGGTATTGTTCACTTTATTCCCTGTGAGGCTTGTGTTTTCAAATTCAGCGGGGAACTTGTATCGTTCGTGCAGCTTCGTGAAGAAGAGGTTGCGCAAATTCCCTCGGTCCTTATGCCTTAGGTTCTCGGTGTTGATCGAGACGGTGCTCCGGAGAATGCAGCCGAGCTGAAGCGAGTACCCCTTGACAATTCGTTCGGGCGCCGTTGGATTCCCGTCGGAGTCCACTTCAGTAAATTCCTCCTTGATGGTGCGGAGCACGGTCGGGCGCCGGTACTTCTGTTGCCTCTTCGGTTGGCTGCCATCTGTGCGTGCGCAGCCATCATCAGTGGTGGCATCCTCGGCGGCACCATCAGTGGTGTCATCCCCGACGGAACCATCAGTGGGGTCATCCTCGGCGGCACCATCAGTGGTGTCAGGATCGGTGTCTTTCACGACGTCCTCATACAAGTGAGGTTGTTCCTCCATCACCTGGGACAGCTCCCAGAATGCCTTGCCGCCCGAACCGCCGGCCTCATCGTTGTGGGCCATGTTTCTCTCTAAATAGGAGAAAAGTTTGGTCAAAAAGTTGGTTATTGTCAAGGAACTAGATCATGGTCTCATCATTTAGAGTTTGTCGACACCGAGGCATCCTAAAAGCTAAGCTTTTATCATTGAGGGTTTTTCGACACCGAGGCACCCTAAAAGCCTAAGCTTTCATCATTTAGGTTTTTATCGACACTGAGGCACCCTAAAAGCCAAGGTTTTATAATTTATGGTTTGTCGACACCGAGGCATCCTAAAAGCTAAGCTGGGAAGGAGAATTCTAAGTTGGGCCTAATCACTTGGCTCTATTGCCGCCTGTGGTTTAATGCAGCAAGAATAAAGGGGCAGTTGATCCTACTTAATTAACTACTAAGATACCCCGGCCCATGCAATAGTCACAAGTACCCCATATGTCCTATTTTTAGCAAAGTCATGCTAAAATTCATGGAAAATTTCAGCATGACCTTTGCTGAAAGTAGGACATATGGAGTACCAGAATTTGCCGGAGCGGAAGTTAATCGACATTCCAGCAAACTCAAGGGCCTCTCGGGGTACCTGCAAAATCATCACGACACGTTGGTCGGAGACAAACCCAGCAAAAATCTGGATGGAGTGCATCCGCCTTTCAACTCCACTTTAGACTATTCAAATTCCAGTTCGCATAGGCTTGAGCATATCATTTCAAATAGCTGTGTATAGCTTGCAAAAGCATATATTGTCTGGTACTGAAGCTTCATAAAGACAAGCACCAACATTGTATAAGAGAAAATAAAAGCCGACATATTGGAATAACAATGATCCTATAAGAGAAAATATAAGCACCAACACTAGATGGATCATTTAATAAAAATTGAAATAACAGCAAGACTATCGAGACTTCTACAACCAAGTTAGCATTTCGACACTACCACGTAAGACCACTCTCTTAGGTGACTTGTAGTAATCCTATATGATATACTGAACATACAAAACCAGATCTTGAAACTACTTCAACTAAATGCATATGTTACAAATTATCTATCTATTTAAATTATCTAGCAGTGCCATATCATTTTTAATTATCCATATATTCAGATCATATAACACTGCCATACCTAAATGAAGTTTCTACACATGCAAATTATCCAGCTAAATGCATATGTTGCCTACTCACTTCACTATCCAACACTTGGCATTTTTACAAATGCATGTACCCACTATTTTCAAGACAGACTGTAGCAAGTCAATTTTTTCATCAAATTTTTTCGTCAATTTTTTCAAGATAGGCTGTAATAAGTATATAGTGAACTAAACAGACTAGGACAATTTTTTCAAGAAAGACTAGGGCAATTCATCGATTCATTCATCATATAGTGAAATTGGTTGTAATCTGAAATGCTTGCTTGTCTCCGCATTTCATTACGGTTAAGATTTGAGGGCTATTGTACAGTTTGTTTTTCCAGTGGACTGGAAGGAAATAGCTAACAATTTCAAGTGTCCATATAACCATCAGAATACCGGCACTACTAGTCTACTATAACTAAAAAGAAACCTGAGAGATGTCAGAAAAAACAATATGTTAACTAACATCTTCTTAACTCCTCTTCTTAGCAACATGAATAATTTCTGAATCCAAATACATAGATTCAATCTAACGAATATGGAGGCATGCCATATGATTTGAAGGTTCTATCCATTCCTCCTTCATCAGCAAAACACCCTGTGCAATTCAATTAGGCAGTCCTACAGGCAATTCAATTATATGTGGGCCATTATTTCTATGTTAAAGTGGTTCAAAAGCCAGATAAGAGAGATTTAACATCTAAAGTTTTGCTTGTCAATGGAAAAAAATAGTCTACTAACGATGCAAACTTTGCTGAAGATCGAAATAAAACTAGCAAATCACATCCAGTCTACCATCGTTAAGTGTCCCCTAACATAGATATATAATAACTTTCTCGGTTCGCACACCATGAAGTCATCAGTCATCACTACCAAATAAGTACACTGGGCATTGTTACCCTTATTTAGCAGCCATCACATATTTTGAAAGAAAAATGTTCTCCAAAAGTGACAACTGTTTGGATCGAAAATGGAATGGCCATGTCAGAAACTATTAAAGCACTCGAGTCAGATATTTTTCCAGACTCAAATCCTTCAGAATGACACCGTTTTATAAAACTAACAGTAATTTAAGAAAGTTTCCATTATATATGTATTATTCTTTGTTTTATGCCACCATAAAAAACAATCTGAAGGTAGTGCAATCGCTCACAGACAAACAAAATTTGCCTCTATTTAGTAAAACAGCAAGTCAGAAAAGGTGAAGCAACCTGGGAAACTAAAGATGATACTAACAATGATATCAGTGTACTGATCAAATAAGTACCAAGTACCATGTAGTCTGTCCAAAAATAAACGAACCAGACACCTTGAAATTGTATTGAAATGTGAATTGCCTACATGCTTCATCTATCTGTTGTGGTGGTGCATGGAAAGCAAAGCTAGTTTAAACAGGGATGAAGCTAGTTGTATAAAAACAGAGATGAAACCAAATTGATCTCATTCAGTTTTGCGGTGGTGCATGAAAAATCAGTGTGGCTGTGTCTCTGAATTTCTCTTGACATTGTATGCAGGAAGGATCCAAAGGAATCGTGCAGGTGTGGTGTTGCCTACTTATCTCTGCTTTTCTCTATCTGATTGCCTGCAAAAACACGCAACACTGCCTATTTCTCTATTTCTGATGATTGCCTGCATCTATTCTCTATTTCTCTATCTGATTGCCTGCAAAAACACAGCGCTTATTGCCTATTTATCTATGTCCAATTGCCTACAGAAAAAAAACTCTGTAAAACTGTTGTTGCCTACGTTTTGGCAGAGGAAGCCACATCCCCAATGGTGTGAAAAAAGCTCTAGAGCACCTCCCCTCCTCCTCCTCCCCGAGAGCCTCTCGTGAAAATTCCAACTACCCCCGACTCTATCGGTCCATTTTGATTTGCTCATGCGGTCGTTGATGGGGATGAGAGCGTCGGCGACGAAAACCCAGCAGCAACGAGATGTGCGGACGAGGGCGCGTGGGTTAACTGACCTCCGGGCGTCGAATCAGCAGGATCTCGCCATCTCCGGTCGTCCACCGCCTCGCGCAGAACCGCTTCGTCGCTTCCTTCTTCTCCTTCCCCGTCGCCTCTTCCTTCTCCTACTTCTCCGGCACGTGCGCGCCGCCCTCACCCGTCGAACTGCCGGCGGAATCCTCCCCACGAATATCTAGGGTTTCCAGGCGAGCGTGCCGGCGAGAGAGTGGCGACGAGTCAATTGACAGAGCGGGGTAGCTGCGGTGGTGGGGGGCGCGGGGGCACGGGGTCGGCGGCGTCGGGGCAGCGGCGTCGGGAGAGCTGCGGTGGTGGGGGCGCGGGGGCGGCGGCGTCGGGGCAGCGGCGTCGGGAGAGCTAGGGAGAGGGGAAGGGGATCGAGGGCGAGGGCGAGGGTGAGAGGGAATAGGTGGAGTGGGGGACGAAATATGGATGGGGGCACAATACTAATGGCGCACCTCCCCCTGGTGCGCCATAAGTACATCCATACTAATGGCGCACCTCCCCCTGGTGCGCCATTAGTATTTTTTTTATTTTTGTTCGAGCCAATAGCTTATCTTTCACCAAACCTCATCTACATCAAATCCTCTCTAGTAGCCCGATTGGTCAGCACACAATTCTCACACCAGGAGGTCCTGGGTTCGATTCCCAGGCTCCACAATTTTTGTTTTTATGCATTTAAAATGCTGTTTGATACTTATTTGTGTTTAAATATGTTCAAACTTGTTTAAATCATAACAGTAATATTTTTTATAAAACAGTAATAATTTTTTAAAAAATATCATCAAATTTGTTATTAATATATTTATGAATATGAAAAATATCATCAAATTTATTATTTCAAAATATCATGAGTTCATGGGTCGGTAGCGGCGGCCGGTGGAGTGGGGGAGGGTGCGGTGGGTCGGCGGCGGTGGTGGAGTAGGGGAGGGTGCCGGGGGTCGGCGGCGGCCGGTGGAGCGG
>LR738711.1:552791549-552962756 GCA_902687465.1 Secale cereale
GGTGGGTCGTCGGCGGCGATGGAGTATGGGAGGGTGCGGGGGGTCGGTGGCGGCGGCCGTTGGAGCGGGGGGTGCTCGGCGGCGAGGGGGACCAGATCTGGCGAGGTGGGATAGCGATCGAGATGGAGGGGGATCGAGATCAAGTGTCCATGAAATTTAAAAACATTCAAGAGTTCTAAAAGTGCCCATGAAATACAATCGAGAAATGAAGGCTACGATTTAAATAAAATCGATCTTAGCTAGCTATCTGTTCACAATCTTCTTGCCCTTCTTTCTCGCAAATGGAGTTCTTCTATGGAACGGACGTCCTTTAGGTAGGGTGGTCCTGCTTCTTCTTGTGGTGTATGCTGCTACTTCATCATCGTCGTCATGTTCGATCTTCGGGTGACCGTACTTGTCGAAGTCTTGCTCATTGGCTACTCCATCCATTCCGATGATCTTCCTTTTGCCTCTCCTCACGACAACACGACTGTACTTTGATGGGTCGGTAATGAAAAAGCATTGGTCAACTTGGGAAGCCAATACCCATGTCTCATTTTTCGCGGTGACGTTTGCGCCCGCGGTCTTGGATTTGGCTTCGGGTATAACTATGGTGGTGAAATACCGGTCTTCATTTAGGACACTCTTGGCCCATCTGACACGGAAAATAGGGACCTTCTCTCCAGCATAGCTCAGCTCCCAGATCTCCTCGATCCTTCCGTAGTATCTGTCCTTGTCGTTACCGGTGTAGGATTCCATCGTTACCCCGGAGTACTGATAACCATCGCTCTTCATGTCCTTGGCCTCGGTGTAGAATGTGTAGCCGTTGATATCATACGCCTCATAGGTCATCAGGTTGTGCTCGGCGCCCTGTGACAAGGCGAATATGATTTGTTCTTTCGCGGAAGAATCCTCATGTAAAGGGTACGACAGAAGCTTCTCCTTGAACCAACACGTGAAACATGAGTTGTGCTCTTTGATTATATCTCCGTCCATCCTCTGTTGGCCTCGGTCATTGTACGTCTTCTCAATAAAGGTTTTGTGCTCTACCACCCAAGGATCGACCACATCTATGTGTTGTAGCGCGACTAGGTTTGCTCTTTCAAAGTCAGTGAGTCGACCCTCAAAGTCGACATGCATTTCGCGGCGACCATCGCGGCGACCCCATCAAGCGAGCCTGCCGAGGTGCCCGTTGACGGGCAGACCAACGGGGTTCTCGATGTCTAGATAATTCGTGCAGTAGGAGATGCACTCTTCGGTCAGAAAGCCCCTGGCTATGCTTCCCTCTAGACGTGACATGTTGCGAACGTATCCTTTGATGACACCATTCATGCTTTCGAACGACATCATGATGTGCAGGAACGTCGGCCCGAGTTGGATGATATCGTCCACGATATGGACCAGCAGATGCACCATAACGTCAAAGAATGCGGGCGGGAAATACATCTCAAGCTCGCATAGTATCACCACGATCTCTTCCTGTAGCCTTCTGAGTTGCCTCACGCCAACCAACTTCCGAGAGATGACGTCGAAGAAGTGGCATAGGCCAAATAGCGTTTCACGAACGTGCGCGTCCATGATCCCACGGATTGCAACTGGAAGTATCTCCTTCATCAGCACGTGACAGTCGTGAGACTTCATCCCGCTGAACTTCTCCTTCGCTGGGTCTAGGTATCTGCTTATCTTCCCCGCGTAACTGTAAGGAAGTTTTACTCCTACGAGGCAGGTGAAAAACTGCTCGATCTCCTCCTGACTTAGAGTGAAGCACGCAGGAAGGTAGTCATTTCCAGTCTTCTTGGCCTTTTGCCTTTGCGATGACTTTCCGTGTCCTGCTTCCCCTCATCATCATCATCATCATCATCATCATCATCATCATCATTAGCGTGAAGCTCCTGCCTGATGCCCATTGATTTCAAGTCTGCCCTTGCTTTCGTCCCATCTTTGGTCCTTTCTCGCATGTTGAGCGGGGTACCAAGCAGACTCTCGCACACGTTCTTCGTGATATGCATGACATCAAGGCTGTAAGGGACACGGTGGATCTTCCAGTACGGCAAGTCCCAGAAAACAGACCTTGTTTTTCATACCTTCAGCAGCGGCTCTAGCTACCAAACGGATTGAGGGGGGAAGGTTGTACATCCACACAAACACAGGCCAGGTGCTATGTGTGCTTCTTTGGCTGCCAAACGGATTGACTCCATCGGTGCTTGCGCCCAGCATGATGTTCCTTGGATCGTTCCCAAATTCTGCGTCTTCGAAGTTCAACGCTTGCCACTGGCTCGCAACCTTAGGGTGACTCTGCATCTTGTCTTTTTTATTTATCTCCGGATCGTTTGCGTCATCTTCTCGCTTCTTCTCCTCCCTATCCACGTGCCAACGGAGGAGCTTTGCTACCTTAGGGTCCGCGAAATACCGCTGCAGACGAGGAGTGATCGGAAAGTACCACACCACTTTTCGAGGAGCTCTCTTCTTCTTGTTGTATCGAGTGACGCCGCACACCGGACATGTGGTAGACTCCGCGTGCTCGTCCCGATAAATGATGCAATTGTTCATGCACACATGGTATTTCACGTGCGGTAAATCCAGAGGACACATGATTTTCTTCGCCTCCTCGAAACTGGTCGGGCAATTGTTCCCCTTGGGAAGACGTTCGTGCCAGAATGACATGTTCTCGTCGAAGCATGCGTCGGTCATTTTGTGTTTTACCTTCATCTCCAGAGCCATGAGCGTTACTTTCAGGCGGGTATCCTCGGGCCTGCATCCTTCATACAATGGAGTAACCGCGTCTATCTCGAGTTGATCCATCTTGGCTTTCTCTCGGGCGGCAGCTCTTGCGTTATCCGTCTGCTTGAGAAGCAGCTCTTGAATATGAGGGTCCTGCACCCAGCCCATCGATGGTCCAGCGTCGTCTGCTCCACCGGCATGATCATCTTCATGATCATGCCCGTCGTCTGCTCCGGCATCTTCCTCATCATCATGTCCTGCATCTTCTACATGATGACTATGTACAGCATCACCGTCGTGATCATCTCCTGGAGATTCTTCGTCTTCTCGCCCGCCCGAGCCGCGGTGGTTGTCTTGCTGCCCTTCCTCATTTCTTGCCCGGCCCCCATGGACGACTTCGTAGTCATCTTCATCACCTTGCCACCGATAGCCATCCATGAAACCACGCAAGAGTAGGTGGTCCCGCACCTGCCCGGAATCCGAGTTCGCAATAAGGCTCTTCAGCTTGCATCTTCGACACGGACATCTTATCTCCGTCTCGTTCTTTTGAATCATCTCAGCCTTCGCAGAGCTCAAAAACCTATTCAAGATGCCTTCGGTCATCGTGCGGACCATGGTCGCCTGCAGGGTAGAGCAAAACGATATTTTAGAACCAAGAAAAAATTTGGCATGACTTTCCTTAAAAATAGGACCAAAAAGAATGCATAATGCCAAAATTCTCGCCGAAACAGAAATGAATCAACATTCCGGCAAAATATTGGCAACTATCGCATTTCAAATACCTGTACACCTGCAAACACAAACATATATGCAACACCACAAACATATGCAACACCACGAACATACATAGATCTAGCTAGGCCATAAAAAGTGCATGTGCACATTGTTGGAGGGAGAACAACATAAAGATAGCTTCCCCCCTTACTTACCTATCAAAAAAAGGTAATTTAACCACTTAATTTGAATGAATCTATGGTGGAAATGAGGTGACAAAGAGGAGGCAGCCGAGACAAGCTTTGGAGGAGGAGGTGGAGAGAATGAAGTGGGGAGAAAGTGAGTGGGTAGGAGTGGCTGTCCAAAATATCCTGTTGGTGCCCAGGTTACTAATGGCGCACCATCTCCAAATGCGCCATTAGTAACCCAGGTTACTAATGGCGCACCTGCTGGTGGTGCGCCATTAGTAGTTTTGCAAAAAAACATACTAACTCGCACTGTGGCACGGTGCGCCATTAGTAGTTTTGCAAAAAATGAATAAAAAATATAATAAAAAAACAACAGTAGTGGCGCACTCTGTGGCTGGTGCGCCATTACTAGTTACAACTAGTAATGGCGCACTGTGTCTGGATGCGCCATTAGTATGTTTGGAAAAGAAAAAGAAAATTGATACTAATGGCGCACCGTGAGCCCAGTGCGCCATTAGTGTATTCCACACTAATGGGGCACCAGCACATGGTGCGCCATTAGTATATACTAATGGCGCACCGCATGTCTGGTGCGCCATTAGTGTCCATCCCATCTATAGCCCTTTTCCTAGTAGTGGGGGCATCGTGGGCGGCGTTCTCGTCGAGGTCCTCCTTCGGGAAGTAGAGCGCCGGCGGAAGGAACTTAGCACCTTGCACAGGACTCCGACGATGCTCAGCTCCGGGGCGAAGATGGTCGTGTCGCTGTTTCAGAGAGCAGAGAGGGAGTCATGTGAGATAGAGAGCTTCAGCAAAGGAGAGAAAGGGGCAGGGCGGTGAGGACAGCCTGCTAGTTCGGGCGACGAAGGGCGACGCGGTCTTGGCAGGTTCGGGCCACGGACGAAGCAGCTCCGGCGGTGGCGCTCACCGGGGCGGTGCCCGAGACGGCAGGGGAGCGATGTCGCTCGGGGCCTGGTGGTGGTGAAGAACATGGGAGGAGGCCTTGCTGTTGTGTGTGCTCATGCGCGAGCGAGCGAGTGCTCGGGGAGGCACTGGTTGGCTAGTTGCCGAAACGAGGAGGGAAAGGTGGCAGCTTGCTGTAGTTGTGCGGTGGTGGAAATCAAGGGAGCTGGTCGGAGCGATCTGATTGGGTGGAGTGGATGTATTGGGGAATCCCGAGGAAGAGGTTGGCAGCGGCGGGAGGGTTAGGATAGGCCAGGGGCTAGGGTTTGCACTGATTTAGAATGTGGTTGGTCTATATATGAGGAAATTAGGGGAATTTTTGAACATCCAATATAAATCGGGTGGACGAGAAGAATAGACTAGGGAGTCCAAATAAGAAACCGAAGGTATCTTAGGGATGTTTGGGGATGATCCGGACCCATCAGTAACGACAGTCCGGTACGGGTTCGGGAAGATTTCGGACGCACAAGCGAGGGGATCTAAGAGAGTTAGACAAAGACAAAATGGCCTGGCAAAAGGTGAACGGAGACAAGCGAGAAGCAGCACCTATGAACGACTACGAGTTTTATGAAAACATGCGGATGCAATGCACATGATGCCATGATGAAATGCAACAAGCCAAAATAAAACACACAAAGGCAACAAAATAAATGGAAGGCTTCTGGAGCATCGGTCTCGGGTCGTCACAATTCATTAAAGACTCCTCTAAAATTTCTAGACCTCTTACCAATTTATTACATAAGAATGCTCCTTTTGTTTTGACGATGATTGTGTAGATGTCTTTGAAACACTTGAGAAAGCCTTAACCACCACACCTATTGTTCAACCACCTGATTGGAACTTGCCTTTTGATATTATGTGTGATGCTAGTGACTATGATGTTGGGGCTGTTCTAGGAGAAAGAGTTGATAACAAATTGAATGTTATCCATTATGCTAGCAAAACTCTAGACAATGCCCAAAGAAATTATGCTACTACTGAAAAAGAATTTTTAGCAGTTGTGTCTGCTTGTCATGAATTCAGATCTTATATTATTGACTCCAAACTGATTGTTCACACAGAGCATGCTGCTATAAAATATCTTATGGACAAGAAAGATGCTAAACCTAGACTCATTAGGTGGGTTCTCTTGCTACAAGAATTTGACTTACATGTCACTGATAGGAAAGGAGCTGAGAATCTCATAGCTGATAACTTGTCTAGGTTAGAAAATGTTCTTGATGAACCGCTACCAATTCATGATAGCTTCCATGATGAACAACTAGCTATAATAAATGCTTCTCATAATACTCCTTGGTATGCTGACTATGCTAATTACATTGTTGCTAAATATATACCAACTAGTTTCACATACCAACAAAAGAAAAAAAATTCTACTATGACTTAAGATGTTACTTTTGGAATGACCCACATGTTTGTAAAGAAGGAGTAGATGGTATTATTAGACGTTGTGTACCTGAGCATGAACAGGAAAAAATCCTACGAAAATGTCACTCCGAAGCCTATGGAGGGCATCATGCGGGAGATAGAACTGCACATAAGGTATTACAATCTGGTTTTAATTGGCCTACTCTTTTCAAGGATGCCCATATGTTTGTCTGTCTTGTGATGAATGTCAAAGAATTGGTAATGTCGGTAAGTGCCAGGAAATGCCTATGAATTATTCACTTGTTGTTGAACCATTTGATGTTTGGGGTTTTGATTATATGGGACCTTTTCCTTCCTCTAATGGATATACTCATATTTTGGTTCATGTTGATTATGTTACTATGTGGGTAGAAACTATTCCAACCAACAGTGTTGATCACAACACTTCCATTAAAATACCTAAAGAAGTTATCTTCCCGAGGTTTGGAGTCCCTAGATATTTAATGACTGATGGTGGTTCACACTTTATTCATGGTGCTTTCCGTAAAATGCTTTCTAAATATGACGTTAACCATAGAATTGCATGACCCTATCATCCTCAATCTAGTGGTCAAGTTGAACTTAGCAATAGAGAAATAAAATTAATATTACAAAAAACTATCAATAGATTTTGAAAGACTTGGTCTAGGAAACTAGATGATGCACTTTGGGCCTAAAGAAGAGCTTATAAAAATCCTATGGGTATGTCTCCATACAAAATGGTTTATGGAAAAGCTTGTCATTTGCCTCTTGAGTTAGAACATAAAGCATATTGGGAAATTAAAGAACTCAACTATGACTTCAAACTTGCTGGTGAAAAGAGGTTATTTGATATTAGCTCATTAGATGAATGGAGAAACCAAGCTTATGGAAATGCCAAACTATTTAAAGAAAACGTTAAAAGATGGCATGACAAAAGAATCCAAAAGCGGGAATTCAAGGTTGGAGAACATGTTCTATTGTAGAACTCTCGTTTTAGGATTTTTGTAGGAAAACTTCTTTCCAAATGGGAAGGACCATACATTATCGAAGAAGCTTATAGTTCTGGAGCTATTAAGATCAATAATGCTAAACTTACTAACCCGGCGGTGGTCAATGGGCAAAGAATTAAGCACTATATCTCAGGTACACCAATTATTGTTAAAACAAATATTATTCAAACAATGACAATGGAGGAACACATAAAAGAAACCTTCCAGAACACTCCAGGACCCTAAAAAGGAAGAGGTACATGATACGGTAAGTAAACGGACTCCAAAAAATCCGCAATTTTTTTGTTAGTTTTCGAATATTAAAAAAATTAGGAAATAAGAAACAACTGGGAAGGAAACCATGGTGACCACAAGACACCAGGCCGCGAATGCCATCCCAGGCCCTGGTGGGTGGTGGGCCCCTCGGGCACCTTCCCAACTCCGTTCTCCTTCCGTATTCTTGTTTCGCAGGATAAAAAAATCTTTATATATACCCGCGGACGACTTGACCAGCATCACAGAGAAATCCCCCGTTCTTGTTTCGTGCTTTTTCCTGGCAAATCTGAAAATATGTCATCTCAAGATTTGGAGGGAGTGAGCTATGTCCCTGATTATACTGCAAACTCTAAGGTCCATGGGGAAGTGGATCATTATGGTTGGACCATGGATGAGGAGGAAGACGACGAGATGAAGGAAATAAGGGATGATAGCTCTGAGGAAGAGGAACATCCATTACCTCAACCTAAAGATATGCACATGGAATTCAAGAAGTCGAGCCTCCCTAACAAAGGCAACAACCCTAAGGTTCTATCCCATCCCGTTTTCGGCAGGAGAGCAAGGCGACATTATGCAAAAGGGTATTAAAGCTTGAGTTGGAGAACGAATATCTAAGGGAGGAAAACTTTAGCCTTAGACGTAAACTAGAGAACAAACTTACTACTTCATCACCACCACCAGCATCATCTTCCCCACCAAAGGAGACTTGAGTATATGGGTATGGGCACTCCCCTTGGATTGTGCCAAGCTTGGGGGAGGTTCCCCGATATCATATCACCATCACTTTTATTTACCGTTACCTATCTTAGTTTGATCATTAGTTAATTTATTATTTAGTTGAATAAAAGTTTAGTATGATCTATTTTCGAGTGTCAGTTTCGTGATCTATCTATCTATGCAATCGAGTGAGAGCTATATAATGAAGTTCAGTTTAAGTTTTTGCTTCTTTACTTTTATGTTTCAATGAAAATAAGAAGAAAATCATGAAAAAGATCATATGCTAATCTTATGGTAAGTAATGACATGACATAAGGAAAAGTATAAGTGAAAATTTATTGAAGGATGACAAACATATCATTGGTCAATGATGCATTCATGAAAGAATTAATAAGGGAATAGAAGATTCACATGCAAATACACTAACTTGGATATCTTTTATGATTGTGGACCTCCATTAAATATTATATGCCAAAACTGTTGACGTTGGACAAGGAAGACAACATAATCATTTATGTTTGCTCATATTCACATGGAAGTTATATTGTCATAGATCCCTCAATATGTGGTGCTTGCCCAATATCTTTGCTAGACAGAAATCCGCACTAAGTAGAGATACTACTTGTGCGTCCAAAAACCTTAGACTTAAATCCATATTTGAAAGTCCACCAAACATACCTATGGATTGAGTAAGATCCTTCAAGTAAGTTGTCATCAGTGCAATATGGCAATAAAAATTGCTTCTAAATGTGTTTGATAATTTAGTGTAAGAGAAATTAAGCGTTGTATGAACTTGTGATGGCAAAGTAATGAAAGCGACATACCGCATAATAAAGGTTGCTATAATAAGGGGCAATATAACGTGATGTTTTTTTGCATTAAGATATTGTGCATACAAACCATGAAGCGCATGACAACCTCTGCTTCACTTTGCAAAGGGCATATGCTTTATTGTTATGTGTTTACCTTTTTATGTTAGTGTCAAAGTATTCTTCTCTACTCCTTTTATTTTTCTCTTTGGCAAGCATCATGTGGTGGGGAAAGATGGGAGTCAGGGGGTACCCTTGGTCCTCCGACACCATAAGAAGGAGGATCTGGCCCAGCTCCCCGTCGGGCAAGGCATCTGGGCGAAAGCGGAGGTCGTCGCCTTCTTCTAGCAGCCTCCACAAGGGGCGAGAGTGTGCTTGGAGCATAGCCAGGCGTCGCATCGGGAACTCCTTGATAATCATGGCCCTCGTCAGCTTCTCTGCCTTCGGGTCGTCAGGCTTCAGGTCAGCCATCATCCTTGCCAATAGCTGCTCAGCCTGGGGTCGCTGAGCTTCACGCTGTTCCACCCGTCGTGGGACTCTGGCACCTTTTTCGACACCACCGGCCGTGGGTGGGAGGCCTTTGCGTCCATGAGGATCCACTTGCTCCTGAAGCCCTCCACCTTCTTCCCAGCTCTCGAGATTGCATTAACCCCATTGGCCGCAACATGGTTGGCGCACCGCAAGCACTGGCCCACCTTGATCCGGAGGTAGAAGAAGTGGCGAAGCAACGCCATAGACGTCATCACTCCCATGAACGCCTCATAGTAGAACGTGAAGATGGACAGCAGAAGAACGGTGTTGGGGTGAAGATGAAGAGCGTGGAGATTATAATGATGGATGAAAGTGCAACTAATCCCCGGGTGGTTTTGGTAATTAATAACAACATATATATCATTGAACTAATATTTACTTGAGAATCATTTCAGAAAAGTTCGATGATATGGGTATGGAAATGTCTGAAGAAGTGGACCCCTCAAAATGCTAAGACAAGCATTGGCAAAAGCTCAAGACTCTTTTTTTGGTTTAGTGATCAAAGATCACATTGAGTCCATAGGAAAAGCCAATACTATTAAAAGGGGATGAGGTTGTGTTAATGATCTGGTTGCTCAAGTGCTTGGTGATCTAACTCCCTCAACTATCAGCACTCTTCACTACTTAACACACTCATAAGTAATCTTGGACAAACCGATTCTGCAAACTCAGTCACACCGAGATGAACCACCTCAGTTATTCTTCCAAACCCTAATTTCTCGGTCCATCCGATTTTGAGTTTCGGTCTCACCGAAAATGGACTGCCAACCTTCTGTAACCAATTGACATCACTTCGGAATATCCGAGTTGTTACTTTCGGTCTCACCGAGATGGCAAGCTCCAACCTTTGACTCACTTCGGACACACCGAGATGGTATTTTCGGTCCCACCGAAAATCCCAACGTTCACTATATTTGAACTTTCGGTCTGACCGAGTTTTAACTTCGGTCTCACCGAGATTGGTCAAATGTGTGTGTAACGGTTGGATTTTGTGTGGAGGCTATATATACCCCTCCACCCCCTCTTCATTCGTAGAGAGATCCATCAGAAAGTCTACCACTCCTACCATACACCTTCTGAGAAGTGAACCACCTACCCTTGTGTTGAGATCAAGCCATTCCATTCCTACCATATGAAACTTGATTTCTAGCCTTCCCAAGTTGCTTTCCACTCAAACCTTTCTTCCACCACAGCCATATCAGTGAGGAGAGTTGAGTGTTGGGGAGATTATCATTTGAAGCACAAGAGCAAGGAGTTCATCATCATCAACACCGTCTATTACCTTTTGGAGGGTGGTGCCTCCTAGATTGGTTAGGTGTCGCTTGGGAGCCTCCGTCTTTGAGATGTGGAGTTGAACCAAGAAGTTTGTAAGGGCAAGGAGATCGCCTACTTCGTGAAGATCTACCCCGAGTAAGGCTAGTCCTCCGTGGGCATAGGCCGTGATGGAATAGACAAGGTTGCTTCTTCGTGGACCCTTCGTGGGTGGAGCCCTCCGTGGACTCGCGCAGCCGTTACCCTCCGTCGGTTGAAGTCTCCATCAACGTGGATGTACGATAGCACCACCTATCGGAACCACGACAAAAATCTTCGTGTCACCAAACTGCGTTTGATCTTCTCCACCTCTCTTTTACATGTGCAGTTTACTTTCCGCTGCTATTACTCTAGAATTGCATGTGTAGGGTGATACTTGAATTGATCTTAATTGTGAAACTGCCAAAAACATTGCATGATCTAAAGGCAGATTTTTTATATTGTCAAGTAGTCTAATCACCCCCCCTCTAGACCTACTTTCGATCCTACAAGTGGTATCAGAGCTTTGGTCTCCATTGTTTTGGTTTCCATTGCATTGGACTCCATAAGCTTGGTTTCACAACCTAGGAGAGTATGGCGTCTAGTGAGGGTAATTATCGTAGAGGTCCTTACTTTGATGGTACAAATTTTGCTAGTTGGAAGCATAAAATGAAAATGCATATTCTTGGTCAGAACCCAGCCGCATGGGGCATTATTTGTGTTGGTATGCAAGGTGATTTCTTCGAAGAAGGAAAAGTTCCGGATCGCGAAGCTACACCAGAAGAGTTGCGGATGTTGCAAAACAATGCTCAAGCCTGTGACATTCTCTTCAATGCTTTGTGTCCCGAGGAGTTCAACAAAATCAGCCGTCTTGAGAATGCTAAAGAGATTTGGGATACTTTGGTTGAAATGCACGAAGGTACTGAATCTGTGAAGGAATCAAAGCTAGATATTCTTCAAGGTCAACTTGACAAGTTCAAGATGAAGGATGGTGAAGGAGTCGCTGAAATGTACTCTAGGCTTGCTCTCATCACAAATGAGATTGCCGGCTTAGGAAGCGAAGAAATGACCGACCGATTCATCATTAAGAAGATTCTCAGAGCTTTGGATGGAAAGTATGACACCGTGTGCACTTTGATCCAAATGATGCCAAACTACAAGACTCTCAAGCCAAGTGAAGTCATTGGAAGAATTGTTGCTCATGAGATGACACTTAAGGATAAGGAAGAGCTTCACAACAAGTCAAGTGGTGCTTACAAAGCTACAAGTGATGCTCCTACTACCTCAAGTGACAAGCTAATTTCCAATGAAGAGATAAGCCTAATGGTCAAGAACTTCAACAAGTTCTACAAGAATAGAGGCAAAGAAAGAAGCTCAAAGTCTAGATCATATGATGAAAAGAGATCTTCTAGTCGTGATCGAAACTGCTACAATTGTGGAAGACCCGGACACTTCTCAAATGAGTGTACGGCTCCCCACAAGAGAAGAGAAGAATCTCCAAGAAGAAGAGCAAGAGATGAGTCACCTCGGAGAGAGAGAAGGAGCAGAGATGATCGTTATGAACGAAGACCCTCTCGGAGAAGCAAGGATTCGGAGAGGAAAGACAAGTCATCAAGGAGCTACATAAGAAGAAGACATCAAGCTCATGTAGGTGAATGGGTCTCCGGCTCCGACTCTGACAATCAATCCGATGGAAGCTATCACTCCGACTCCGACTATAGTCAAGATGAAGGTGTTGCCGGACTTGCACTCGTATCCTCCAACTCCAACTCCTACGACTTATTTGATTCACCAAATGAGGGAATTGGAAGATGCTTCATGGCTAAAGGCCCCAAGGTAACACACCCTGAATTCATTGACTTTGATAGTGATGAGGATGACTTGCTTGGTGAAGATGAGCTCTTGCATGATAAATCTAGTGAGCTTAGTAATGATGAAAATGCTAGTAGTCTTTATAGTCGAGAAGAGTCGAATGACAATGCTATGAAGGAGATTGAGCGTCTAACTAAAGAACTAAACACTCTTAAGTTAGCTCATGAAACAACTCAAGAAGATCATAGAGAGCTCCTAAGATCTCATGAGAAGCTACGCTTCGAGAAGCTCACTCTAGAGCAAGAACATGAGTTTCTAAAAGCGATCAATGACGATCTTCGAAAGAAGAGTTCTTCATATCTTGCCAAACGACTTCTCTTGTCTAATTTCTTGCCACCTATTAAGACTAAGCATGACAAACATAAGAAAAAATCTTCCTCTAGTAGTAACAATAACAATGTTAAATCAAATGTTGTTACTTCTAGTAGTTCTCTTGATTCCACTAACAATGTTTCAAGCCAAGTTACACTTGAGCAAGAAAATAGCTTATTGAAGGAAATCATAGAGAAAGGTGTCTACAAGAGTCTTGCCGGAAGCAAGAACTTTGAGGAGATTGTTCGCAAACAAGGAAGACACCGGAAGAATCAAGGGATTGGTTTTGAGCGAAAGTTCAACGCCGAAGGTGTTGAATGGGAAGAAGGTCAATACCCTACTCCACAGTTTGTTTCACAAAAGGAGAAGTATGATCCTACTTCTTCCAATGTGGAACAAGCTCAAGATGACCTTCCATCACAAGACCACAAGCTAAAGGCCAAGGACAAGCTTCAAGAAGAGATTGATGCATTCATTGAAGCACCTCAAGCCATGGTCAAGTGGGTTCCCAAGGACACATCAAGTTCTACTTCGTCAAGCTCAACTACAACACCAAGGATTCCCATCAAGATGATGTGGATCCCAAAGAATAAGAACTAGTAGGTTCTTGAGGGTGACTCCGCCAACAAAGTTCACTCATATTCATTTTGGCAAGAACTTGTGCAATCAACTTCCACATCATGCACTAGTTCATGGAGTCACAAACCCTCTTGTTGGTAAGTCAAGGGACAAGGTAATCATTGCTTTCATGGACATCATCTTTTGTGTACTTCACTCTATGTCTATGGATATTCTTGTTTGTTCCTTGTGGGACTAACCCATGTAGGTATTGAAAGTGCCCTAACCCAAAGGATTGCTCCCAACTCTTGATGATCTGCATCAACATTGAGCATCCACATCTTCAACATCTACATGAAGTCTTCTACGACAACCCAAGGTTAGTTTGACCCTTTGAAAGGGGTTCTCACATCTAGGGGGAGCTTTGCTCAAAAAAAAATTGAGCTAAAGCATCTCCAAATGATGTGAACAAATAAATGCTTTATGTAAAAGTGGTAACCCCACTTGTGCTTAAACGATGAGTATGACCTATGATCAAATGTTCTCATTTGGCTCCTAAGTCAATATACTCATATACAGATGACCTAGTCATCGACAAATTGTGTGCTAGTAGCTAGAGTGTTGGTTGTGCATGTTTGACACATAGTTGAGTTGCTATCTTATTGTGTGAGCATGTTGAATGCATGATTTTATCCATTCACGGACATCCATTTGTTGTTTTGATTGTTTTGATTTTTCTGGCCAAATGGATGGACAAGAATGCCTAAGCACTTTCTCTAGCTATCTATGCTTTCTTGTCTCAAATTCTATTCGTGCTCTAATCACAACTTTGAACAAGTCTTTTTCGGACAGTCCGAGTGAGGAGCACTCGGAGCCACCGATTCGTCTAAGGCTGACTTCCAAAACCCTCTAAGTCCATTTCGGTCTGACCGGCTTCTCAATCTCGGTCCAACTGAAACGCTTAGACTGATCTAGGTTTCATCTCGGTGAAACCGAGTTCAAAATCTCGGTCTGACCGATATGCGTAACTGCACAGCAGTTATACATCTCGGTGACACCGAGTTTTTCAACTCGGTCCCACCGACAGCATGGGGTTATATATACCCGAGGGCTGCGCGCGATTTAATTCTTCAAACCGTTCGCCCCCAAGACCCCTGCTGCCGTCGCCCTGGTCTACGGATCGTCGCCGTCGTCGCCTGTGCGCCCTCGCCGCAGGTCTCCGCCGCCGTCAACGGTAATCATCTCCACCGTTGCCGCCGTAGAGGGATTCCACCAAGTTAGGGTGTGTCCCGATCCCTTTCGTGCTCCCCATCCGATTCTTGCACGATAGGCTTGCCATGATTCAATCCACGTTTGAGATATTCCCTATACATTAGTTCAGATCCTCTAGTTTCGAGCAAAATTCTTAGGTTTAGGTTTCCACGAAATGCATCTCGGTGAAGCCGATTCTGAAACTCGGAATGACCGATTTGGCCTCTGGCCATTGCACTGCATCATTCGGTTTAACCGAGTTATGCAAATCGGAATGACCGAAACGTAGTTTCAGTGAAACCCTAAGTTATCGGTAGGACCGAAACCCATTTCGGTCTGACCGAAAGTGGTGTGTAGGTTTCTGTTGAACACTTCGGTTTCACCGAAACTTGAAATCGGTTTGACCGAAATACATTCTGTGAAAACTCAAAACTAAGTTTTGAACTCATTTTTTTTGCAAAAACCTCTGCAGTTGTGATAACTCTTCTACTCTGCCTATACCTTATCTTTTCACAGGTTTTTCAGCCATGTCAGATGTCAGTGACAGCCAGAACAGGTCTGAATCACCGTTTGCTGAAATTCCAGAGGCAGATACAAGTCCTGCTAGCAGCTCCAGTGATGATGGTGAGAGGAGCACCCCTAGTGGATTGCCTCCTGCAGCCACCAGAACCAGGAAGAAGAGAACTTCTGATGATGAAGACTCTGACTTTGTTGCTGAGGAAGTTACCTCCAAGCCAAAGAGGAATGTGGTTGCCAAAGAGCACCAAGGGCAGCAGTCAAGGAAAGGCACAAGCAAAGTAAAGCAGTCAGCAGTTGCAAAGAAGCTCAACTTGGAAGAGCCTGCTCCAAGCAAGGTGAAGAAGACTTCCAAAAGGAAGAGGGTAGTTTATGCTGAACCTCAAGTTGATGCTGCAGAAGAAGAAGAAGAAGATGCACCCCAGCCTCCTCCTCAGAAAGCTAAGTTCATGGGTGATGCTATTCGGGCTCAAGCCTCCTCTAAACCCAAGAAGCCTGCTCAAGCCAAGGTAGCTCCAGCTAAGCCCAAGAGAACAACCAGAAGCATTCCAGCTTCTGAGAAGAACAAAGGTGAGATGCCACCGTCTGAATCAGATGAAGAGCATGTGTTGCTCAAGCTCCGTCCCAAGTTGCCACTCCACAATGATGCCCATCCTCAAGCTGAGGACATGAAGGCAAGGAAGGACAAAGGTCTCAGGCTATGGAGACAGTCTGATCCATATGCTGTAAGGAGAAGGACTGCTGTGGACCCCAGATTCCACACCAGAGAGCAGCAGGATTTCTATGAGACCGTGCTGATGGATAAGAAGCCCATTGTTGCTGACACCAGGTATGTTGACTGGAAGTATATTGACAGTGAAGAGCACCGGGACTTCTTTCCCCATGTGCATGAGAGCTTTACTGCATGTGGAGTTGCTGATTTTGTGGGTCAAGAGCTGACAGCTTGGAATGACGAGATGATCATGCAGTTCTATGCCACAGCCCACTTTTACCCTGATGGCAAGATCACCTGGATGACTGAAGGTCAAAGGTTTTCTTCGACTGTTGAAGAATGGGCAGAACTTCTGAACGCTCCAGTGCAGAGAGAGGACGACATTGATGTCTATGGGATTCCTAAGAAGAGTCATGATTCCATGAAGAACATGTACAAGGAGATCCCGGCTGCTGATTTGGAAGGATGGAAGCTTGGCTCAGTGTACTATCTCCAGGCAGGTCTGACCACCACTAACACTATTCTGAGGCATACTTTGATGCCTAAGTCTGGAGACCACCGCATGATTCGAGGCTATTCTATCAACATGCTGCACATTCTCGATGAGAAGGCACCTTTCAAGGTGATGGACTTGATGGTAGAGACCATTAAGAGGACTGCAGCTGACCAGAAGAGGTCGTGTGGGTTTGCTCCGCAGATTCAGATGCTCATCAACGCCAAGTTTGGCACGGGCAAATTCATGTTGGATACGAAGCACTTGCCACTGCAGCCAGAGCATGAGGACAACGTAGTTGTGATGGATGAAGAGGATCCTACATCAGTTGAAGGACAGGCCAAAATCGAAGCTGCGAAGAAGGCTAAAGCTGACAAAGAGGCAGCAGCAGCAGCAGCTAAGCCAAAGAGCTTTGGAGAACAAATTCTTGAAGCTACCCAGAGGATTGAACAACGCCTGGCCAGCATTGAGCAATCTCAGGAGAGCCTAGAGAGGATTGTTGAGGACAAGATCCACGCTCTGGACGTGAAGCTGACTGAGATTCAGGTGTCTGTCAACAAGCTTGAGGCAGACATGGAGGAGACAAGGCAGGAGAGAGCAGAGCTTATGCAGGATGATCTAGTCCAGGACTCTCATCGCCAGACTGCTCAGGTTCCCAGAGGATCCAGATCTGCAGCTATCCCAGTGACAGACTCCAGGGCTACCACTTCAGCACCAGCTACAACTCCAGCAGTTGCTCCAGCTTCAGCATCCACTCCTCCACCGCAGACATCAGCAGAAGTCTTCGCCGATGCAGCTATCTCTACACCGACATCTACCCAGACGGGAGCCGCCAGCAGAGCCCGCAGTGACGCTTAGCTCTATACCTTTTCGAACTTTTTGGTAACTTGTTGCCAAAGGGGGAGAAATTGTTATAGATCATAGGGCTTCGAGAGAGAGAGTGCTCCTTCGTCTTTCGTTCTTTTGCCGGTTTTCTTTGAGTTACATTGATTTCTTTTGGTTCCTGAAACTTTAAGTGTGCTTGCTACTACGTTTGATGCTATCTTAATGAGTGCCTAGTCATACTATGCTTTAATGTGTGCTTATTTCTTATCATATGCTATTCCTTATTGTATGGCTATTTACTCTTGTCTTGGTGATTGAGTGCATGTTATTCATTCTTATCATTTTGTGCGCTCCACCAAGATGTATGTGACATGGAAGAGTGACCCATAATCCTAATCGATTGTGCATTTGCATTCAAACGCAAATTTTAAATAATGCACAAATTTAGGGGGAGCTCTTGTTTATCACATACTTCTCAAAGCGACGATATTATTCATTGTTTATATCCTTTGTCGAAGCTTTGATCTATATGTTGTGATCAATTACCAAAAAGGGGGAGATTGAAAGTGCAACTAATCCCCGGGTGGTTTTGGTAATTAATAACAACATATATATCATTGAACTAATATTTACTTGAGAATCATTTCAGAAAAGTTCGATGATATGGGTATGGAAATGTCTGAAGAAGTGGACCCCTCAAAATGCTAAGACAAGCATTGGCAAAAGCTCAAGACTCTTTTTTTGGTTTAGTGATCAAAGATCACATTGAGTCCATAGGAAAAGCCAAAACTATTAAAAGGAGATGAGGTTGTGTTAATGATCTGGTTGCTCAAGTGCTTGGTGATCTAACTCCCTCAACTATCAGCACTCTTCACTACTTAACACACTCATAAGTAATCTCGGACAAACCGATTCTGCAAACTCAGTCACACCGAGATGAACCACCTCAGTTATTCTTCCAAACCCTAATTTCTCGGTCCATCCGATTTTGAGTTTCGGTCTCACCGAAAATGGACTGCCAACCTTCTGTAACCAATTGACATCACTTCGGAATATCCGAGTTGTTACTTTCGGTCTCACCGAGATGTCAAGCTCCAACCTTTGACTCACTTCGGACACACCGAGATGGTATTTTCGGTCCCACCGAAAATCCCAACGTTCACTATATTTGAACTTTCGGTCTGACCGAGTTTTAACTTCGGTCTCACCGAGATTGGTCAAATGTGTGTGTAACGGTTGGATTTTGTGTGGAGGCTATATATACCCCTCCACCCCCTCTTCATTCGTAGAGAGAGCCATCAGAAAGTCTACCACTCCTACCATACACTTTCTGAGAAGTGAACCACCTACCCTTGTGTTGAGATCAAGCCATTCCATTCCTACCATATGAAACTTGATTTCTAGCCTTCCCAAGTTGCTTTCCACTCAAACCTTTCTTCCACCACAGCCATATCAGTGAGGAGAGTTGAGTGTTGGGGAGATTATCATTTGAAGCACAAGAGCAAGGAGTTCATCATCATCAACACCGTCTATTACCTTTTGGAGGGTGGTGCCTCCTAGATTGGTTAGGTGTCGCTTGGGAGCCTCCGTCTTTGAGATGTGGAGTTGAACCAAGAAGTTTGTAAGGGCAAGGAGATCGCCTACTTCGTGAAGATCTACCCCGAGTAAGGCTAGTCCTCCGTGGGCGTAGGCCGTGATGGAATAGACAAGGTTGCTTCTTCGTGGACCCTTCGTGGGTGGAGCCCTCCGTGGACTCACGCAGCCGTTACCCTCCGTGGGTTGAAGTCTCCATCAACGTGGATGTACGATAGCACCACCTATCGGAACCACGACAAAAATCTTCATGTCACCAAACTGCGTTTGACCTTCTCCACCTCTCTTTTACATGTGCAGTTTACTTTCCGCTGCTATTACTCTAGAATTGCATGTGTAGGGTGATACTTGAATTGATCTTAATTGTGAAACTGCCAAAAACATTGCATGATCTAAAGGCAGATTTTTTATATTGTCAAGTAGTCTAATCACCCCCCCTCTAGACCTACTTTTGATCCTACAAGGACGGTGAAAAAGAAGTCGGAGAAAGGGGGAACTAGCCCAGCAAGGACGCTGTGCATGAAGAAAGGGTAAAAAGTGATGCCTGGGTGCTCCGACACGGCGGAGCCCGCCCGGAGCTCAGACTCCTTCCCCTTGTCACCGCCACCCACCGCCATCAGGCGCACGGTGGTGGACTTCTTCTCCGAGACTGTTGGTGCGCTCAAGGCAGGCTCGAACCAAGAGGATGATCGAGCGGCTTTCGCCTTGACCAGCGCCATTGATTATGGGCTCAAGAGAGAAATCAGGCGGATGTGTAGACTCTGGGGCAGGAAAGAGAAGGGGATCTGGAGCAAGGCGAAGGAAGGTAAGGGGAACCTAACAACACTCGCTTGCCTTTTGTTAGATTGGGCAGTTGCCGAGGTAGCGTGGGGAAGTGGAGACGCCCAGGTCCAATCAAGTCGCCATGTGTCGACCGAGGCCGCGGGAATTTGGGGCCTGTGGCGCTTCGCACTTGCCCATTTGGCTTCGTCTCAAGGCCAAGTCCTTGCGCGCCGTGGCCCCGGGGGCCACACCGGTGTCCTGGGAACAGAGGTACCTAGACTTGCCTGCATGCGGCCCGTGACGTGGCTCCATCAGCGGCCTGGTGCGGCCCACCTTAATCAACTGCAGCTCAAGACCCTTGCGAGGGGCCAAGCCTCGCGAGGTACGCGACAGCAAGACCTCCCTGGGGGCAGTCTCTTTAGGCTGGCTCTCAAGGAGCGGAGATATCTATGCAAGGAGGACCTCGCGAGGTTCACGTGACATGAGCCATGACGACCAAGGCCAGGCGGGCGCCAGCGGGCGCAGTGCGCCAATTTCCTCTTTGGTGCTAAGGGGGCAAGCATAGGCGCGGAGTCCCGAGGGATCAGGCAAAGGTTTCCATATCGGGGCAACGAGAGCAAAGACCGTCAAGGCTGCAGAACGAAGGTCATCGTGGAGCCCGGTGCGGCATCACCACCAGAGCCTTTGGCAGGCGAAGAGTACTTTTGTCAAGATAACTTGTACAAGTTTTTCCCCTTCAAATTTGTCCGTTGTGGGATCCCTTCCCGCCGATATTTTGGAAGAGGACCAAGGCCACTATAAATAGGGCCTAGCGACCAACATAGAGTGTAGCCACCCGACCCGAATGGATCAAGTCTCTGTGCTTAAGTGTCATCCCTTGAACGGTATGCTGACACACACAGTACTCGAGGATTTATAACAGAGGTAAATCACATGTATTAAGTAACGTAAGTACTATTACCTCAATCAAACATAGCGGAAGCAACAAGGTTGTGGAGTTCCATCAACACCAACGGCAATGTTGTGTGTAGACAGCACAACCCTAACGTAACACTTACTCGTCGAATATTTCCTGCAACATGAGACGTTGCAGCCATGTAGGTCAGTACATTGAATGTACTGGCAATTTCACACTATAATGATAATGATGAACAATGCCTACAACTACATGCATATTTGGCTGGTGGAGGCTGTAAGGTTAAAGTTTTTGCGTAAAGCCAAATTTTCCCTACAACAAAGGAATAGATTTTCATTTAACTATCATGGTGGTTGTTGAACATTGAGAAGATAGACATCCTCTCAATCCCAATTAAGCATTATCATTAAAACCCAACAATATTAATTAAAGTAACATGATGAGATTCACATGATAATCCAAGTACTAGATACTCAAGACGTCCGTAACCAGGGACACGGCTAATCATGATCAGTTTGTACACTCTGCAGAGGTTTGTGCACTTTTCCCCACAAGACTCGATCTCCTCTGTTGGAATTCTCGCACTACATGACATTTGTGAAACGGATGACCGAGACATAGTCTTTCAGAAGTGCTAGCACCTTACGAACGGGTAGACCGTACCAACCTACATCCCCTACATCTGCTAGTCCACCACTATAAGAGTTCGCACGACTTAGTCAACTATGCTAGAGCCCATAATAGCTCGTGGCTGCACACGGAAGTTTCTAGTATGAATAATCTCATGATCCCTTTGAGCCTGGGTGGCGGTCCATAAAGAAAACAGGCAATCGCTGGAGTACCCAGGTGCGTCAATCCACCCAGATGTGTATTTAAGTAGCCACCTTAAGTTGAACCATTAAGTTAACAATCTCACATCTATCATGGATACACTCACCCAATCCACGTCTACTAGCATAGCATCTCTTAACAGCAAATGTAGAAGTAACTCCCAAGGGTTTGAATGTAATGCAGGTAATAGGTACTACCTCATCTACTTCCTAGTCCCACAAGTTAAAGATCCTACTCATGCAATGTGTTTGAGGATATAACTAATGCAATGAAAACTGGGTATTGGAAAGTATGATCAAAGTGTGAACTTGCCTTGTACAGATGATGTAGAAGATTTGCACTCAGAACTCATGATAGATCTACTCGTCACACTCCGGTCAATCTATCGTAAGCAAACAATAGTAATCACACATAAGCAATCACTCAGAAAGATCGGACAGAACGAATAAAACACTTCGGAAAACTTCGAAACAAATAAATGACTCTTGAAACACAAAAAAATTTCCAACAGTACCAAAATTATGCGAATTTGGCCTTATCAGAAAGTTTAGGTCAAGAGCTTCGAGTTGCAAAAAGAATCAACTAAAACGGTGTTATAAAACTCAAGTTATGATCAAAACATGTTTGAATCTAAAACTAGTTGAATTCAAATTTTAAAACTTTCAAAAAATTCTTTGAGTTCTTTTAAAGGAAATAGGCGACCGTAACGAAGACGTGGGCGTTGGTTTCGTTGGATTTGGACCAACAGGTAAAAAGTTACGGCCGTTTGAAGTTTAGGGGCTAAACTGCAAAAAATTTATTTACAGCAAAGTCCCTGGTAGAAAACTAAAAGAAAAAGAAAAGAACTAATGAACGAACGTTTACTATTAAGACCTAACCAGTGAACATCCTCCAGATAGATCTAACTATAAAAAACAAAACAAAACCGAACAAAAACCTAACCTAAAAGAAAAACCGGAGCAGTTTTACCTATGGGGTTTTCCGACGGAAACCCGCCGGTTCGATGAATAAAACTGGGTGGATCGGGTCGGACCGGTGCGGGAAGGGTTCAGATCCGGCCGGCAGCGAAGGCGGCAGCTTCGCCGGTGAGCGGCGGCGGAAGTGGCGCGGCTGCGGGAGGCTGCGCTGGCGAGAGGCGAGGCGACGGCAGGCGAGGCAGAGCGCGGCGGCGGCGGAGAAGCGAGGCGGCGGCGGCAGTAGAGCGCGGTGGCGGGGCAGCGAGAGGAGGGGCGACGGGGTAGCGAGGCCTCGGCCTTTATAGGCGGAGAGGGCGGCGGCGTTTCGTGCAGGAGGGGGCAAGGCGCGAGGCGTGGCGTGCAAGGCACGGACGCCGAGGCGGCCGGCGGCCGAACTCCCAGCGGAGTCCCTGTTGGGGACGACGGGCGAGCTGGGCTGGGCTGGCTCGGCTGGGCCGGCCCAGTTCGGCGAAGAACTTTTTTTTAACAGACAGAAATAAAAATAAATAAAGCAAATTAAAATAAAATAATATATAGGCATATAATATACCAAAATTTTCAGAAAAACAAACCCTACAACATGAACATTTTTCTACTATCAAATAAAATGCTCACAAATTCCAATAAATCAAAAAGTCCTACTGTTCCAATAAAAATCATTTTTTAAATACCAAAATGCTTCAAATTCTTTTAACTCCAATTTTGTGCTGTAGGGAATCATGTTACCCTAATTTCCATATATTTTATTTTTGGAGAAAAATAATTTGAATAAAACCCAAATAACTCAATTTTTTAATGAGCTATAGAAAATTTCAAAAAACCTCCAACTCATATTTCCTATAATTTGAAGAAGTCATTTTATCGTCTCTCGGGAAAATCATTGAGTTGCTTAAAGTTTCTTAATCGAAAATATTTCGAGGATGAAATTCAAAATCCTTTCAAAGCCCTTTATCATTTAAAATAAATGGAAGAAGTCATATTATCTTCACTCTAGGGTTTTGTGTTGAAAAGAAATTGAATTCCCGGAGATCATAAAGGCAAAGTGAAAGTTTTGGGAAAGTCATTTTATTCCCTCTCATTTAACTTTCAAAAGTTTCAAATTTCACTCAATTTCACCCAGCACATCAACAAGCAATCAAATATACCTATTTATTATAACATTCCAAAATTTAGAATTTTGGGATGTTACAAACCTACACACTTAAAATGAATCTCGTCCTCGAGATTCGGAAAGGCTAGCAAGAAATAGGTTAGGGTTTGGGGGTCTCCTAACAAATCACCTACTGGTATGGTCTAGTGTGCTACCACACTTAGAAACAGGGTTACGGTTCCTTCAAAACTCAAGTACTTCATCCTTAGTGTTGGCAGTGTTGGTCTTCTCAGATCTTCACGGTAACTCCTTCTGTGGGGCTCTTTCGGTAGTGGCAAAATCTTTGTCCTCAATTCTTGTGTCCTTTCCTATTGGTAAGGTTCTTTCTGTGACTAGCTCTTCTTAGCTGACAGGTCTAGCGCCAATACTAAACTAGTATCATTATCTCATGGTGGTCATCGGACAATTTATTGGGTCCCTGCAGAAAACGAGTCTGGGCTTCATCCTCACCGTATATCCTACGATTGGCAACAACATGCCGTGTACAAGGGAAAAATTTCTATACCCTTCTAAGGTTTGATCAATGTTTTGACATCGTCGTCTCTCTACTATAGGTAAGTCACTCAGATTTACCATCCCGTATAACAGAGGCGAATAATAAGAGTAAGTCGATATGGTGATCAATCCATCCCGCACCCAAATCATTTCCTTGTATAGGTTTAGTGAATATCGAATTCTAACACTCGGTCATCCTCACAAGTATTGCAGAATTTTCTCTTGTCAACGAACTAAGTTTGTATAAATCCATTGATTCTGCAAGCCAAACAACCATCTATCGTGTTACACAACCCCCGGGTTTAACGTAAACACCTATAAGATCGTCTATTGACAAAGTCGTAACTTCTTCCAGGGGTTTTCTTTCAACAAGAGTGTGCTTGCTTCCTTGACAGGTCCTGGGGCCTGTGGGTTATGGCTCATCTCACCACTAATAACACTTAGTCTCATCATCGGTTTTGCAAACAATCATACTTCCAACATCCAACTTCCTTGTATGTCTTAAATCCATCCAACTGTATTGTATCCCTTCTTTCTGTGGGTAAAACTACGATGTAATTACTCAGACTCATCTTTGGGCGGTCCATTCCAAGGTCTGATATAACTAACCACTAGCTAGTGTATCCGGGTAATGGTGTTAGATTATACCACACTTAAAATGAATAACACTAGTTTCTTCAAAATCTTGATCCATGTATCACGTCTTCAGTCATCACTTATGTAGTAACAACTCATAAAATCCAAAATCAATACCCTAATACTAACTGTATTGATTCTCAACTTACTATGATCTACTGCATTTTCATTGCATCCTTCAACTCAACTACATAGCAGAAATCTCCTTCTCCTTGAGACAATCACTAGCAAAGTGCACTGCTTCACTACAGCAGAAACATATTACTTCTGAAAAGTCTCGTGGTTCCCTTATAATTACGTTGCCTCCTTAGGTCCTCGGCTTATGGGTCCACTTCAGAACTTGTATATCCTTAACTCGTCCTTGGAGTCAATATTGCTCCATACTCCAACATTACCCCCTCTAAAATCCAATTTGTACTTACTTCCTTCATTCCTTTGGGGTAAGCATCATACATGAACTCCAACTTATTTGTGCAAACTCCACTATTTGGGCCAACCGTTTCCTTCTATGGGTCCAGGGTTCACACAGAAAGGTATCACTAAACAAGATGCACTGGTTCATCCGTAATCCATATTCTCCTCGTATCAAATCCCTTATTATATCCTGAACCAGTATTCAATACTCAATTTCCAAGGGTGCATCACTACGATTGCTACTATCTAGATAGTCTGGTAGGGTCAGGCACTACTTCCATCTTTATTCATTCGTCCTAGTGAAGGACGCTTCAGTCCCACTGGAATTGTGCAATGTGATTCTTAAAATCATCAATCTTTTGCTTCGTCCTATTGGTCGTGTGTTTCATCTCCATCGTTTCTTCCTGCACCCTACTCAGGCATTCCTGGGTATAATGAAGTCTTGCTTCGAGTATTTCTCCAATCTGACGTATGGCCTCCATAGCAGCTTCACGAACAGAATCGAAGAATGCTGTTCGCGGTACTCGGGAGATGAAAAAGTATTGATCCGTAGTATTTGGGCAAACTCCTTTCACACGGTGGAGGTGTACCTCCACGTAACAAAGTTCAACTTCATTCTCCATGAAGGGATAACCCTTGTAAACTGGATCTCCTTCCAGGTGAATATGCTTCATCATGTCCTTCAGGATCTTTGGGTAATCCTGGTCGCTAGTCAGGGTCATGATCGTTTCCGGGCCTTTATGAAAAGACTCATAAAGGGTTGTCATCTGTAGGTAATAGACAAAAGGGATTCTCAGGACAACATACTGATATCCTTGGGTAAAACTGGGTCGTTTGTCCGAGAAAGGTTTGGGGTCAACTCGTCCATGGGTTCTAGGTTTTGGTCTGGGTGAGATAGCAAGGGAGGCACTCACAATCATCCAACAACTCATAACATTTCCTTCTTAGCTTCCAATATATCAACTTCCATTGCTTCACAAGTTATTACAATGTCATTCCCATAACTCTCAATCAACACCTCTAAATGAAAGAAAGGTTCCCACTGCTACTACTATATTTCTCACAAACACCACTAACTATCACGAGTCTCCTTCTCCTTGGGAAAATCTCTGGCAAGGTGCCCTGCTTCATCACAACGAAAACATAATATTTCTGACAAGTCCCGGGGTTTCTTTGTTGGGCAGTGGCTAGCGTAATGACCTAAATCCTTGCACCTGAAACATGTGAGGTGGCTCAGGTCCTTTTTTACCGAAATTGGATTCTTCTGAGGACACATGCTCTTTCTCTTCCTTGACTTATTTGTTCCTATCTATTCTTCTATCCTTTGTGGATCAAACTCCTCTTCTTCTGTCGGGAAGTCTCCCAGATACTCATGGCTTTCCTTTGTGCAATACTGTGAAAGGTGTCCTTCTTTTCCACATGAGTAGCAAGCACGTGAGTAATATCTGTCTAGTCCTTCTCCATTAGGGTCGTCAATATCTTCCTCCATCGCGGATTCCCTTAAGGTTTCCTTGAGGTCTTCTTTCATTGCTTCTTTCTTCTGCTGGACAGTTCGTTGCACCATGGGGGTAAATGTGGCACAAAGGAGGGTAGTGGGTAGTCCCTTCACACAAGAAACAAGTAATCTGCCTAGTTGGGCATTCTTCAACTAGGTGACTTTCTTCACAATTAGGGCATTCATCCTTGTGCTCCTCCTGGGGGTGTCCTATTTCTCCACAAATCCTGCAGGCACAACATTTCTTCTTCAGGTTGTCACCATGCTCTTGGATGAGACGGGATCTTAACAGGGTCTTCTTGAATTCCTTCCAACTTCCTGCTGCATTACATCCTTGTAGGGCTTGATGCATCTTCTACCATGTTGCAGCACTTTTTGTAAAGTACTGAAGAGCGTATTGAACCACATACTTCCTTTCAACTAAATTTTTCCTGAAGTGGTCCTCCATGCTTTGTATCTATAGTTCTACCTCCGGTTTGGTCATTGGTCCAGAGACTTCAAGTCTATCTTCAGTCATCCTCTGTTGGGTCCAAGGGCTTTGGGATGAGATTCAGAAGAGCTAGAGAGGTACACTCAATACAAACAATAGTTTTGAAAAGACGGGTTTTATGTTGTGGCCATCGGAAAAACATCAAACAATTGACGGCTCACAATCGTCGCATCTAACGTAAGTACAAAACAGGGGTTTGGTCTTCTAAAGGTCAACATCTCCTCAAAGTCGTCAACTCTTCAAATCTTCGGAGTATCCACTGTTCTAGCTTCAACACTTCCAAGGCATGGTGAAATCCTCTTTACTCTGAAGTGGTCCAAATGGTAAAGGGTATTGTCTAACTATTTAAGGTCAAAGGGAAGATTTGACAAAGCTTAGACAAGAAGAGAGATAGGAATCTTTTTGAAAAAGATAGTTTTAGAGAAATCCTTTCCTATGGTCTGGTCAGTTTCTAGGGTCACGTCCTACAGTCAACATGTGCTCTGATACCATCTTGTAGCGACCCGACCCGAATGGATCAAGTCTCTGTGCTTAAGTGTCATCCCTGGATCGGTATGATGACACACACAGTACTCGAGGATTTATAACAGAGGTAAATCACAGGTATTAAGTAATGTAAATACTATTACCTCAATCAAACATAGCGGAAGCAACAAGGTTGTGGAGTTCCATCAACACCAACGGCAAAGTTGAGTGTAGACAGCGCAATCCTAATGTAACACTTACTCGTCTAATATTTCCTGCAACATGAGACGTTGCAGCCATGTAGGTCAGTACATTGAATGTACTGGCAATTTCACATTGTAATGATAATGATGAACAATGCCTACAACTACATGCATATTTGGCTGGTGGAGGCTATAAGGTTAAAGTTTTTCCGTAAAGCCAATTTTTCCCTACAACAAAGGAATAGATTTTCATTGAACTATCATGGTGGTTGTTGAACATTGAGAAGATAGACATCCTCTCAATCCCAATTAAGCATTATCATTAAAACCCAACAATATTAATTAAAGTAACATGATGAGATTCACATGATAATCCAAGTACTAGATACTCAAGACGTCCATAACCGGGGACACGGCTAATCATGATTAGTTTGTACACTCTGCTGAGGTTTGTGCACTTTTCCCCACAAGACTCGATCTCCTCCGTTGGAATTCTCGCACTACATGATGTTTGAGAAACGGATGACCGAGACATAGTCTTTCCGAAGTGCTAGCACCTTACGATCGGGGAGACCGTACCAACCTACATCCCCTACATCTGCTAGTCCACCACTTAGAGAGTTCGCACGACTTAGTCAACTATGCTAGAGCCCATAATAGCTTGTGGCTGCACACAGACGTTTCTAGTATGAATAATCTCATGATCCCTTTGAGCCTGGGTGGCGGTCCATAAAGAAAACAGGCAATCGCTGGAATACCTAGGTGCCTCAATCCACCCAGATGTGTATTTAAGTAGCCACCTTAAGTTGAACCATTAAGTTAACAATCTCACATCTGTCTTGGATACACTCACCCAATCCACGTCTACTAGCATAGCATGGCTTAACATCAAACTTAGAAGTAACTCCCAAGGGTTTGAATGTAATGCAGCTAATAGGTACTACCTCATGTACTTCCCAGTCCCACAAGTTAAAGATCCTACTCATGCAATGTGTTTGAGGATATAAATAATGCAATGAAAACTAGGTATTGGAAAGTATGATCAAAGTGTGAACTTGCCTTGTACTGATGATGTAGAAGATTCACACTCAGAACTCGTGATAGATCTACTCGTCACACTCCGGTCAATCTATCGTAAGCAAACAATAGTAACCACACATAAGCAATACTCAGAAAGATCGGACAGAACGAATAAAACACTTCGAAAAACTTCGAAACAAACAAATGACTCTTTGAAACACAAAACAATTTCCAACAGTACCAAAATTATGTGAATTTGGCCTTATTAGGAAGTTTAGGTCAAGAGCTTCGAGTTGCAAAAAGAATCAACTAAAACGGTGTTATAAAACTCAAGTTATGATCAAAACATGTTTGAATCTAAAACTAGTTGAATTCAAATTATAAAACTTTCAAAAACTTGATTGATTTGTTTTAAAGGAAAGATGGGATCGTAACGAAGACGTGGGCATTGGTTTCGTTGGATTTGGACCAACAGGTAAAAAGTTACGGTCGTTTGAAGTTCAGGGGCTAAACTGCAAAATTTTTATTTACAGCTAAGTTCTTTGCAGAAAACTAAAAGAAAAAGAAAAGAAATAATGAATGAACGTTTACTATTAAGACCTAACCAGTGAACGTCCTCTAGATAGATCTAACTATAAAAAACAAAACAAAACCGAAGAAAAACCTAACCTACAAGAAAAACCGGAGCGGTTTTACCTATGGGGTTTTCCGACGGAAACCCGCCGATTCGGCCAAGAAAACCAGGTGGATCGGGTCGGACCGGTGCGGGTCGGGCTCAGATTCGGCCGGTGGTGAGCTCCGGCCGGCGGCGAAGGCGGCTGCTTCGGCGGTGAGCGGCGGCGACGGCGGAAGCGGCGCGGCTGCGGGCGGCTGCGCATGCGAGAGGCGAGGCAATGGCAGGCGAGGCAGAGCGCGGCGGCGGCGGTGAAACGAGGCGGAGGCGGGAGAAGAGCACGGCGGCGGGGCAGCGAGAGGAGGGTCGACGGGGTAGCGAGGCCTCGGCCTTTATAGGCGGAGAGGGCGGTGGCGTTTCGTGCAGGAGGGGGCAAGGCGTGAGGCGTGGAGTGCAAGGCACGGACACCGAGGCAACCGGCGGCCGGACTCCCAGCGGAGTCCCTGTTGGGGACGACGGGCGAGCTGGGCTGGGCGGGCTCGGCCGGGCCGGCCTCGGCGAAGAACTTTTTTTTAACAGACAGAAATAAAAATAAATAAAGCAAATTAAAATAAAATAATATATAGGCATATAATATACCAAATTTTTTAGAAAAACAAACCCTACAACATGAACATTTTTCTACTGTCAAATAAAATGCTCACAAATTCTAATAAATCAAAAAGTCCTACTGTTGCAATAAAATCCAATAAAAATCATTTTTAAAATACCAAAACGCTTCAAATTCATTTAACTCCAATTTTCTGCAGTCGGGAATCATGTTACCCTAATTTCCACATATTTTATTTTTGGAGAAAAATAATTTGAATAAAACCCAAATAACTCAATTTTTTAATGAGTTATAGAAAATTTCAGAAAACCTCCAACTCATATTTCCTATAATTTGAAGAAGTCATTTTATCTTCTCCCGAGAAAATCATTGAGTTGCTTAAAGTTTCTGAATCAAAAATATTTCGAGGATGAAATTCAAAATCCTTTCAAAGCCCTTTATCATTTAAAATAAATGGAAGAAGTCATATTATCTTCACTCTAGGGTTTTGTGTTGAAAATAAATTGAATTCCCGGAGGTCATAAAGGCAAAGTGAAAGTTTTGGGAAAGTCATTTTATTCCCTCTCATTTAAGTTTCAAAAGTTTCAAATTTCACTCAATTTCACTAAGCACATCAACAAGCAATCAAATCTATCTATTTATTATAACATTCCAAAATTTAGAATTTTGGGATGTTACATAGAGGGGATCTTGTTTTGATCTCATCTCGATCTGAGAAAGAGCTCGCCTAGCAGAAGAGACACCGCAAGATCCTCCGAGCCCAAGAACACCTCTCCTCTGGAGGTTGTTCATCCCTTGTACTAGTTCATCCTCAGCCATACAAAGGCAATTCACCACACACACTAGAGTAGGGTATTACACCACAGGGTGGCCCGAAGCAATATAATTCTTTGTGTCCCCTATTCTTCAAGCACAACGAGCTAGGCCGCAGAATCGTAGGGTGAGCGTGCTGGGGAGGGAGTGTTCTTCGTGTCCACCCCAGAGTTTGAACCTCTCAAGGGTTTGCGGAACCCGTAATCCGACAACGCCGTTCATCCATCTGCTCGACCGTTGGCGGGAACCTTAGTAGTAGCTGAGCTCGCACCATGGCTTCCATGGATGTGCTTGGCATGGATGTCGAGGACATGGACCGCACTATCGCCTGGCTCCTGATGGTTCCAACGGCGGTGGTGGCGGCGTGCCCGCGCTACCACCTGGGCAGCAGGATCGGGATTTCGCAGCGGTGGTGCTCGAAGATCAGCAGCTCCATTCAGCGCAGCAGTTTGGATGGCTCGTCCGGGAGGAGGTGCACGCGCCATAGTCGCTCCTTGGGTTGGGGCAACTGGAGGTCGGTGGTTTGCCCCAGACCGAGCGCCGTTCCCGCGGCTGTGCTCATCAGCGGGAGGAAACGGTGTGGATGGAGTGACCCCCTCGACCACACCTTGCTAAGCGTGATCGATGATACACTGCTGGTGCTGTTCTCCTCCGGCGCCTTCAGTCACCGCGTTGGCCATAGGGGGAGTGGCAATGGCGCCACCTGCTCCAACCATGCCCCCAGCAGTGCTCACTTCCTCGCTTGTCTCCGCACCCCCCGCAGCATTAGAGGCCGCGGGCGGCGAGGCCTTCGAGCTAGATGGATGGGCCGAAGGGCCGAATTCTTCTTCTTGGGCGCCATGGTTGATGGCGTCGTCGAAGATGAAGATGGCAATGAAGATGACGCGCTGCATATGCTTTCAGGTTCACGCAAGCGCTCCCCCTACCTGGCACGCCAAAGATGTCGCGAGATATCCGCGACCACCTATGGGACCGGCAGCCCCTTGCTGGTTCGGCGGGGGGACGGCGCGTTGTACAAAGAGCAGAACGGCGCACGACAGAGAGCACACGAGAAATTTACCCAGGTTCGGGCTGCCGCGAGGCGTAAGACCCTACTCCTGCTTTGGTGTATAGATGGTGGAATGAATGTGGAGGAGCATAGTACACTTGCCCGGCAAGACGTGCCTCAGGGCCACAATGACTACGCATGTATGGTGGCTTGGGTTCATCAACTTTCCAACCCTTCCTACGGGTGCCATGGGCCCCCTTTTATAGATTAAGTGGTCACCACAGTGGCAAAATGGTCATTATCAACTGATATGACAGCAAACATTGCTATCACACCTAACTTTGCGGGCTGATAGGGTGCATTAAATGCACCGCTTAGTGTCACATCACTGGTCACCCGGCAAGGCACGCCGGGCTGTCTTGCCAGCTCCGCGTCTACTTCCTTGACATGTCGCAGGACGGGTGTCCTTTGTGGGTTTCTCCCATAGGAAATGACTACCATGTGGCGAATGGCTGCCACTTAATCACTTCGCGGCTTGACACCGCACTGATGGATGACGTGTGTCGTGCTTGAATGGTTGGCAGGGTGGTTTACCCCCCGCGACACCCGGCAGGCTCTGCCGGGGAGTCTTTGATAGCTTATTTCTGGTGGTGGCCTCGCCCTTGCCTGGCTCGCCTGCCCGGCAAGGGAGGCTCTTCTCTTGTCAATATCTCATTATTCTGGCTTGACCTTGGTCTCTCTAGCTGTGTGTTGGTTCTTCAAATTTCTTGGTTCTTCAATCTTGGTCTCGAGCTGGTGCTTCAATCTTGGTCTTGTGCATGTGCACAGTTGGGCAACAGACCTAGGGTTTGTTGCACCAACACATTATGATCGTTTAGTTTTATTACTACTACTTTCTTCATGACTTATACGTGTTCCTCTGACTATGAGATCATGCAACTCCCGAATACTGGAGGAACACCTTGTGTGCTATCAAACGTCAAAACATAACAGGTTGATTATAAAGATGTTGTACAGGTGTCTCCGAAGGTGTTTGTTGAGTTGGCATAGATCGAGAATAGGATTTGTCACTCCGAGTGTCGGAGAGGTATCCCTGGGCCCTCTCGGTAATACACATTATAATAAGCCTTGCAAGAAAATGACTAATGCGTTAGTCACAAGATGATGTATTACTAAACAAGTAAAGATACTTGCCGGTAATGAGATTGAACTAGGTATGATGATAGCGACGATCGAATCTCGGGCAAATAACATACCGCTGACAAAGGGAACAACGTATGTTGTTATGCGGTTTGACCGATAAAGATCTTCATAGAATATGTAGGAGCCAATATGGGCATCCAGGTTCCGCTATTGGTTATTGACCAGAGATATGTCTTGGTTATGTCTACATAGTTCTCGAACCCGTAGGGTCCGCACGCTTAACGTTCCATGATGATTTGTATTATGAGTTATGTCTCTTGGTGACCGAAGTTTGTCCGGAGTCCTAGATGAGATCACGGACATGACAAGGAGTCTCGAAATGGTCGAGAGGTAAAGATTCATATATTGCAAGGTTGTATACGGACACCGGAATGGTTCCGGAGAGGTTCGGGGATTTATCGGAGTACCGGGAGGCTATCGGAACCCCTCAGGAAAGTAAACGGGCCTATTGGGCCATAGTGGAGAGAGGGAGGCTGCCACAAGAGGAGTGGACCCCCCCCCAAGCCCAAACCGAATTGGACTAGGGTTGGGGGGTGCGGCCCCCCTTTCCTTCTCCATCTCCCTCCCTTTCCTCTTTTCCCCATGCGTAGGAAAGAAGGGGGCGAAGCCTACTAGGTTTGGAGTCCTAGTAGGACTCCCCCCATGGCGCGCCTCCCCTAGGGCTGGCCTCCTCCTCCTCCCCTCCTTTATATACGTGGGCAGGGGGCACCCCAAGGACACACATGTTTCTCTTAGCCATGTGCGGTGCCCCCTTCATAGATTACACCTCAAATCATATTGTCGTGGTGCTTAGGTGAAGCTCTGCGCAGATCACATCACCAACACCGTCACCATGCCATCGTGCTAACAGAACTCTCCCTCGAGCATCTGCCGAATCAAGAGCTCGTGGAACGTCATCATGCTAAACGTGTGCGGAACACGAAGGTGCCATACATTTGGTACTTGGACCAGTTGGATCCTGAAGACGTTCGACTAGATCAACTGCGTTAACATAACGCTTCCGCTTTCAGTCTACGAGGGTACGTGCACACACTCTCTGTCGTGGAATTAGCACGGCAGATGTCCGGTTTAACGGACTTAGTGATGGAACCATCGCACGGGTTAGCTTGAAGGGGTTAAAAGCACACAAAGGACACAGAGGGTTTATACTAGTTCGGCCCCTTCGATGAAGGTAAAAGCCTACGTCTAGTCTGGTTTGGTATTGCTTGGGCATCGATGAACAGGGAGCGGATCGCTTGCCTATGTCTCGACGGGTTGTTTCCTGTCCTTGAACCGTCGTCGGGTCGTCCCTTTATATAGAGGAGACGCCCGGTCCGGTTTACATAGTCCCGAGGCCGGCTCATATTTGTGTCCGCCTCGGTCTCTACTCTTTCTTCCTTGTCTCTCAAGTTACATGATAAGACGGTTTACAAACCATAACTCTACACATGGGCCCTAAGCCTTCATGGGCCGTAATCTCTACTAAGCTTTACAATTATACAACTATGTTATCATAACCCGGTTTACTTCTAGCCGGTTTACACCTGCTAGTAATATCCCTGACATTAGGCCCCAGAATGATTTGAACTTGTTCATGTCAGTCTTCTCAATCTTGCATAACCTTCTTTCTTGTATCTTCTTAGTTTTTGTAAACCGGCGATGACGTCAACCCTGGAAATCATTTGATTTGATCGTGACATCACTTCCGCATTTATCGCGCGCAGCTGCTTGTTACCTTTGCTTTAAAGTCCATCCCGAGAATCAAGGCGACAGGGAATCTTTATCCAATCTCTTTCTTCCTCAAATCCCGCACTTACCGTTTCGTCTCTCCTCGGCCTATAAATACCGCCGAGGCCCATCTCTCTCCCCTTCTGCTTCTTCTTCCTCCGTCTCTCCATCCGAGCTCCCGCCGTCGTCCGTCGAGCTCGCCGTCGCCTGCCAGTCCGGCCGCTGCATCAACCTGAACACGACCAGATAATTCGCCGCCTGACGTTTCCTTCTGCCTCAGGTATCTCTTGTTCCCTCGCTGGTAGATCTGTAGCTTAGGGTTCTTCCATGCCTCCGCCGTTAGACCTCGAAAGCTTCGGCTGTTCATCCTATACGCCATGCTCGTAGTAGTTTTAACCTTAGATTTATCTTCAAAACTTGCTCCTGTTCCGTAATTTTATGCTTAGATCTATACTTCTCAGTTCACCCTTATATCCATTTGCTCTGTATAAGATTCCCACATTACTTCTGTAATAGACCTGCATAAATTTCCTCTTTTCCTTATCGCGTAGATCTTTTTTACCTTAGCTTTCTGTAAAAACCTGTTTCTTCGTCCTCATAGATCTGTAAGATACTCGCCGGTTTAGTCGGTCATACATTGCTTCTGCAACGCATCAACTATGAACATGACGGTTTATCTTCTTTCTTTTGTTGTCATAAACCGGTAGTAGCTCGTTTCTTGCTTACTTCCGGGTTAATAATGTCATTAGTCCCTTGTCTAAACCGTCGATGTGATTTTGCATATATGATCCGATTTATGCCTCTGCACTTAAATAATCCGGATTTTATACTTCACCTTTTCAGCACTTTCCTTCTGTTAATATGTCTGCCAAGCAGTTCGTTTCTTGCGACTGGGTTCCTTCCATCATCATGGAAGATGATTTAGTTAAAGCTGCTTCCATTGGCATTCTGGGTCCTCGAGCAGCTCTAAAATGGCGGGCCCCCGGAAATGAATGCCCCCCTACTCCCAAAGAGGGAGAAGTTATTGTTTTCTTTGATCACATGACCCGGGGCTTTAGCCCTCCCGGTTCAAAATTCTTCCGGGACGTGCTTGCCGCTTTTCAACTTCATCCTCAGGACATTCGTCCAAATTCGATATCAAACATCTGCGATTTCCAAGTTTTCTCTGGGGTGTATCTTCAAGAGTAGCCATCAGTCGACTTGTTCCGAGATTTCTTTCATTTGAACCGGTGAACTGAGTTTACTGGCGGACCTCATCAAGAATTGGGTGGGGTTAGCATTCAAAAGAGAAGAGACGCAGTCTTTCCTCACGCTGCTCTCCATACTCACCCCAAGGATTGGGACAAATCTTGGTTCTATTGCCAAGATACTTCGCCTGAAGGGGAGAACCCACTGCCGGGTTATCGCGAACATCGCCTTCCCGAAGATCATCCGCTGCCACAGCGCCTTAGCTCCTCAGACCGGCCCCGGTTTGCCCCTCAGCTTGCAAAACTTAAAGCTTTTATGGCAAATGGATTGACTGGAGTTGACTTTGTTCGTTCTTGGCTCTCTTGGAGTATCCTTCCTCCGAGCCGGCGCTCCAAATTGATGTGTCAATATACCGGTAAACCGGACGATCCTCAGCGCCATACCGACATCATGCTTCCTGAGAAGGAAGTTACTGAGTCTGCTAAAAAGATGCTCAACGTCCCTTTGGAGGAATGCAGCCAAACCGGATTGGCTCCATATTATAAGAAGAATAAACTGCCAGCTGTAAGCTTTCAATCTCTTCTGCTTGCTTTTAATCCGTCCATTTAAATTATCTTCTATTTCTCTTTCTTCTTGTATACAAGCCGATGATCCTTTTTGGAAGAGGAAACCTCAGGACAAGTCAGGCAAACTGCCACGCCGAAAAACCTATGTTGTTAAGAAGAGAAAGGTGGCTGCTGGCTCCGGTTCAGATGCTGAAGAAGATGATCCGGACTCTGAGGTATGAGTTAATCCTGATATGTTTCATTCTCTTTTATCCCGATTTATGTTAACAATGTCTTTTCGCAGGATTTGGCTGAAGGGGATAAAGCGGAAGAAACTGAGGTAATCACTCTTTCTTCAGATTCAGAGCCACCTCCACCAAAAATTCGTCGGGTAGTCCGGAAATATCAGTTTTCTCATCCTTACGCTCAACTGGACCCCAATTTTCTTTTGAAGAAGCAGCAACATGAAGCTCGCCGGGCTACACGCCATAGCGGCCTTGTAGTCGAGTCTTCCGGAATATCTCTTACTCTAGCCGCTCTGAGGTTTTACTTTCCCCAACTCTTCTTCATCCCAAGGCTAGACTTATACGCAAACCACTTAAACCGTCTGACCCTAATTATCAGGAGACTCCTTTATCTTCTTCTGGCGAATCCACTGCCACACAAGTCCCAACTCTGAAGACTGTCCCTGGGTAAGTCCTTTATTTCATCCGGTTTACCTTTGCATTTGCTTTTGTGACTCTGATTTATTTTCCAATTTCTTTCAGCAAGCCTAAGCCTAGCAAAAAGGCAAAGGCCAGCCAGACGGCTGCTGAGACTGCCACTGATGACCCGGTGGCTGATCCGGATGCAGTCATCCCACCGGAAAATGAGCCTACAGTTCAACGTGACGATCCTGCTCCCATGGATCATGATTATGCAACTGCTCCTGAAAATCCCAACACTGAAAATGTCCATGAACCGACGAGTCCTGCCCGGGCCAACCCTCCTTGGACTAGCCCAGCTCCCGCTAGTTCGGTTCATACCGCTACTCCACAACCGACAGCTGCTCCTTCTCCGGATGTTCAAATAACCGGTACAGGTTACACCGCTCCTGCTGAGCCCGTTGTTTTAGCCAAGCATACAGCTAAAGCGGAGAAACTCCAGCAAGAGAAGGGCAAATGGAGTACAGACTTGTCTAGTTACGCCGAGCTGAGTGCCCAGGAGCTTTATTCCGAGTATTTGAACCGGCTTCATACCAGTCGGGATTATGAAGCGGGCTTGGTCAACATGATGAAGGACAAGTACGAGGTATCTTACTTGTCTTTTGCTTTTTGCCTTTGTTGTATTTCTTTCTATATCATGGTAGCCCCCAAGTTCCGGTTTAGCTATGTTAGAAGGTGAACCGGTACTTTCAAATGTGAGCAAATAATCTTACATTAGCCCCCAAGTGCCAGGGGCATAACTCGGTTTATGTGCCTGGGACTTGTCTGAATCCTTCTTTTGATGTTTCAACTGCCCATTAGCCCCCAAGTGTCAAGTAGACAACTTGTTTGTGTGCTTGAGACTTATCTTTAATTGTCACTCTTTGATACTTCAATTGCCCATTATCCCCCAAGTGTCAAGTGGATAACTTGGTTATGTGCTTGAGACTTGTCTGAATTTTGTCCCTTATTCCACTTGATTTCCCTTGCAGGCTGATTTGAACCGGAGGGCTGAAGAAATAATTGAACTCCGGAATAGACTTGCTGAAACTGAATCTGCTGCTGCCAAGGCCAAAAAAGATCTGGCACTGAGCTTAACCACTGCTGAACAGTTGAAGAAATACTTTGAATCAGAGCGGGCAACCTGGGAAGTGCAGAAAAATGCTCTTGAAAAGAGAGCAAAGGACGCTGAGGAAGCTCTTAATCCGGTGAAAGAAGAGTTGACCGGTTTAAAGCGGCAAGTAGAACTTATGACTTCTGGCGTCTTCGGTAAATACTTAACCTGCACATGCTTTCATTTCTGCAACCTTTAATCCGTTTGGGTTTAACTGTGATAATCATATGTAGGGCGCCGCGTCACCCATCTTGGGGATGATTTACGGAAGAAACTCAAGGCGTCTTATACTCTGGTTGAGCAGTTGTATTCCGGCGCTCAAAGGATTATAAGCGCAATGTCTTTCAATAAACCGGCTCCCACCACTATCCAAGGCACTCTGGAGAAGCTTTCTATCTTGCCAGCACGCTTGGAAGAAGTGAAGAAGTCTGCTGCCCGAGCCGGTTCTCTTGTAGCGCTCACCAGAGCCAAAGTGTGGGTTCCAGACTTTGATCCGGAAGAAGCTCTGAACGAGTACCCCAGCACCAAAGAAGATGGATCAGCCTTCACTGGTAAAGACCTTCATGCTTTGACGAAGGAGATGCGTCCTCTTGCCAGCAAACTTGCTGTTGAATCAGATTTGACCAGGTATCATCCGGCGTACGATTTACAGAATGAGCGGGTGGATCGACCGGTTCATGATACCGTGAATCTAATCCCACCAGTGCACCCCCACACTTTCGCCCCAGATGTTGATCCGTCTGATCTTATTACGGAAGAGATGTACTTCCGTGCTTTAACAAAAATCGATTGGTGCGTCCCTGACTTTCAGCCGCTTCAAGAAGACGAAGAAGCTCCGGAACAGGTCGATCCTCAGCCGTCGCAGCAGGAGGAAGCCTAGGCCACACAGTTTATCTTTGTAGTTGTAGTCTCATTTTGCTGGAAAAACTTTAATCCGTTCATGCTTGCTACGCCTTGTAATAGGATAGCTCAAAACATTGTTGTTTTAATCCGGATGTCCCAACTTTGTTTTGGCGTCTGTCAATTTGAATCCTTTGTCTGATTATGTTTTATCTTGCATACTTTCTGTTTCTGCATAGATAACACTTGAAATATGTCCTAGCGGTTTACCGCTGGACCGATTAAAGCGCTTTTATAAATATATCAAACAAGTGTCTGTTTTACACCAGAAAAAACTTCATACCTGTGATTAAGTATGCTTGGTATCCTTAATCCGGCGAATATTGTTGTTCCTGAGGAAACTCTTGGCTCCGTTGGGGCATACCCAATTACTCCGGGTTTATAAGAACTGCCGGTTTAAATAATGCTGGAGCTCTGTGTCCAGACTTTTGAAGATATGTGGTCAATCTTGAAATTGTCTCACTCCGGATGAAAGAACCATAGAAACACGTGAGAACAGAAATACAAAAAACACAAGTTTGCAAATAAGACCATGTAGTCGAGGCTTTTTGCGAGCTGCCAGGCTCCAAATCGAGGCGTCTGATTCGAATACGATCAGTAAAACCAGACCAAAGGGGTTTAGCTAAGATTCGAATACGATCTTGTGGCTCCCAGTGGTTTTTAAAATTTCGAGCCAATCAATGGATTCGAATACGATCCAAAGGGCTCATGGTTCGAATACGACCATGTAAACCGAACCACAAGGGGTTGAGCTAGGATTCGAATACGACCGTGTAGCCCCCTTGTGACCGTGGAGATTTGAGCCAATCAATGGATTCGAATACGATCCAAAGGGCCGATGGTTCGAATACGACCATGTAAACCGAACCACAAGGGGCTGAGCTAGGATTCGAATACGACCGTGTAGCCCCCTTGTGACCGTGGAGATTTGAGCCAATCAATGGATTCGAATACGATCCAAAGGGCCGATGGTTCGAATACGACCATGTAAACCGGACCACAAGGGGTTGAGCTAGGATTCGAATACGACCGTGTAGCCCCCTTGTGGATTTGGTTATGTTCTCTTTGGTTCGAATACGACCTATGTTTGAACAAAAATGGCTGTGTTCTCTTTGGTTCGAATACGACCTATGTTTGAACAGGAAGCCCTTTAGTGACTGTAGAGGCAGGGTACCTATGTGGGAGTAGCACTATGCGGCAAACCTTCTTTGGTCCTTTATAAAATTGTCCTGCATTGCCAGATAAACTGATCAAAGCATCTTATTTTCTTAATGAAAATGATATAAACTGTAGATGGATATCACCATAAGACACTTATATTGGAAAAAAGAGCTGACCCCCCGTTTATCGAGGGCGCCGGTTTATTCATTAATCATAATATATACATAGGATACAGCAGAGCTCATGGCTCAAGTATAGTAGGGCCGCAGGAGAGCGATGTTCCACGGACTTTTTGTCTCTTCTTCTGATGTCCGTGAGTCTTTGTGCTCTCGAACGTCCACCCGGTAATGTGAACCATTGTGTAGATTCTTGCTTACCACAAAGGGACCTTCCCAAGGCGGGGATAGTTTGTGCATGTATGTTTGGTCTTGGATGAGCCGGAGTACCAAATCTCCCTCCTGGAACGTCCTGGTTTTGATCCGGCAACTGTGATATCTGCGCAAGTCCTGTTGATAAATCGTGGATCGTGTTGCTGCTATGTCACGCTCTTCATCCAGCCGGTCCAAACTATCCTATCTTGCCTGCTCATTGGCCGCTTCAACATAAGCCATCACCCGTGGCGAATCATGATGGATGTCACTTGGAAGGACCGCTTCAGCACCATACACCATGAAGAAAGGTGTATAACCTGTGGACCGGTTCGGCGTAGTATTGATGCTCCAGAGGACGGAAGGTAACTCCTCAACCCAGCACCCTGGTGTTCTTTGCAAGGGAGTCATAAGCCGGGGCTTGATACCTCGCAAAATCTCCTGATTAGCCCTTTCAGCTTGACCATTAGATTGAGGGTGAGCTACAGAAGACACATCTAGGCGAATATGCTCCCGTTGACAAAACTCTTCCATCTCTCCTTTAGATGAATTGGTGCCATTGTCTGTGATGATGCTGTGTGGAAAGCCAAACCGGAAAATTAACATTTTGATGAATTTAACCGCTGTTGCCGCATCACACTTGCTCACAGCTCTGCCTCAATCCATTTTGTAAACTTATCCACAACCACTAGCAGATGAGTTTTTTGATCTTGGGATCGTTTGAAGGGCCCAACCATATCAAGCCCCGAAGTCGCAAACGGCCAAGTAATTGGTATCATCCGAAGCTCCTGTGCCGGAACAAGAGCACGTCGTGAAATTTTTTGACAAGCATCACATCTCCGGACTAGATCCGCCGCATCAGCATGGGCTGTCAGCCAATAGAACCCATGTCGAAAAGCTTTAGCTACCAAGGATTTTGAACCGGCATGATGACCACAATCCCCTTCATGGATCTCTCGAAGGATATCACAACCTTCCTCAGATGAGACACACCGCTGAAACGCTCCAGAAACACTGCGATGGTGAAGTTCTCCGTTTGCAATTGTCATGGACTTGGAGCGCCGGATTATCTGTCTTGCTTCGATCTTGTCCTCCGGCAACTCCCCACGGCTTAGATATGCCAAGTATGGGAGCGCCAATCCGGAATAACATGAAGTGCTGCAACTAGCTGTGCCTCCGGATCAGGAACGGCCAGATCTTCCTCTGATGGTACCTGAACTGATGGACTGTGCAGCTCATCCAAAAAAGTATTCGGTGGTACCGTTTTACGTTGAGAACCTAGCCGGCTCAAGGCATCAGCCGCTTCATTCCTTCGCCGGTCTATGTGATCCACCTGATACCCTTTGAAATATCCTGCGACTGCTTCAACTTCTCGTTTGTAAGCTGCCATGAGAGGGTCTTTTGAATCCCACTTGCCGGAAACTTGTTGTGCCACCAAATCTGAATCACCAAAACACTTGACCCGGCTCAAGTTCATCTCCTTAGCCATCCGTAGGCCATGAAGCAATGCCTCATATTCTGCTGCATTGTTAGTACAAGGAAACATTAGACGGAGGACATAACAGAACTTGTCACCTCGCGGGGAAGTTAGCACAACTCCAGCCCCCGAGCCTTCTAACTTCCTTGAACCGTCAAAATGAATCGTCCAGTATGTAAGATCCGGCTTCTCCTCTGGCGCTTGCAGTTCTGTCCAATCATTGATGAAATCCACCAATGCTTGGGATTTGATAGCGGTGCCTGGCACATACTTCAATCCGTGTGGGCTAAGCTCAATGGCCCACTTCGCCACTCTGCCAGTTGCTTCCCTGTTCTGGATTATATCCCCCAATGGAGCTGAACTGACAACAGTTATCGGGTGGCCTTAGAAATAATGCTTCAACTTTCGGTTTGCCATGAACACACCATATACCAGCTTCTGCCAATGCGGGTACCTTTGTTTGGATTCAATGAGAACTTCACTGATATAATAGACTGGACGTTGAACCGGATATTCCTTTCCTGCTTCCTTGCGCTCGACCATGATTGCCACGCAGACTGCCCGTGCATTGGCGGCGACGTATAACAGCAATGGCTCATTATCAACTGGGGCAGCAAGGACCGGTGGTTCTGCTAGTTGCCGTTTCAAATCCTCAAATGCAGCATTTGCCTCCTCACTCCATATAAACCGGTATGTCTTTTTCAGCATCTGATAAAGTGGAATTGCCTTCTCTCCCAAACGGCTGATGAACCGGCTCAATGTTGTGATCCGGCCAGCGATACACCGAACATCATTGATGCAAGCCGGTTTAGTCAAAGATGTGATTGCCTTGATCTTCTCCGGATTGGCTTCTATTCCTCTGTTTGACACCAATAATCCAAGGAGCTTGCCCGCCGGAACACCAAAAGCACACTTCTCCGGATTAAGCATCATTTTTTAGGCTCGAAGATTGTCAAAGGTCTCCTTGAGGTCCTCTATCAGCGTCTCCTCCTTCCTTGATTTCACCACAATATCATCCACATAAGCATGAACATTTCTCCCTATCTGCCCCTTAAGACAATTCTATATGCAACGCTAGTAAGTTGCTTGGGCACTCTTGAGCCCAAAAGGCATAGACACATAGCAAAAAGCACCAAAAGGAGTTATGAAGGCCGTCTTCTGCTGATCTTTAACTGCCATCTTGATCTGGTGATACCCTGAATATGCATCCAAAAAACTTAGCCGCTCACATCCCGCCGTAGCATCAATGATCTGATCAATACGAGGGAGAGCAAAAGGATCAGTTGGACAAGCTTTGTTTAGGTCTGTGTAATCCACACACATCCTCCACTTTCCATTTTTCTTTAACACCAGCACCGGATTAGCCAACCACTCCGGGTGAAAAACTTCAACTATGAATCCTGCGGCCAAAAGCCTGGCCACTTCTTCTCCTATAGCCTTGCACCTTTCTTCGTTGAAGCGGCGCAGATACTGCTTGACCGGTTTAAACTTCGGATCAATATTAAGACTATGCTCAGCGAGTTCCCTCGGTATACCTGGCATGTCAGAAGGTTTCCATGCAAGAATATCCCGGTTCTCACGGATGAACTCGATGAGCGCGCTTTCCTATTTAGGATCAAGGTTAGCGCTGATAGTGAACTGCTTGGATGAATCACCTGGCACAAAGTCAACTTGCTTGGTCTCCTCCGCAGACTTGAACTTCAATGCCGGATCATGCTCTGTAGTTGGCTTCTTCAACGGGGACATATCTGCCGGATCAACATTGTCCTTGTAAAACTTCAACTCCTCCGTAGCACATACTGCCTCCGTATAAGCAGCGTCTCCTTCTTCGCACTCCAATGCAATCTTGCGACTTCCATGAACCGTGATGGTTCCTTTGTGACCCGGCATCTTGAGCTGTAGATAAACATAGCACGGCCTAGCCATAAACTTGGCGTAAACCGGTCTTCCAAACAGAGCATGATATGGGCTCCGGATCTTGACAACTTCAAAGGTTATCATCTCCGATCTGGAATCCTGTTCATCTCCAAAGGTAACTTCTAGGTCAATTTTTCCAACTGGGTAAGCTGATTTACCTGGCACTACTCCATGAAACACAGTGTTCGACTGTCTTAGCTTCTTATCCGTCAGCCCCATGCGGCGGAAAGTCTCATAATACAAAATATTGATGCTTTTTCCGCCGTCCATAAGAACCTTAGTGAATTTGTAGCCACCCACCTGTGGCGCTACCACTAAGGCTAACTGGCCCGTATTATCAACTCGCGACGGGTGATCCTCTCTGCTCCACACAATAGGTTGCTCCGACCAACGAAGGAATTGTGGTGTTGCCGGTTCAACCGCATGGACCGCCCGCTTTAAGATTTTTTGATCTCGCTTGCACAATCTCGTAGTGAACACATGATACTGCCCACTACTCAGCTCCTTCGGATTACTCTGAAATCCGGATTGCTGCTGCTGCTGACGCTGCTGATTGCTTTGGTTATTGTGATTACCCTGGCCCTGCTGTTGGCCGCCCTGGTTATTATAACCACCCTGGCCAAACTGATGGTTACCTTGGTTATTATAACCACCCTGACCATACTCATGATTTCCTTGATTGTGACTGTTATTGTCGCCATGATATCCTGATCCGGGACCATTAGCCTGGTGACCCGGACCGTGAAACCCGGGGCCTGAACTACCGCCCGACGGTCCGTTGTTAGATTTGGCCCGGTTCATGACTTCCATCAGTATCCGACATTCTCCCCAGGTATGCTTAGCTGGATTTCGCTTCGTTCCGTGTTTCGGGCAAGGGTCGTTCAATTGTTGCTCCCAACTAATGACCCCTCTGCTGTTTTGTGGGGGCGGCCTATCGTTGTTGCGCTGAAAATTTCCTTGAACTTGGGTATTGGCCACGAAATCAGAGCCACCCTCTGCCTTTCGTTTGCCTAAGAAGCTTGTTCCGACCAGATTAGCCTGCGCCGGTTTACCAGACTTATTTGCCTTTCCAGATTTATCTCCATCTGCTTCTGGATACTTAGCGTTGTCGGAGTCCCCGTACTTCACCAGAGCGCTCATGAGAGTTCCCATGTCATTACAATCCCGTTTGAGCCATCCCAACTTTAACTTCAGAGACTCAAACCGGCAATTGTTTTCCAGTGTCACTATTTCCGTATTGGGATTGATACCATTCGATGAGTGCAAGATTTCTGACACTCGCCGGACCCATGCACTCGTGGGCTCCTGCTCTCCTTGTATACATGCCGCTAGGTCCACCACTGACATCGGCTGCTTGCACATGTCCTTGAAATTTTTGATAAACTGGCGGCGTAACTCTCCCCATGATTCGATGGAATTAGGCGGTAAGCCCTTTAACCAGGTCCGGGCTGTACCCTCAAGCATCATGGTAAAGTACTTCGCGCAAGCCGCTTCATCCATGTCCAACATCTCCATAGCCATCTCGTAACTTTCAACCCAAGCTTCTGGAGCCAAATCTGGTGTGTAATTAGGCACTTTACGTGGACCCTTGAAATCCTTGAGTAACTTCACGCTCCGTAGAGCGGGGACAAGACACTGCACCCCAAAGGAACTCGTCGTGACTCCTGTTTCTGCTGTGGTTGTGTGAACCGGCGTCGTTTGGCGGATCTCCTCGCGGGCCGCAGATCTAACCCGGTTTGCTACCTCCTGAGCTTGCACCTCTGCGCCCGCCGGATTATCCTGTCTGTGACGGTGTCGCCTCCGTTCACTACTGGACACCTCCGGTTCCTCCCAATGCCTAGTATAACTCCGGCTGTGGCGGGGTGTCGAATGAAGCCTCTCCCTGCTATAAGAATACGATTGCTGCTGTGTCAACGCCGTGTTAAGCAGATCCTTGACCCGGCGTGCCTCCATAGCCACGGGGGATGTCCCCTCAATGGGTAAAGCGGCCAGGTGTGAAGCGGCAGCAACAATGTTATCCAAAGGGTTTGAGTAATGACCCGGAGGAGTGGGGATGTGAGGTGTGGACGTAATCCGGCGATCTTGCTCCGCAGTGGGCTATCGGACCGGTTCACCCCTCACCGGAGCCATCCTCCGGTTTACCTCCAGATCATTGCTAGCTCCCGCTCCTGGCGTCCCGAAGAGATTCATCGCCTCATAGACCGGCGGTAAACGAGACTGGTGCCTTCGATCCCTTAATCCCTGCGCAGAGGCCTGATCCATCCTTAACTGAAAAGCCTGAGAATCCAGCTCTGCCTGTCTTGTTGCTATCATAGCTTTCTCTGCCTTCAGATCCTCTCTTGCTTGCTCGATCCGGCCCCTCAGCTGCTGGATTTCTGCATTGTGCTGCGCCTTGTCTGCGGGAGCCACCACTGCTACTGCCCGTGCCGTCAACTCCTCTACCAAGGTTGATAGAGCATCAGCGGCCGAGGGAGCTTGCCCGCTCCCCCTTGCTCCGGCTGTGGACGCCCCGGTCAACCGTGGCTGCAATGTAGGCTGTGATCCGTCCATAAAGACAGCCACCCGGTTTGGCAGATCAAAGGGGTCCGGAATACTATCTTCGTCGGACACACCCTCAGATCGGCCGTCTCGCAATAGATACAAGGATTCAGTCTCTCCGGATGATGATTCATCGTCGGAATAGACAATTGTCTCGCCACCAGAATCCTATCCGTCCTCGGCTTGGACTCCGTGAATCGCTCCGACGAAGACGCGCTTCATGGCAGGCTGAATCCGGGCCGATCTCGCACGCTGAGCCGGCTTGACGATGTTGGGGAAGACGTCCGGCTCAGGTCCCGGTTCACCAATCTTGCCGATGAAGACGTGTATGCCGCCGAAGGGAACCCGATACCCGTATTCGATTGAATCCGCCTCCGGTCCCCAGCCTGCGTCGTCGATGTAGATCCGGCCGCGGCGACTCTTGGTCATCCGGCCGACCGCGTAGCCATTGAGTCCTTCAAAGCTGCCATTCAAGAACTCGAAACCATCATGCGGAGGCCCCAAGGTGGGCACCAACTATCGTGGAATTAGCACGGCAGATGTCCGGTTTAACGGACTTACTGATGGAACCATCGCACGGGTTAGCTTGAAGGGGTTAAAAGCACACAAAGGACACAGAGGGTTTATACTTGTTCGTCCCCTTCGATGAAGGTAAAAGCCTACGTCTAGTCTGGTTTGGTATTGCTTGGGCGTCGATGAACAGGGAGCGGATCGCTTGCCTGTGTCTCGACGGGTTGTTTCCTGTCCTTGAACCGTTGCCGGGTCGTCCCTTTATATAAAGGCGACGCCCGGTCCGGTTTACAGAGTCCCGAGGCCGGCTCCTATTTGTGTCCGCCTCGGTCTCTGCTCTTTCTTCCTTGTCTCTCAAGTTACATGATAAGACAGTTTACAAACCGTAACTCTACACATGGGCCCTAAGCCTTCATGGGCCGTAATCTCTACTGAGCTTTACAATTATACAACTATATTATCATAACCCGGTTTACTTCTAGCCGGTTTACACCTGCTAGTAATATCCCTGACACTCTCCCTGTCTCGTTGCTATGCATCTCCTAGATATATCTTGCGTGAGCGTAGGAATTTTTTTGAAATTGCATGCTATGTTCCCCAACAGTGGCATCATGAGCCAAGTCTATGCGTAGATGATTTGCACGAGTAGAACACAAAAAGTTGTGGGCGATAATAGTCATACTGCTTACCACCAACGTCATATTTTGATTCGACACTATTGTTGGATTAAGCGGCCCAGACCGACATTACATGACCGCATTCATGAGACTGGTTCTACCGACGTGCTTTGCACGCAGGTGGCTGGCGGGTGTCAGTTTCTCCAACTTTAGTTGAATCGAGTGTGACAACGGCCGGTCCTTGTTGAAGGTTAAAACAACACACTTGACGGAAAATCGTTGTGGTTGTGATGCATAGGTAAGAACGGTTCTTGCTAGAAGCTTGTAGCAGCCACGTAAACTTGCAACAACAAGTAGAGGACGTCTAACTTGTTTTTGCAGGGCATGTTGTGATGTGATATGGTCAAGGCGTGATGAGTTATACGTTATTGTATGAGATGATCATGTTTTGTAAATTATCGACAACCGGCAGGAGCCTTATGGTTGTCTCTTTATTGTATGGTGCGTGGAAGAAGAAGGGGCGAAAGATAGAAATGGTAGAAGTGAGCCCTGAGATGCTGCTATATTTATAAGGGGGGAGGGACCCGAAACAGTAGGCGCGAGACTCTAGGGGGAGTAGAAATTTAGGACCAAAAGGTGTCTGAACTTTCATAATTGATAAGACTTGACATATCCACACAAAGATCCGTTGTGATGTCATGAGTGGATAACAGAAGCAAATATGGTGATGTCATGATATAGAGTAGCAGAAAGATGCTAAGTGTGGAACGAGTTGCGTGACCTGACAAAGTTGATTGACTTGACCAGATGCCTCATAAATGATGAAGATTGAAAGGATGAGAACATGTTGGCTCATAAAATTAGACCCGGGGCTTACTCCTTCACAATTTGTTCTTGTATTATTTTCAGGATAAAGTTCAAGATGGATAAATCCAAGTTAAACTGGGAGCTAATATTGGGGATATTCCCCACGACTGAGACCCGACAATATTGACACGGCTAGGAGCGCAGAGGCTCCATGAGTCACTTTGTTTGCCATGTCACAAAGGTGACAAGGAGGGCCCAAAAGTCCATAAGGATACCTGGTGAGAGGTCGGCTCATGAAGGAGCTGCCAACGGGCAGTGTCGGATTCCAGGTTCCACAAACCATTGAGAGGTTCGAACTCTGGGGTGCGCATGAAGAACACACCCTCCCTAGCGCGCTCACCCTACGATTCCGCGGCCTAGCTCGTCGTGCCCGAAGAACAGGGGACATAGAGAATTATACTGGTTCGGGCCACCCTGTGGTGTAATACCCTACTCCAGTGTGTGTGGTGGATTGCCTTTGTATGGCTGAGGATTAACTAGTACAAGGGATTGACAACCTCCGAAGGAGAGGTGTTCTTGGGCTCGGATGAGCTTGCGGCATTTCTTCTACTAGGCGAGCTCTTTCTCAGATCCAGATGAGATGCCCTCTATGGTGGTGGCTAGGCCCTATTTATAGTGGCCTTGGTCCTCTTCCCAAATATCGGTGGGAAGGGATCCCACAACGGCCAAATTTGAAGGGGAACAACTAGTACAAGTTATCCTAACAAAAGTAGTCTTCGCCTGCCAAAGGCTCTGGTGGTGACGCCGCACCGGGCTCCACGATGACCTCCACTCTGCAGCCTTGACGGTACTTGGTCTTGTTGCACCGATATGGAAACCTTTGCCTGATCCCTCGGGACTCCGCGCCTGCGCCCGCTGGTGCCCGCCTAGCCTTGGTCGTCATGGCTCCCGTCACGTGAACCTCGCGAGGTGCTCCTTGCATAGATAAATATGTTCCTCGGGAGCCAGCCTAGAGAGACTTCCCTAGGGAGGTCTTGCTGTCGTCCGCCTCGCGAGGCATGGCCCCTCGCGAGAGTCTTGAGTAGCGGTTGATGAAGTTGGGCCGCACCAGGCCGCTGATGGAGCCACGTCACGGGCCGCAGGCAGGCATGTGTGGGTACCCCCGTTCCCAGGACGCCGATAGTAGCCCCCGGGCCCAAGGCCCGCAAGGACTTGGCTTCGAGGTGAAGCCAAAGGGGCAAGAGCTAAACGCCGCAGGCCCTAAACGCTTGCGGCCTAGGTCGACGCATGGCGACTTGATGGGACGTGGGCGTCTCCGCTTCCCCATGCTACCTCAACAACTACCCGACTTGACGTGACCCTGGTGCATGAACAACAGAGACATCATTACGCGAGATCGTGGGGGCCAACGATTGGCCTCCTCTAGGCTATAAATGGGGGAATGGGTGAAGCCCCCGGTTGCCCATCTCCTTCTTCTTGTCGCTCACTCCTTCTCCTTCCTCCTTCTTCCGCCCTCCTGTTGCAACTCTCATGGCACCACCCAAGAGGTTCTCTGCCGCGGAGAAGTGAAATGCCCACCAGGAAGAGTCCAATTTGCCGCCGCTCAAGAGGGGCCGGGGCCGCCCCCAAAAGCACGTTGCTACCCCTGCAGCAGTGCACCAGGTTCACATGCGTACTCCTTCCGGGGCGGATGCCATGCTGGGTAGTCATGACGGCCCCTCTCTTCGTGGTAGGGGCTGCCCTCGCCGTGGCAGCTCCCTTGCCGCGGGAAGGTGCGCCGGGGTTGCCCGGCCTCCTCGGTCGGGCTACCATTAGTCGGAGGCGCTCCTGGAGTTCGTCGTGTGTCCGGAAAACCCGGCCGGCGCCCGGCTCCAGCTACCGCGCTTCTTCGCCCATCAGCTGCTGGCCGAGGGTCTTGACGGCCTCTGGCTGCAGGCTGACGGCTGCTGCAGCAAGGCATCTTGGGTTGTGCTAGAGATCTCTACCGCGGGCAACGCGGCCCTGGCCCGTGGTTGTCAGACATTCGCCCGTGCACGGGGCCTGGGTAGGTGGTGCACCCTCCACTTCAAGTACGATGGCGCTACCATCCTCTTCATGAGGGTGTTCGGCGTAGACGGTCGCCGCGCTGGGTGATGTCCCGAAGACAGCAGCGGCGATGACGGGTTCGGCCCCGGAGACGGCTGCGACGAGGATGCAGGAAGGCTCGCCCTTGGTGACGGCCGTGACTCCTCCAGCGACGACGGCTCTTCCGCCAGCGAGAGCTCGAGCTGCGGCGGCTACGACGAGCCGCCGTGCCATCGGGCTCGCTTCGAGGTTGGTGACGGGTTGTCCCGCTGCCATCCGGCGGTGAAGCGCGAGGAGGGCTCAGACTGAGCGGAGCCCTGGAGGCCCCCGGGTCCAGGTCTCGCGAGCCGCTGTGGCCGTGCGACCTGGTTTTGTTTAGCTTTTCCTCCTTCTTGCGCTTAAAAGAAAAGGGCCAAGTGGCCCGGACGAGGCGTGTAATGAACTATGATGCATATGCTGTCATGTTATGTTATAATATTCAAGTGCCTTACTAGGGTAGGTGGGTAACTTAGCTCGGTATGCTTGAGGGTGTGTCTTCCGGCATCCGGGGGCTTCCTTGCTGCCAGCATGGGCGCTGCTGGCCTTTGAGGGGCGTCTGCAAAATTTGTTAGGGAATCAGCTAGAAGCCTCGTTCCTTCTTGCATAAGCACTCCAACATGGGCTAATCATGGCTTGATGCACCGCGTCGTGGTACCCAAGAGGCATGGACTTGAGGGGGGTGTGCCACTCACGAGCTCAAACAAGAGCACCTCACAAAGATTAAGGAGGCTGTAGTCCTTGTCGGGTGCTAGCCAGCGCGCGGACACGGACACCCCCGCCCAGCCCCAACGGGGCGCTCGAGGGAGAACGTCGAACAACCGCCGTCCTCCCCAAGGCGAGAAAAAGAGCGAACAAAGCGAGCGAATATGAAAGATCAACCAAGCGATTGGTGGACAGAGAACTCCAAATTCATTAAAAGACTGTAACTAGATATAGAAAGCATATGACCAGCCATGTCTGGCACCTAGTCTAGTCTTCTCACCAACGCGGAGCTATGTGCTGCCACTAGGACGTGGGAGGGAGCCCCCTAGGCCCGAGGGCGGCTCTTCGGAGACTCCCGGGCGTGTACAGCCCCACTCATTATTACGTGAGAGTGTCACGGGCAGAGACCTTCCCAGGCGAGAGCCTTGCTTCACAGGCACTGGGCCTTGGCTTCATAGGCACTAGGCCTTGCTTCATGGGTAGAACTTCCGGAGGTGCTGGATGTTCCAGGCATTCTGGATGGCTACGCCGTCCCCCGTCTCCAGGCGCACGACGCCAGGACTCGAGGCGTGGGCAATTCTGAACAGGCCCTCCCACATGGGTGAGAGCTTGTGTAGCCCTGGCCTGGAGAGCACCTGCCTTAGGACCAAATCAGTTACCTCGAGCGTTTTGGAATGGACATGGCGGCAGTGGTACCGTTGCAACGCCTGCCGGTACCTCACCGCTCGGAGTGAAGCTTGTCGGCGACGTTCTTCTCCCAGCACGAGATCCATCCCCCGCGCAGCGTCCTGGCATGCCTTGTCAAATGCTAGTGCCCGCGTGGAGCGATGCTTGACCTCATGAGGGAGAACTGCTTCAGTTACATAGACGAGGAAGAACGGGGTCTCACCCATTGGCTTGGTGGCGATGGTGTGAATGGACCACAACACGGACAGGAGCTCATCGTACCAGCCCCTGGTGCGGGCCTCAAGCTTCTTCTTGAAGGTCCTCGTCTTGAGGCCCCTGAGGACCTCCGCGTTAGCACGCTCGGCTTGCCCGTTGCTCCTAGGGTGTGCCACTGAGGCATAGCATATCTACGTTCCAAGGTTAGCACAATATGTTTTGAAGAGGTTGCTAGTGAATTGTGAGCTGTTGTCAATGATGATGCAATTAGGGACCCCGAACCGGCTCACGATGCCCCTGATAAACTTGACCGCCGAGCCGGCAGGGATGGTGCGTACTGGCTCCACCTCGGCCCACTTGGTGAATTTGTCGATGGCGGCGTAGAGGTAGCGGTAGCCACCGGGTGCTCGAGGAAAGGGGCCCACGATGTCCAGCCCCCAGACGACGAACGACCATGAGAGTGGGATAGTCTGAAGGCCCTGAGCTAGCTGGTGGATCTGCTTGGCATGGAACTGGCAGGCTTCGCAGTATTTTACCAGCTCGGGAGCGTCGCCGAGTGCTGTAGGCCAATAAAATCGGCAACGGAACGCCTTGCCGGCCAGGGTGCGCGAGGACGAGTGATGCCTGCAGTCCCCGCAATGTATGTCAGTTAGCAGCTCACGTACCTTCTCCCTGAAGATGCATCTCAAAGAAACGTCATTGGGTCATTTTCAGTACAACTCACCATCTTGGAGGCAGTAAGCCGTGACCTGCCTGGCGACGCGCTCTGTGTCCTCCTCCTTCTCCAGCAGCGTTCCAGGTAGCAAGTAGGCCTTGAACTCCTGAGCCCAGCACCCCTCCTAGGGATCGAGCGCAAGGAGCAAGCACGCTCCTGAGGTTTGGCCATAGGCATGAGCTCCTGAGGTTGGCGGAGGGGGGAGCTCCTCCTGAGGCAGTATCGGCTCCGCAGCCGGTGGGGTGGCCGAGGGCTTGAAGAGCCGTCCCTCGAAGACGTCGGGCTCCTGCGGCTGGCAGCTGGACACCCTATTGGCGATGTCATCTGCCTCCTTGTTAATGCCATGCGGCATGTGCTGCAGCTCCAAGCCTAGGAATTGTTTCTCCATTTTTCGTACCTCTGCCAGGTACTCCTCCATGTGCTCATCCCTTGGCTCGTAGACCTTGTTGGACAAGTTGACGAGAAGCTGAGAGTCGCCCTTGATAGTGAGGCGCTTCACACCAAGGGCGGCTGCAGCTTTTAGGCTCGCGATCAGGTCTTTATATTCCGTGATGTTTTTCGAGACGTTCTCACCGTGCTGGAAGCAGAGCTGGACGACGTAGTAGAGCTTGTCCTTGGTGGGCGAAATGAGCACGGCGCCTGCCCCGGCACCCCGGTGTGCAAAAGCGCCGTCTAAGTACATGACCCAGCCATCTGGTTCCTCACTCCCCGGCAAGAGGGACCGGTCCTCACCCGCTCCGGGCTCTGGGGTGTCGGTCCATTCTGCCATGAAGCCGGCAAGTGTGGAGCCCTTGACGACCCTTGTGGTGCTGAACTCCAGCTGAAATGCCTGCAACTCGATGTTCCATTCAGCGACCCTTCCCACAGCATTGGGGCTCCGCAGCACCCTCTCCAACGGGTAAGCAGACAAAACCTTGATGGGATGGCCTTAGAAGTAGTGGCGCAGCTTGCGCGAAGTGACGAGTAGCGGGAGCAGAACTTCTACAGCATGGGGTAGCATGCCCGAGCATCACGGAGCATCGTGCTGGCGAAATACATCGGGTGCTCGACGAGGGCAAGGGCTAGGCTCCGCTGAGGCTTGGGCACCTCCCGAGGCTAGAGGCACTCAGGAGCTTGGTCACCGGATCTGGTGGTCGGGGCCTCAGGAACGTCATCCAGTGGAACTTGGTCGCCGGCCAGCCTAGGTGGAGCCTCGTGAGTGTCGCCCTGGGGCTGCACGGCTTGGTTCTAGAGCTCCTCCCGGACTGCCACTAGCGCTGCGCTGGCGGAGTATGGTGTCGAGGCTAGGTAAAGTACAAAGGGCTCTCGAGGCTTCGGTGCCACCATCACCAGCGCGCTAGTGAGGTACTTCTTGAGGTCTTCAAATGCTGCATTGGCCTATGGGGTCCTCAAAGGGACTTTCCTGTTCATCAGTTTGAAGAAGGAAAGGACACGCTCCCCCAGCTTGGAGATAAAACGCCCGAGCGACGTTACGCAGCCGGCTAGTTTCTGCATCTCCTTGAGGGTCTTCGGTGGACTCATCATCTCTATGGCCTTGACTTTCTCGGGGTTTGCCTCAATTCGCTCGTGCGACACTAGGAAACCCATCAGCTTGCCTGACGGGACGCCGAACACACATTTCTCCAGGTTGAGTCGTAGGTCTACCTTGCGCAGGCTAGCGAAGGTATCCTCCAGGTCTTCAATGAGGGTCTTGGCCTCCAGATATTTTACCACGATGTTATCAACGGAGGCCTCAGCGTTCCTCCCGAGCTCCTCTCCCATGGTGATATGCATCATCCATTGGAAAGTTTCTCCTGCATTCCGCAACCTGAACGGCATACAAGTGTAGCAGTATACTCCGCACGGGGTGAGGAAGGCGGTCTTCTTGACGTCTTGCACCACCATCTTGATCTTATGGTAGCCCGAATAGGCATCGAAGAAGCATAGCAGGTCGCACTCGGCGGTGGAGTCAACAATTTGGTCGATTCACGGCAGTGGGAATGGGTCTTGCGGACAGGCCTTGTTGAGGTTGGTGAAGTCGACACACATGCGCTCCTTGCCGCCCTTCTTGGGAATGACCACCGAATTTGCCAACCACTCCGGATATAGCACCTCGCGGATCACGCCAGCTTCTTGCAATTTGCGAGTCTCTTGTATGATGAAAGATTGCTTCTCAGCGGACTGGGGCATGGCCTTCAGCTTCACGGGGCGCACATTGGGGCACACGTTTAGGTGATGCTCGATCACCCCCCTTGGGACTCCCACCAGATCCTTGGGTTCCCATGCGAACACCTCCTTGTTAGAGAGCAGCAATGCGACCATCGCCTTTTCTTGAGCTGGGGGAAGGCTAGCGCCTATGGTGAAGGTGGTCCTAGACGTCCCGTCATCATCCACCAGCACCTGCTTCGTCTTGGCCCGGTCTTGAGAGAAAAGATCCTTCTTTTTGGCCGGCGTAGCCCCTACTGCCTCTGGAGCTGCCTGGCTAGCTGGGCGTGCCACCGCTGCGGCCCTGAAGGCGAGCTTGAGAGCCTCCAGGGCCTCCTTGGTATCTCCGGCTATAGTGAGGACGCAGTTGCTTCCTGTCATCTTCATGAGGTTGTAGGCTGGGTGAGTTGCTGCCATGAACTTGGCTAAGGCTGGGTACCCATGGATGGCGTTGTAGGGGAGACCGATGTGCGCGATGTCGAAGTCGATAAGCTCGGTGCGGTAGTTGTTGCGGGTGCCGAAGGTGACGAAGCCGGATCTACCCCAGGGGTAGGTGATGCCGCTGATGACCCCGGAGAACGGCCTGGAGGGGCGGAGCCGCTCGAGCGACACATGGAGCATGCCGAACGCTTCTGGGGAGAGCATGTTCACCCGGCCCCGCCGTCGATGAGGGTCTTGGTTACTGCCACATGGCAGATAGTGGGGGTGCAGAGCATCGGGAGAGCGCCCGCGCCTGCGGTGACCACAGGGTGGTCTTTGGAGTCGAAGGTGAGGTCGGCCTCAAGCGCAGCCCATCCTAGAGGGGCTCCCTACGAGGCCCGAGTGGAGCCCACTTGACGGAGAAACTGCTTGACGTGGCGATCCGAGGGCGGCGCCTGAGAGCCGCCAAGGAGGGCTGCGACGGCATGGGGCGCCGGCGCCGTGAAGCGTGCGGTGAAGAGGCCGCACAGCACCTCCTAGGATGCCACTGATGATATTGGCAAGCTGAGAAACCAGGCGCACGGTACGTGTCGGTGTACAAAAAGGGGGGTACATTTTTTGTACCCCTATGACTATGCACAGGCAGTCTGAGCCACGGGCACCACCACACCAAGCACGGCAAGGGAGGTGAGCCAGGGTAAGGCCGAAGCTCGATGGAACTGAAGCCCAAGAGAACAAGACCACATAGAGCAAAGCGACGAAGAGGCTTCACCCTGCAAGATCCTTGCCGGGGCTGGCTTTAGCAGCCCCGACAAGACCCCTGCCGCGGCAATTCGCCTCACTCCTACGGGGCAAATCCCCCTTGAGTCCGCTGCCCCCATGGGGCAAGGATTCGGGAGATATCCCTGTAGTGGCATGTAGATCTTTGTGAAGACATTCAAGATCAGATACACACTGAGAAGACGGCGACCCTTGGCGGGATCCTAGCCAAGGAAGACCACCAGACCTCCGGCAAGCACCTTGCCGGGGATGACAGCAGGCGTCGTGGCAAGACCCTTGCCGGGGCCCCGGCAAGGCCCTTGCCGAGGACGTCCGCAGGGCCACCATCAGGCCCACGCGAACTAAGCCTCCACCGCCATATGCAGCTGCCGACCCAACCAGCTGGGCAGGCACCTGCGTGGCGACATGCAGATCTTCGTGGAGACCCACCATTGCGCCACCTCAGCAGCCTGCCTGCCTACATGGCATCTCAGGCATCGCTGGCCAGGGCGTGTGTCAACACAAGAAGGAGTAGCGACGGACAAGACGGATGTCTCCCCCGTCCCCGACAAAGCAAGGACACCTAAGCAAGACGCATTAAATGCGCCTTATCATGTAATGAGAGGGATAACGTCGCATCACTGTACCCTTTCCACCTCCTGTGTGCCACTGTGGCGACCCCTTTTCCCTATAAAAGGAGGCCCAAGGCAACCAGGAGGAGGATTCGGCTTTTTGGAGCTCCTCACGCCCCGTAGCTAGCTGAATAACACAAACATATAATCCACCAAAGCAGGAGTAGGGTTTTATGCATCCTCGCGGCCCGAACTTGGGTAAAGGAACCGTGTGCTATCTGTTCGATCCGCTCTTCTCTCAACCCAGCGCCCTGCAACCGTAGTAGGGATTCTTGTGATCCCATAGGTGTCATTTCCAATACACCGACAGTATGCCGCTGAGTGCCATGGGGAGCCAGCTAGACATGACCTTGCTGTCGCCGCCGGCCTCCCCGTAGGCCTGAAGGAAGACAGCCGGATCTGCCGCTCCATCCTAAGGGGCTGGCAGCTGCGGCCTAAACCTGAGTGGCCACTGCACCTGTCGCAAGGCGGGGGGGTGAAGGCTCGGTGGCCTGCTACGCTGCCGCGTGCGCCCACCGAGCCGGTCGGAGCAGAGGCGCCCCCCATAAGAGCCTGGCGGATGGAGAGCAGGGCGGACAGAGAGGCAGACCTTTGGCGCACCCCTACCTGGTGCGCCAAATGTCAGATTACGGTTTCCGCAAACCCTTGAGAGGTTCAAACTCTGGGGTGCGCATGAAGAACACTCCCTCCCCAGCGCGCTCACCCTACAATTCCGCAACCTAGCTTGTCGTGCTCAAAGAATAGGGCACACAATAAATTACACTGGTGCGGGCCACCCTGTGGTGTAATACCCTACTCCAGTGTGCGTGGTGGATTGCCTTTGTATGTCTGAGGATGGACTAGTTCAAGGGATGAACAGCCTCCGGAGGAGAGGTGTTCTTGGGCTCGGATGAGCTTGCGGTGTTTCTTCTACTAGGCGAGCTCTTTCTCAGATCCATATGAGATGCCCTCTATGGTGGTGGCTAGGCCCTATTTATAGCGGCCTTGGTCCTCTTCCCAAATATCGTCGGGAAGGGATCCCACAACGGCCAAATTTGAAGGGGAACAGCTAGTACAAGTTATCCTGACAAAAGTAGTCTTCGCCTGCCAAAGGCTCTGGTGGTGACGCCGCGCCGGGCTCCGCGATGACCTCCGCTCTGCAGCCTTGATGGTCATTGGTCTTGTCGCACTGATATGGAATCATTTGCTTGATCCATCGGGACTCGGCGCCTGCGCTTGCCCCCTTAGCACCAAAGAGGAAACTGGCGCACTGCGCCCGTTGGCGCTCGCCTGGCCTTGGTCGTCATGGCTCACGTAACGTGAACCTCGCGAGGTGCTCCTTGCATAGATATCTCCATTCCTCGGGAGCCAGCCTAGAGAGACTGTCCCCAGGGAGGTCTTGTTGTCGCCCGCCACACGAGGCTTGGCCCCTCGCGAGGTCCTTGAGTAGTGGTTGATGAAGTTGGGCCGCACCAGGCCGCTGATGGATCCACGTCACGGGCTGCAGGCAGGAAAGTGTGGGTACCCCCGCTCCCAGGACACCAACAGGCTGGCTTCACGAGAAGGCCCAAGAGTGACAGATTTCTTAACTTGCAAGATAAGATGAAGAAGGATTAGAGTAGGATACGTGTTAGTGGTGCAACCTGCAATCTTCTATAAACCCGGGGACCCTGCCTGTTATATAAAGGGGAGTCCCTAGGAAGAAAAGACTAAGTTGGAATCTCTCGAAAGCTAGGTTAGAAAATCTACATCCTTGTAATCGAGATCATCATCAATATCAATCAAGCAGGAAGTAGGTCTTTACCTGCACCGCGAGGGGCCGAACCATGGTAAACTTGTATCCTTCGTTCCCGATCAATCTCGTTCAATCAACCACCTAGTTGTGAAGGCCTCAAGACTTAGTTCTTTCACAAGGACATCAGTCGTAACAAAACCACGACAATATAACCTAGATCTTACCTAATGTGAGATCTCACACAAGTCTCCCCTAGAAGAGGGAGATATAACCTACATTCTTTTTAAGTTGTAGAGATAGAGAAATTAAGGGGTTTTATCAGTTTTGTCATTAGTTGTGTCACACTAGTCAATTTTGCCATTGGGAATCAACCACTCAATAAAAAAAAGCGACTCGACACCATTATCATCAAGTCAAATGCCATTCACAAGGGTGAAGACCAAAATACCCCTAAACCCCACTTGTAGGCGTTTCCTCTACAACTCACTACAATATAACCTGCGGGTCTAAGTTTTGAATACAGATAATGAAATTATATTTAAAAATAGTTTTTCATGCTGGTTATCAAATCCCGGTGTGTCGCTATTTTTCCTTTGAACTTAATTCTTTGTGTGCCGACAACTAGGACCAACAAATTATAAGGGGAACGTTGAATGTTGAACTTAATTCTAATCTATTTCATTGTGTTGTCCTTTGAATGCAGTTGCGATTCACGCGAAAGCACAATTGTCTTTTATCATAAAATACAATTATGTTTTTCATATTGTGTGCTTCATGTGAGGATTTCTTTTAGAAAACCTAAAAATTCAAGAAAAAAAAACCTAAAAAATCTTGAAAAACCCCAAAATAGGTGAAAAAACATGTTTCCACGGGGTACGCCCAATACTTGATGTATGGCGGCGGGGCGCACCATAAGGCATCCGCTTGCGCATCACCGCTGGGAGGCCCATCGAGCAGACACCCCTCATTTTTTAGGGAAAGCCTTCATGGAGCACTCTATTTAAACACGATTAAGGTTTTGTTTATTACATCTGAAACAATAAATCTAGAATGATTATCATCCAAAAGACAGTAGAGTTAGAAATGAAAGCATGTCTATTCAACTTTTGTGCCGCATAATTAGCTTCCCGGATGTACTGTTGTAAAGCAATCAACAAGAATAAGAGAGCAGGGGCTCCAAACCAATGGCCGTTTTAGCTTTGGGGTGCATCGTCTATTGGATGAACAGTAAATTCAAAACATATACTCTCCTTGTCTGGAAATTCTTGTCAAATAAATTGATGTATATAGACGTATTTCAGTTCTAGAAATATCCATTTTTACCCATTTCTCCCAGAAGTATTTCTGGACGGAAAGAGTAGTAAATTAATTTTAAAAATTCCGATATTTTGTGTAGATGTTCTGCTTAGTGTAACAGGCATTCTTGCCAATTTTAATGCGAAACTGGATAACAATGGTTCGTCGGCGAAAACAAATTAAGTGTGATATTCTAAGGTAACATTTGAGGTTCAATTTTTTTGGCACTAGTCAAAATGCTTAATTTTTTCCTGCCTAAAACTTTACAGGTAGTATTTGAGTGTCACAATGAATCAATCTATTTTTTAAAGATTTCTTTGGCATTTACAAGACACATTTTTAGGTGAATACAAGATACATCTTTAGTGCGCAGAGCGTATGCTCCAAAGAGTGGAATTGGCTTTCTGCTCCAAACCCTTGAATCTTGATACGTCTAGGCCGCTTAGTTCAGTAGCCTGCTAGGCCGCAGTAGAGCCCACAGCCCCACACAACCCACATCACCGGAAGTCTTTTTCGAGAGCAACTAGTTAACGAGCGCTCCTTTGGAGTGCTCGTAACGAGCGGTTCGTGAGCGCTCCGTGCGTGAAAAGTGTCACGCGCAGAGGGCTCTTGCAAGGGAAAACCGGTCGGCGCGATTGGTTCCCGGTTTTCCCTTTCCGATTTGTGGTTTCATGCGTTATGCAGTTTGACCCTCCCACTACCAAAATTTTTCATTTTTCCCTTTCCACGCAATAACAAAAAGAAAATAACGCGTTGGTTCCCTGTTTCCTTTTTGTTTTCCCTTTCTGTTCCCATTATATTCCCGGGAAATGGAGATTTAAGGGGTAGTTACGGGTGGGGACTACCAACACTATCAAATGTAACCTTTCAAGTAAAGAAAAAACAACAACTTTTTCATACAAACGAAGAAAAGGCATGGTATGACACACAGTCGTGATACTGCAGAGGCAATGTTCAATCCTGTGAATGCCTATGTGTGAATTCTCTATAGGCACCAGTCGTATACTAGCAGAGGCATGGATTGTATAACTTTACTAAATTGGAGCACAATGCCTCTAGCGCTTAGGGAACCTCCTGTTCGCCTTCGGCTCATTTAATTTCTATAAACATCTTGAAAGGGGGTGCATAGGTCGAAGTCTGTGATGGTCGTGCAGTGTGTTGGTTCCTCAGGCATGTCGGTTCGTGCGGTCGCATTCTATGTCGTGGTGTATGCTCCTTCTCGAGCTTCCATTGTATTCCCTCGAAGAGGATATGGTGATGCAGCACAGTAGCGTAAGTATTTCCCTCAGTTTTTGAGAACCAAGGTATCAATCTAGTAGGAGATCACGCGCGAGTCCCTTGCACCGGGGTGCATCGGCTATTGGATGAACAGTAAATTCAAAACATATACTCTCCTTGTCTGGAAATTCTTGTCAAAGAAATTGATGTATCTAGAGGAATTTCAGTTCTAGATATATCCATTTTTACCCATTTCTCCCAGAAATATTTTTGGACGAAAAGAGTAGTAAATTAATTTGAAAATTTTTGTGTAGATATTCTGCTTAGTGTAACAGGCATTCTTGCCAATTTTCATGCGAAACTGGGTAGCAATGGTTCGTCGGTGAAAAAAAATTAAGTGTGATATTCTGAGGTAACATTTGAGGTTCAATTTTTTTGGCACTAGTCAAAATGCTTAATTTTTTCCTGCCTAAAACTTTACAGGTAGTATTTGAGTGTCACAATGAATCAATCTATTTTTTAAAGATTTCTTTGGCATTTACAAGACACATTTTTAGGTGAATACAAGATACATCTTCAGCGCCCAGAGCGTATGCTCCAAGGAGTGGAATCGGATTTCTGCTCCAAGCCCATGAATCTTGGTATGTCTAGGCCGCTTAGTTCAGTAGCCCGCCAGGCCGCAGTAGAGCTCACATCCCCACACAACCCACATCACCGCATTTCTTCTTTGAGAGCAACTAGTTAACGAGCGCTCCTTCGGAGTGCTCGTAACGAGCGGTTCGTGAGCGCTCCGTGCGTGAAAAGTGTCACGTGCAGAGGGCTCCTGCAAGGGAAAACCGGTCGGCGCGATTGGTTCCCGGTTTTCCCTTTCCGGTTTGTGGTTTCATGCGTTATGCAGTTTGACCATCCCACTACCAGAATTTTTCATTTTTCCCTTTCCGCGCGATAACAAAAAGAAAATAACGCGTTGGTTCCCTGTTTCCTTTTTGTTTTCCCTTTATGTTCCCATTATATTCCGGGGAAATGGAGATTTAAGGGGTAGTTACAGGCGGGGACTACCAACACTATCAAATGTAACCTTTCAAGTAAAGAAAAAACAACAACTCTTTCATACAAACGAAGAAAAGGCATGGTTTGACACACGGTCGTGATACTACAGAGGCAATGTTCAATCCTGTGAATGCCTATGTGTGAATTCTCTATAGGCACCAGACGTATACAAGCAGAGGCATGGATTGTATAACTTTACTAAATTGGAGCACAACGCCTCTAGCGCTTTGGGAACCTCCTGCTCGCCTTCAGCTCATTAATTTTTATAAACATCTTTAAAGGGGGTGCATAGGTCCAAGTCTGTGATGGTCGTGCAGCGTGTTGGTTCCTCTGGCATGTCGGTTCGTGCGGTCGCGTTCTGCGTCGTGGTGTATGCTACTTCTCGAGCTTGCGTTGTATTCCCTCGAAGAGGATATGGTGATGCAGCACAGTAGCGTAAGTATTTCCCTCAGTTTTTGAGAACCAAGGTATCAATCCAGTAGGAGATCACGCGCGAGTCCCTCGCACCGGGGTGCATCGGCTATTGGATGAACAGTAAATTCAAAACATATACTTTCCTTGTCTGGAAATTCTTGTCAAAGAAATTGATGTATCTAGACGTATTTCAGTTCTAGATATATCCATTTTTATCCATTTCTCCCAGAAGTATTTCTGGACGGAAAGAGTAGTAAATTAATTTTAAAAATTCTGATATTTTGTGTAGATGTTCTGCTTAGTTTAATAGGCATTCTTGCCAATTTTCATGCGAAACTGGATAGCAATGGTTCGTCGGTGAAAAAACATTAAGTGTGATATTCTGAGGTAACATTTGAGGTTCAAATTTTTTTGGCACTAGTCAAAATGCTTAATTATTTCCTGCCTAAAACTTTACAGGTAGTATTTGAGTGTCACAATGAATCAATCTAATTTTTAAAGATTTCTTTGGCATTTACAAGACACATTTTTAGGTGAATACAAGATACATCTTTAGTGCGCAGAGCGAATGCTCCAAAGAGAGGAATTGGATTTCTGCTCCAAACCCTTGAATCTTGATACGTCTAGGCCGCTTAGTTCAGTAGCCCGCCAGGCCGCAGTAGAGCCCACAACCCCACACAACCCACATCACCGCATGTCTTTTTAGAGAGCAACTAGTTAATGAGCGCTCCTTCAGAGTGCTCGTAATGAGCGGTTCGTGAGCGCTCCGTGCGTGAAAAGTGTCACGCGCAGAGGGCTCCTGCAAGGGAAAACCAGTCAGCACGATTGGTTCCCAGTTTTCCCTTTCCGGTTTGTGGTTTCATGCGTTATGCAGTCTGACCCTCCCACTACCAGATTTTTCATTTTTCCCTTTCCGCGCGATAACAAAAAGAAAATAACGCGTTGGTTCCCTGTTTCCTTTTGTTTTCCCTTTATGTTCCCATTATATTCTGGGGAAATGGAGATTTAAGGGGTAGTTACAGGCGGGGACTACCAACACTATCAAATGTAACCTTTCAAGTAAAGAAAAACAACAACTTTTTCATACAAACGAAGAAAAGGCATGGTTTGACACACGGTCGTGATACTGCAGAGGCAATGTTCAATCCTGTGAATGCCTATGTGTGAATTCTCTATAGGCACCAGTCGTATACAAGCAGAGGCATGGATTGTATAACTTTACTAAATTGGAGCACAACGCCTCTAGCGCTTTGGGAACCTCTTGCTCGCCTTCAGCTCATTTAATTTTTATAAACATCTTTAAAGGGGGTGCATAGGTCCAAGTCTGTGATGGTCGTGCAGCGTGTTGGTTCCTCTGACATGTCGGTTCGTGCGGTCGCGTTCTGCGTCGTGGTGTATGCTACTTCTCGAGCTTGCGTTGTATTCCCTCGAAGAGGATATGGTGATGCAGCACAGTAGCGTAAGTATTTCCCTCGGTTTTTGAGAACCAAGATATCAATCCAGTAGGAGATCACGCGCGAGTCCCTCGCACCGGGGTGCATCGTCTATTGGATGAACAGTAAATTCAAAACATATACTTTCCTTGTCTGGAAATTCTTGTCAAAGAAATTGATGTATCTAGACATATTTCAGTTCTAGATATATCCATTTTTATCCATTTCTCCCAGAAGTATTTCTGGACGGAAAGAGTAGTAAATTAATTTTAAAAATTCTGATATTTTGTGTAGATGTTCTGCTTAGTTTAACAGGCATTCTTGCCAATTTTCATGCGAAACTGGATAGCAATGGTTCGTCGGTGAAAAAACATTAAGTGTGATATTCTGAGGTAACATTTGAGGTTCAAATTTTTTTTGGCACTAGTCAAAATGCTTAATTTTTTCCTGCCTAAAACTATACAGGTAGTATTTGAGTGTCACAATGAATCAATCTATTTTTTAAAGATTTCTTTGGCATTTACAAGACACATTTTTAGGTGAATACAAGATACATCTTTAGTGCGCAGAGCGTATGCTCCAAAGAGTGGAATTGGATTTCCGCTCCAAACCCTTGAATCTTGATATGTCTAGGCCACTTAGTTCAGTAGCCCGCCAGGCCGCAGTAGAGCCCACAGCCCCACTCAACCCACATCACCGCATGTCTTCTTCGAGAGCAACTAGTTAACGAGCGCTCCTCCGGAATGCTCGTAACGAGCGGTTCGTGAGCGCTCCGTGCGTGAAAAGTGTCACGCGCAGAGGGCTCCTGCAAGGGAAAACCGGTCGTCGCGATTGGTTCCCGGTTTTCCCTTTCCGGTTTGTGGTTTCATGCGTTATGCAGTTTGACCCTCCCACAACCAGAATTTTTCATTTTTCCCTTTCCGCACGATAACAAAAAGAAAATAACGCGTTGGTTCCGTGTTTCCTTTTTGTTTTCCCTTTCTGTTCCCATTATATTCCGGGGAAATGGAGATTTAAGGGGTAGTTACGGGCGGGGACTACCAACACTATCAAATGTAACCTTTCAAGTAAAGAAAAAACAACAACTTTTTCATACAAACGAAGAAAAGGCATGGTTTGACACACGGTCGTGATACTACAGAGGCAATGTTCAATCCTGTGAATGCCTATGTGTGAATTCTCTATAGGCACCAGTCATATACAAGCAGAGACATGGATTGTATAACTTTACAAAATTGGAGCACAATGCCTCTAGCGCTTGGGAACCTCCTGCTCGCCTTCGGCTCATTTAATTTTTATAAACATCTTGAAAGGGGGTGCATAGGACGAAGTCTGTGATGGTCGTGCAGCGTGTTTGCTCCTCTGGCATGTCGGTTCGTGCGGTTGCGTTCTGCGTCTTGGTGTATGCTACTTCTCGAGCTTGCGTTGTATTCCCTCGAAGAGGATAGGGTGATGCAACACAGTAGCGTAAGTATTTCCCTCAGTTTTTGAGAACCAAGGTATCAATCCAGTAGGAGATCACGCGCGAGTCCCTCGCACCTGCACAAACATATAAGAACTTCGCAGCCAACGCGATAAGGGGTGGTCAATCCCTTTACGGTCACTTACTAAAGTGAGATCTGATAGATAGGATAGTTTGATATTTTTGGAATTTTGGATATAAGAACAGAACGTAAAAACAGTAAAGTAAAGTAGATTGTAGATTGATATGTTGAGAATAGACCCGGGGGCCATAGGTTTCACTAGTGGCTTCTCTCATGATAGCAGAATTCTACGGTGGGTGAACGAATTGCTGTCGAGCAATGATAGAAAAGAGAATAATTATGAGAATATCTAGGCATGTTCGTTATATATAGGCATCACATCCGTGACAAGTAGACCGAAATGATTCTGCATCTACTACTATTACTCCACACATTGACCGCTATCCAGCATGCATCTAGAGTATTAAGTTCATAAGAACAGAGTAATGCTTTAAGCAAGATGACATGATGTAGAGGGATAAACTCAAGCAATATGATATAAACCCCATCTTTTTATCATCGATGTCACTCGGAAATGACACCGCAAGATTGAACCCAAAGCCAAGAACTTCTCCCATTGCAAGAACTATAGATCTAGTAGGCTAAACCAAACCGATAATTCAAAGAGACTTGCAAGGATATTATAATCATACATAAAAGAATTCAGAGAAGAACCAAATATTTCTCATAGATAATCTTGATCATAAACCCACAATTCATTGGATCTCGACAAACACACCGCAAAAAGATTAAATCGAATAGATCTCCTCGAAGACCGAGGAGAACTTGGTATTGAGATCCAGAAAGAGAGAAGAAGCCATCTAGGTACTAACTATGGACCCAAAGGTCTGTGGTAAACTACTCACAACTCATGGTGACGCGATGGTGTTGATGTAGAAGCACTCCGTGGAAAATCCCACCTCCGGCGGAGCTCCGGAACAGGCCCCAAGATGGGATCTCACCGGAACAGAAGGTTGCGGCGGTGAAATTAGGGTTTTCTCTGTTTCTTCGATGTTTTCAGGGTACATGGGTATATATAGGAGGAAGGAGGGCATCGGGGGAGCAACGTGGGGCCCATGAGGCAGGGGGTGCCCCCCACTCTTGTGGACGCAACGTGTCCCTTCTACCGTGGTTCTCAAGTCTCCCATAAAGATATAGTTCCAAAAATATCTCTCCCGAAGGTTTCATTCGGTTTGGACTCCGTTTGATAATTATTTTCTGCGAAACCCTAAAATAGGCAAAAAAACAACAATCTGGACTCGGCCTTTGGGTTAATAGGTTAGTCCCAAAAATAATATAAAAGTATATAAGAAAGCCCATTAAACATCCAAAACATCATATATAATAGCATGGAACAATCAAAAATTATAGATACGTTGGAGATGTATCAAGCATCCCCAAGCTTAATACCTGCTCGTCCTCGAGTAGGTAAATGATAAAAACAGAATGTTTGATGAGGAATTCTAACCAACATAATTTTCAATGTAATTCTCTTTATTGTGGCATGAATGTTCAGATCTGAAAGATTCAAGACAAAAGTCTATATTGACATAAGAAATAATAATACTTCAAGCATACTAACAAAGCAATCATGTCTTCTCAAAATAACATAGCTAAAGAAAGTTATCTCTACAAAATCATATAATCTGGCTATGCTCCCTCTTCTCACACAAAATATTCATATCATGCACAACCCCGGTTTCAGCCAAGCACTTGTTTTCATACTCAATTTTTTCAAACCTTTCAACTTTCACGCAATACATGAGCATGAGCCATGGATATAGCACTATGGGTGGAATAGAGTGGTGGTTGTGGAGAAGACAAAAAGGAGGAAGATAGTCTCACATCGACTATGCATATCAACGGGCTATGGAGATGCCCATCAATAGATATCAATGTGAGTGAGTAGGGATTGCCTTGCAACGGATGCACTAGAGCTAAAAATGTATGAAAGATCAACAAAATTAACTAAGTGGGTGTGCATCCAACTTGCTTGCTCATGAAGACCTAGGGCATTTGAGGAAGCCCATTGTTGGAATACACAAGCCAAGTTCTATAATGAAACATTCCCACTAGTATATGAAAGTGACTAAACAAGACACTCTCTAGCATGAAGAACATGGTGCTACTTTGAAGCACAAGTGTGGAAAAAGATAGTAGCATTGTCCCTTCTCTCTTTTCTCTCATTTTTTTGGAGGGGCTTTTTTTTATTTAGCCCCTCAATATTTTTTTTTGGGCTATCTCTTTTTTTATTTGGCCTTTCCTCACATGGGACAATGCTCTAATAATGATGATCATCACACTTTTATTGATTCACAACTCGATATTACAACTCGATACTAGAACAAAGTATGACTCTATATGAATGCCTCCGGCGGTGTACCGGGATGTGTAATGAATCAAGAGTGACATATATGAAAAATTATGCATGGTGGCTTTGCCACAAATATGATGTCAACTACATGATCATGCATGGAAATATGACAATATGAAGCGTGTCATATGAACGGAATGGTGGAAAGTTGCATGGCAATATATCTCGGAATGGCTATGGAAATGCCATGATAGGTAGGTATGGTGTCTGTTTTGAGGAAGGTATATGGTGGGTGTATGGTACCGGCGAAAGTTGTGCGGTACAAGAGAGGCTAGCAATGCTTTAAGGGTGAGAGTGCGTATAATCCATTGACTCAACATTAGTCATAAAGAACTCATATAATTATTGCAAAAATATACAAGTCATTAAAACAAAGCAATCAACGCATGCTCCTAGGGGGGAGGTTGGTAGGAGTTAACCATCACGCGCCCCGACCTCCACACAAAGGATGGCACTCTACAAAAACCTCATGCTCTAACTTCATCACATAGCGGTTCACCATACGTGCATGCTACGGGAATCACAAACGTTAACACAAGTATTTATCAGTTTCATAATAACTCCACTTGCATGACTTTAATATCACTATCCTCATATCTCAAAACAATCATCAAGTATCAAACTTCTCATCTTATTCAATGCACTTTTTATGAAAGTTTTTACTACATTTATCTTGGATGCCTATCATATTAGGACTAGTTTTATAACCAAAGCACATTACCATGTGGTTCTAAAAGACTCCCAAAAGGATATAAGTGAGGCATGAGAGATCAACAATTTCTACAAAATAAAATCACCACCGTGCTCTAAAAAATATATGTGAAGCACTAGAGCAAACTTATTTAGCTCGAAAGATATAAGTGAAGTACATAGAGTGTTCTAACAATTTCTAGGCCATATTTATCTCTCTTAAAAAGGTATGTCCAGCAAGGATGATTGTGGCAAACTAACAAGCAAAGACTCAAATCATACATGACGCTCCAAGTAAAACACATATCATGTGGTGAATAAAAATATAGTCCCGAGTATAGTTACCGATAGATGAAGACGAAAGAGGGGATGCCTTCCCGGGGCATCCCCAAGCTTAGGATTTTGGTTGTCCTGGAATTTTACCTTGGGGTGCCTTGGGAATCGCCAAGCTTAGTATCTTGCCACTCCTTGTTCCATAGTCCATCAAAGCCATACTCAAAACTTGAAAACTTCATAACACAAAACTTAGCCAAAAATCTCGTGAGCTCCGTTAGTATAAGAAAACAAACCACCACTCAAAGGTACTGCAATAAACTCATTCTTTGTTTATAATGGTGTTAAACCTACTGTATTCCAACTTCTCTATGATCCGTATCCTTCAATACTACTCATAGATTCTTCAAAATAAGCAAACAACACACGAATAACAGAATCTGTCAAAAACAGAACAATCTGTAGTAATCTGTAACTTTCGCATACATCTGTAACTCCAAAAAAATTTAAATAAATTGGTAAACGTGAGGAATTTGTCTATTAATCATATGAAAAAAGAATCAACTAAATAGCACTCTCCAGTAAAATCTGGTGACTATTCTTGTGAGCGCTAACGTTTCTGTTCTTTACAGCAAGATCATATAAACTTCACACAAGTCTTCCGAAATGTTCTACTTGGAACAAACACTAATTAAAACACAAAACCACATCTAAATAGAAGCTAAATGCAATATTTATTCCTATACAGAAGCAAAAAACAATAAAATAAAATTGGTTTGCCTCCCAACAAGCGCTATCGTTTAACGCCCCTAGCTAGGCATGATACAAGGATAGATCTAGGTATTGCCATCTTTGGAAGGCAATCCATAAGTGGCTCTCATAATGGATTCATAAGGTAATTCAATTTTCTTTCTAGGAAAGTGTTCCATGCCTTTCCTTAATGGAAATTGGAATCTAATATTTCCTTCCTTCATATCAATAATTGCACAAATCGTTCTAAGGAAAGGTCTACCAAGAATAATAGGACATGAAGGATTGCAATCAAGAATGATGAAATCTACGGGCACATAATTCCTATTGGCAACAATAAGAACATCATTAATCCTTCCCATAGGTTTGCTAATAGTAGAATCCGCAAGATGCAAATTTATAGAACAATCATCAAGCTCATGGAACCCTAACAAATCACACAAAGTTTTTGGATAGTGGAAACACTTGCACCCAAATCACACAAAGCAAAGCATTCATGATCTTTAATTTTAATTTTAATAGTAGGTTCCCACTCATCATAAAGATTTCTAGGGATATAAACTTCTATTTCAAAATTTTCTTCATAAGATTGCATCAAAGCATCAACTATGTGTTTGGTAAAAGCTTTATTTTGACTATAAGCATGCGGAGAATTTAGTACGGATTGCAACAAGGAAATACAATCAATCAAAGAGCAATTATCATAATTGAATCCCTTGAAATCCAAAGTAGTGGGTTCATCACTATGCAAAGTTTTAATCTCTTCAATCTCACTATTAACAATTTTAGCATCAAGATCTAAAAACTCTGAATCATTGGGACGCCTTTTAATTAAAGTAGACTCATCTTCAGGCCCATCTTTATCAAGATTCATACTAGAAAACAAGGATCTAATAGGAGACACATCAAAAACTTTCAGATCTTCATCTTTATTTTCATGATAACTAGAAGAACACGCTTTTATAAAGCTCTCTTTTTTAGCATGCATCCTAGCGGTTCTTTCTTTGCATTCATCAATGGAAATTCTCATGGCTTTGAGAGACTCATTGATATCATGCTTAGGTGGAATAGATCTAAGTTTCAAATAATCAACATCAAGAGTAACTCTATCCACGCTTCTAGCCAATTCATCAACCTTAAGCAATTTTTCTTCAAGCAAAGCATTGAAATTCTTTTGCGAATTCATAAACTCCTTAACACTAGTTTCAAATTCAGAAGGCATCTTTCCATAAGAGTTATTGTAGGAATTACCATAATTATTAGAGGAATTACTAGGAAAAGGCCTAGGATTAAAGTTTCCTCTATAAGCATTGTTACCAAAATTATTCTTACCAAAAAAATTTACATCCAAAGATTCACTATTATTTTCAATCAACGTGGATAAAGGCATATCATTATGATCAGAAGAAGCACTCTTAGCAGCAAATAATTTGATAAGTTCATCCATCTTTCCACTCAAAACACTAATCTCTTCAATAGCATGTACTTTTTTACTAGTAGATCTTTCGTTGTGCCATTGAGAAAACCGGTCGGTGCGATTGGTTCCCGGTTTTCCCTTTCTGGTTTGTGGTTTCATGCGTTATGCAGTTTGACCCTCCCACTACCAGAATTTTTCATTTTTCGCTTTCCGCGCGATAACAAAAAGAAAATAACATGTTGGTTCCCTGTTTCCTTTTTGTTTCCCCTTTCTGTCCCCATTATATTCCTGGGAAATGGAGATTTAAGGGGTAGTTACGGGCGGGGACTACCAACACTATCAAAGGTAACCTTTCAAGTAAAGAAAAACAACAACCTTTTCATACGAACGAAGAAAAGGCATGGTTTGACACACGGTTGTGATACTGCAGAGGCGATGTTCAATCCTGTGAATGCCTATGTGTGAATTCTCTATAGGCACCAGTCGTATACTAGCAGAGGCATGGTTTGTATAACTTTACTAAATTGGAGGACAACGCCTCTAGCGCTTGGGAACCTCCTGCTCGTCTTCGGCTCATTTAATTTTTATAAACATCTTGAAAGGGGGTGCATAGGTCAAAGTCTTTGATGGTCGTGCAGTGTGTTGGTTCCTCTGGCGTGTCGGTTCGTGCGGTCGCGTTCTGCATCATGGTGCATGCTACTTCTCGAGCTTGCGTTGTATACCCTCGAAGAGGATAGGGTGATGCAGCACAGTAGCGTAAGTATTTCCCTCAGTTTTTGAGAACCAAGGTATCAATCCAGTAGGAGATCACGCGCGAGTCCCTCGCACCTGCACAAACAAATAAGAACTTCACAGCTAACGCGATAAGGGGCTGTCAATCCCTTTACGGTCGCTTACTAAAGTGAGATCTGATAGATAGGATAGTTTGATATTTTTGGAATTTTGGATATAAGAATAGAACGTAAAAACAGTAAAGTAAAGTAGATTGTAGATTGATATGTTGAGAATAGACCCGGGGGCCATAGGTTTCACTAGTGGCTTCTCTCATGATAGCAGAATTCTACGGTGGGTGAACGAATTACTGTCGAGCAATTGATAGAAAATAGAATAATTATGAGAATATCTAGGCATGATCGTTATATATAGGCATCACGTCCGTGACAAGTAGACCGAAACGATTCTGCATCTACTACTATTACTCCACACATCGACCCCTATCTAGCATGCATCTAGAGTATTAAGTTCATAAGAACAGAGTAATGCTTTAAGCAAGATGACATGATGTAGAGGGATAAACTCAAGCAATATGATATAAACCCCATCCTTTTATCCTCGATGGCAACAATACAATACGTGCATTGCTGCCACTGCTGTCACTGGGAAAGGACACCGCAAGATTGAACCCAAAGCCAAGCACTTCTCCCATTGCAAGAACTATAGATCTAGTAGGCCAAACCAAACCGATAATTCGAAGAGACTTGCAAGGATATTATAATCATACATAAAAGAATTCAGAGAAGAACGAAATATTTCTCATAGATAATCTTGATCATAAACCCACAATTCATCAGATCTCGACAAACACATCACAAAAAGATTACATCGAATAGATCTCCTCGAAGACCGAGAACTTGGTATTGAGATCCAAAAAGAGAGAAGAAGCCATCTAGGTACTAACTATGGACCCGAAGGTCTGTGGTAAACTACTCACAACTCATGGTGAGGCGATGGTGTTGATGTAGAAGCACTCCGTGGAAGAACCCCTCTCCGATGGAGCTCCGGAACAGGCCCCAAGATGGGATCTCACGGGAACAGAAGGTTGCGGCGGTGGAATTAGGGTTTTCTCTGTTTCTTCGATGTTTTCAGGGTACATGGGTATATATAGGAGGAAGGAGGGCATCGGGGGAGCAACGTGGGGCCCACGAGGCAGGGGGCACGCCCAGGGGGAGGGGGCGCCCCCAACCTCGTGGATGCCACATGTCCCTTATGCCGTCGTTCTCAAGTCTCCCATGAAGATATCATTCAAAAATATCTCTCCCGAAGGTTCCATTCCATTTGGACTCCGTTTGATATTCCTTTTCTGCTAAACCCTGAAATAGGCAAAAAAAATAGCAATCTGGACTGGGCCTTTGTGTTAACTAGAGGATTCCCCGCGCGTTGCTGCGGAACCATTGTGATGACTATGTTGTCATATAGAAAATCAGAATAAGATAATAAGATACTGCACAAATTCAGTGTACCATATACTGTAGCTAGTGTTCACAAAAATATATTATATGATGTCGGACATATCATCAAACAATATTGCTGCTAAGAACACAATACATATGTAAGAATGAACTCAGAAAACAATACATATGCAAGAATGAACTCCACGGCGAAGGACTGGAATGCGGCATTATCTATTAAACCTGTGTATGAACCACTGAATGTTGCTCTCTGAAAATCCCTGAAGGTTATATTTTGAATGGCAAACATAACCACTGAAAGCTAGTGAAGGACTAAATCTGTGAAGGAGGAGAAAATTGAGAGCCATAGACTATGACCACCAATGCCAACCCACGAGTTTTAATCTCCTGTAACAATTAACAACACATAATACACCCAGCTCTCGCAAATGATCTTTGTATCCATCACCAGAGTGAATTCCCTTTGATCTCACATAATATCTAAGCTCCACCATAACTCAGAGAGTCAGAAAATAGGGTGCATCTACACAATAATTAATCCGAATGACATTATCGAGATCCACTAAGGAACTGAAATTGCATGTGTTCTTGCGTTAATGCATAACAGGGCATCAAAGGGAGTCATTGGATGCTCACATGTATGTGGGCATGCTTACATTTGCTAGCTGCAGTAAATTGCTACTCTGAATCAGGTGAGCGAGCATGGCAGCAGGGCGTGTTTCGTGTGAAATGATCGGGATACCACCAAATAACTCTGCAGCAAGCGGATGTCGCTGATTTGTATGTGCATAATTCTGGTACCTCCACCCTGGGTAGAATAGAAGAAAGGGGAAAAAGTAGTAGACTCACATATACTGTATATGCCAACCGAACGTCATCCAAGCCTTTCTTTAAACTTAAGTGGTGATAATGACTGGCATATGTAAAAAGAGTAGTAAGTTGTAGTCCTGAGCATTAGATGATTTGTTTGAGCCAATGGATTGCATGGAATGGTAGGAATGATATGCCATTGCTGCCCTATACGCACTGAAACAAATGTAAGGCACATGTAATATGTTAATCTAATTCAAACAATAAATTTCAGAGATGGGGAGCTTGTTTTAATGCGAGCAAGAATATACTTATGCAGGATGAAACTGAAATAGACCTCACTATTTGTAGCAAATTTTTGAGCAGCTTGCGGCGAATCTGACAAAAAAACAGATAAAACGTTAGATTGATGAAGTAGGGAAGGCCGAAGAACGATATGAACTCACCACGCGTCGGGAAGTTGCGGTGGATGATGGCAGGCAAAACCAGTGGTGATATTGTCGCCATCATTTTTTTCTGCATTTTTGTCATTGTGCGGTGCCGCCGTCCGTTTCTTTTACCTCTGCAAGTAGCAATGCTTGAGTTACATGACCATATAGCAAATGACAAAGCAGGCCTTCACTTGCTTGTAGCTTCTGCTGCTATTGCAGGGGAACGAAAAGCACCAGCTATGTTGAGGGGCGCGAGCCAGCGTGATCCAGAAGGAGAAGAGCACGCCCCCAGCCTGCAGTTGTCGCCAAATCCACCCCCAGCCCGCAGTTGCTGTCAAATCCACACAAGGAAGACGACGGGGGATCAATCGAATACGAAGCCACCAATCCCCACCACGAACTTGGCATGGAGCAACAAAGAACGCAATCGCCCCTAGCCTGCAGTTGCCGTCGATCCACCCATGGGAGGGGGGTGGCGACCAGAGATCGATCAAATCCATGCCTGCTCACGAACTTGCATGGAGCCATAGAGAACGCAAGATTTGAGCAGAGAAGAGGAAGGAGGAAGGAGGAGGCGAGGTGGGGCGTATGGGGATGCGATGGTGCGTCCGACTCTTAATAAATAGACCATCCCATCAGTTTTAGAAGACGAAGAGGAATGGATGTACAAAGCCTATGCAGAATATGAGTTGATCCCATGCAGTGACTCGGATACCTAACGACTCATTGTTGTTTTTTATTTTTATTTTTTGCTGAGCTGGATGCTGCATGTTGAGAGATTGCTGATGTGGCATAATGGTGATGTGGATAGTGTGCATGTTGAGAGAATTGGTATTAGTGGGGATCAACTTCTTAAGAATGTAAGATAGGTTAGTCCCAAAAATAATATAAAAGTATATAATAAAGCCCATTAAACATCCAAAACGTCATATACAATAGCATGGAACAATAAAAAATTATGGATACATTGGAGACGTATCAGTGTCACGCGGTGCCTCCGGCGCGGGGGATCCTCCTGCTTGCCTTCGGCTCATTTAATTTTCATAAACATCTTGAAGGGGGTCCATAGGTCGAAGTTTGTGTTGGTCGTGCAGCGTTGGTTCGTCCGGCGTTTCTGTTCGTGCGGTCGCGTTGTGCGTTGTGGTGTCACAAGGCGCCTCCGGCCCGGGGGAACATCCTGCTCGCCCTCGGCTCGTTTAATTTTCATAAACATCTTGCAGGGGGGGGCATAGGTCGAAGTGTGTGTTGGTCGTGCAGCGCGTTTTTTCTCGCATTTGGATGGTTGCTGAAGTTCATGATATTTTATAAGTTCACAGCTCAGGAGAAAGTTTTTTATACCGGTCGTGCAAAAGCAACCTCCTTCCCTTATAAAGGCATGGGTTTGAAACATGTGTAGTCACGTGTGCGTAGCAACTAGCCATGGTTGTGGCACTAGAGGTATGTGTGTGCATGCACATGAGGTAGATCCTCCGAAGGCATTGGGATGTCGTTTCCGGAAGCACTGGTGTGAAGCACCTCCAGTCAGGTGTGCGTAGCAGCTAGCCATGGTGGAGGCACTCGACGTATGTGCGTGAATGCACATGTGTGTATTCTCGGGAGGCACGGGGCTTATCTCCTGCGGAGGCACAGGTGTGAAGCATCTCTAGACACGTGTGCGGAGGATATAGCCATGGTTGAGGCACTCGACGTATGCGCGTGCATGCACATGTGTGTATTCTCGGGAGGCACGGGGTCTTGTCTCCTACAGAGGCACGGGTGTGAAGCATCTCCAGACATGTGTGCGGAGGAGCTAGCCGCAGTTGAGGCACTCGACGTATGTGCGTGCATGCACATGTGTGTATTCTCGGGAGGCACGGGGTCTTGTCTCCTGCGGAGGCACGGGTGTGAAGCATCTCCAGACATGTGTGCGGAGGAGCTAGCCACGATTGAGGCACTCGACGTATGTGCGTGCATGCACATGTGTGTATTCTCCGGGGGCATGGTCATGTAGCCATAGGAGGCATTGCCATATTGCCCCCGGAGGCACGGGCGGTTGGTCTCCAGAGTAATTCATAGGAGTTCGTTTTGGGTGTCACTGACATGAACACACAATTTTTTAACTAAATTACATATAAATACGAGTCATTGTTAAACTATTTTGCCACATTTTGAACGCTGGCTAAATCAAAAGTTTTACTCTTCATTCTTGCTAAAGATCTTGCTAATATCGTCACCCATTTCATTAGCTTTGACTTCATTCATCTCTCTAAGTAAAAGAATGTAGATTGCCTCTGCCCTCCAGTATTCGACTTCATCCTGGGAAAATTTTTCCGAGAAGAGAAGTATATTCTTAGATTTGGTGCATAAAAGTTGTATATAAGTAAATATATATATATATATATATATATATATATATATATATATATATATATTCCAATATTTTCTATGTATTGCGTCCAGAAGATTTTCATTGAAAACTTACTATCAAATCATCCATGTCTTCGATGAACTTTTCACCATTGTAGAGGAATGCAAGCTTTAAAACAGCAAATGGTGATTCACCCTTTTCAACCACTGGAACATCTTGCACGGTATGAAACTGCTATCTTGTATTCCTGGGATTCATTGTTTGTCATAGTATGGCGTTGAAGACTTCTTTAATCCTAGGTACCTGGGAAATGCATTTTGTAGTTGTTTTAGTACTACAACTTGTAAAACTGAAAAAATTGTTATTTACAAAGGCTTACGATTGCCAACTTATGAACATGATATTCCTGAAACTCTTCTTTTCTTTTCTCTTCAGCCTCTTCTTTTTCCCAAAGAATTCGATCTGCTTCAGTTGGATACAAATATTGTATGTCTATCTTTTATTTTTCCAATTCCTCTGGAGTCGCATCTCGAGGATCAATAATGTGAACTTTGTTTTTATATTTGTCCAGCATATATAGTACGTAGCGGTGATCCTTCTCTAGTGGAATGGATATCTGCGTGCAAAATATTTTTTTCTCGGTTTAATATTAAGTAATATGATAGAACACATATTTTTTATTTTGTTGTGCAGTAAAGGGATGTTACCATATTTGCTGTTGAGAGCTTATTCGTTAACGTTCTTTGAGATATTGATATGTCTCCAACGTATCTACTTTTCCAAACACTTTTGCCCTTGTTTTGGACTCTAACTGGCATGATTTGAATGGAACTAACCCGTACTGACGTTGTTTTCAGCAGAACTGTCATGGTGTTATTTTTCTGCAGAAATAAAAGTTCTCATCATGACCTGAAAATCAACGGAGCTTTATTTTGGAATATATAAAAAATACGTGCGGAAAGAACCAGACCAGGGGGGCATACCCTGTCCACGAGGGTGGGGGGCACGCCCCCCTGGGCGCGCCCCTGCCTCGTGGGCCCCCTGAGGCTCCACCGACATCTCCCCCGACTCCATATATTCACTTTCGGGGAGAAAAAAATCAGAGAGAAGGATTCATCGCGTTTTACGATATGGAGCCACCACCAAGCCCTAAACTCTCTCGGGAGGGCTAATCTGGAGTCTGTTAGGGGCTACGGAGAGTGGAGATCGTCGCCATCCTTATCATCAACCTTCCTCCATCACTAATTCCATGATGCTCGCCACCGTGCATGAGTAATCCCATCGTAGGCTTGCTGGACGGTGATGGGTTGGATGAGATTTACCATGTAATCGAGTTAGTTTTGTTAGGGTTTGATCCCTAGTATCCACTATGTTCTAAGATTGATGTTGCTATGACTTTGTTATGCTTAATGCTTGTCACTAGGGCCCGAGTGCCATGATTTAGAATCTGAACCTATTATGTTTTCATGAATATATGTGTGTTCTTGATCCTATCTTGCAAGTCAATAGTCACCTATTATGTGTTATGATCCGGCAACCCCGAAGTGACAATAACCGGGACCACTCCCGGAGATGACCGTAGTTTGAGGAGTTCATGTATTCACTATGTGTTAATGCTTTGGTCCGGTACTCTATTAAAAGGAGGCCTTAATATCCCATAGTTTCCAATAGGACACCGCTGCCACGGGAGGGTAGGATAAAAGATGTCATGCAAGTTCTTTTCCATAAGCACGTATGACTATATTCGGAATACATGCCTACATTACATTGATGAACTAGAGCTAGTTCTGTGTCACCCTATGTTATAACTTTTACATGAGGAATCGCATCCGACATAATTATCCATCACTGATCCAATGCCTACGAGATTTTCACATATTGCTTGTTGCTTAGTTACTTTACCGCTGCTACTGTTACAATCACTACAAAACTACTATCGCTACTTTTGCCACTGTTACCGTTACTTCCATGTTACTTTGCTACTAAATTACCTTGTTGTAGATATTAAGTCTTCCAGGTGTGGTCGAATTGACAAATCAACTGCTAATACTTGAGAGTATTCTTTGGTTCCCCTTGTGTCGAATCATAAATTTGGGTTGAATACTCTACCCTCGAAAATCTAGCTCTGCACTTGATTCACCCTTTGTTATGAGTAAATTTGCGACACCTACTCCTGCAATTGAATCTGATATGTTGAATGTTCTTGATGATGCCACTTCTGCTATGTATGATGAAACTACTTCTATGCTTGATAATACTGTGCCACTAAGTGAATTTCTTGATGAACAAATTGCTATGGTTAGAGAGAATGCAAATATTGAAACTGATAATATTGATGAAAGTGATGATGAAGATTCTCCCCCTAGATATGAAATGCATGTTGTGCCTGAGGGTTATGTTATGGATGAAGATACTGCTAGAGACTTTCTTGCTTGCAATGATAGATATGATCTTAAGAAATTATTAGCTAAGCTCAAAGAAAAGTCTTTGAATGCTAGAATGAAATATGACCCTACGTTTGCTACTTCACCTATATGTGTTACTGATAAGGATTATGATTTCTCTGTTTATCATGAGTTAATTACTTTGGTTGAATCTGATCCTTTCCATGGCTATGAATCTGAAACTATTGTGGCACATCTTACTAAGCTGAATGATATAGCCACCTTGTTCACCAATGAGGAAAAAATTCGTTACTATTATATCCTTAATCCTTTCCGTTCTCGTTAAAGGTAATATGGTTTAATTCTCTTGATCCTGGTTGTGTGCGTAGTCCCCAGGATATGATTTACTACTTCTCTGCTAAATATTTTCCCGCTCATAAGAAACAAGCTGCATTATGGGAAATATATAATTTTGTGCAAATTGAAGAAGAGAGTCTCCCACAAGATTGCGGAGAGGCTTCTCCGATTACTTAATGCTTTGCATGATCATTCTCTTAAGAAAAATGAAATACTTGATATCTTCTTTAATGGACTAACTGATGCTTCCAGAGACCACCTGGATAGTTGTGCTGGTTGTGTTTTCAGGGAAAGAACTGTCGCCCAAGCTGAGTTGCTATTGAATAATATGTTGACCAATGAAAACAATTGGACCCTTCTTGAACCAACTCCTAGGCCAACTCCGAAGAAAAGGGGTGTTCTATTTCTCAGTCCTTAAGATATGCAAGAGGCAAAGAAATCTATGAAAGAAAAAGGTATTAAAGCTGAAGATGTTAAGAATTTACCACCTATTTAAGAAATACATGGTCTTGATGACCCGACACAGGTAGTAAAGGTAAATTCTCTCTATAGATTTGATGAAGGTGATATTCCCCCGTTATAAGTCGGCTAGCCAACGCTTAGGTGAGTTTGACAACTTTATTGTTAAACAAGAAAACTTCAATGCCTATGTTGGTAGACAATTGAAACGTAATGCTTATATGATTGAACACTTGAGTGATTATATGTCTAGAGTTAAAGGTGAAATTAAACTCATTAGTAAACATGCTTCTATGGTCACCACTCAAGTTGAACAAGTACTTAAAGCACAAAATGATTTGCTCAATGAATTAAATAGTAAGAAAAATGATAATGCTATTAGAGTTGGGACTAGAGGTGGTAAAATGACTCAAGAACCTCTGTATCCTGAAGGCCACCCTAAGAGGATTGAGCAACATTCTCAGAGAGCTAATGTAGATGCACCTAGTTCTTCTAAGAAGTAGAAAAAGAAAAATGATAGGACTTTGCGTGCTTCTAGTGAACCTGTTGCTGACGCACCTGAGAATCCCAATGATGTCTCTATCTCTGATGCTGAAACACAATCGGGTGATGAACATGAACCTAGTGATAATGTTAATGATGATGTTCATGATGATGCTCAACTTAGCAATAACGATGATGTAGAGATTGAACCTGATGTTGATCTTGATAAGACACAATCAAAGAATCAACGTTATGATAAGAGAGACTTTGTTGCTAGGAATCACGGTAAGGAAAGAGAACCATGGGTTCAGAAACCCATGCCTTCTCCTAAACCATCCAAGAAAAAGGATGATGAGGATTTTGAGTGCTTTGCTGAAATGATTAGACCTATCTTTTTGCGTATGCGTTTGACTGATAATGCTCAAAAAAATCCTTATGCTAAGTATATGAAAGATATTATTACAAATAAAAGAAAGATACCCGAAGTTGAAATTTCCACCATGCTTGCCAATTATACTTTTAAAGGTGGAATACCAAAGGAACTAGGAGATCCAGGAGTACCCACTATACCTTGCTCCATTAAAAGAAACTATGTTAAAACTCCTTTGTGTGATCTTGGAGCTGGTGTTAGTGTTATGCCTCTTTCTTTATATCGTAGACTTGATTTGAATAAGTTGACACCTACTGAAATATCTTTGCAAATGGCTGATAAATCAACTGCTATACCTGTCGGTATTTGTGAGGATGTGCCTATTGTGGTTGCAAATGTTACTATTCTAACGGACTTTGTTATCCTTGATATTCTCGAGGACGATAGTATGTCTATTATCCTTGGTAGACCTTTTTTGAATACTGCGGGGGCTGTTATTGATTGCAACAAAGGCAATGTCACTTTTCATGTCATTGGTAATGAGCATACGGTACACTTTTCGAGGAAACAACCTCAGGTCCATAGTATCAATTCTATTGGAAAAAATTCAACGATTATTATTGGAGGTTTTGAATTTCCTCTTCCTACTGTCAAGAAGAAATATGATATTCTTATTGTTGGGGACATACATATCCCCATTGAGGTAACCTAGTGTTTTTCGAAAATTCTCCGATTTCATGTTATTCGGAAAGAGTTTATTAACAAGACCTGATCAACCTTGTTAATGGATTCCTTTTGATGAGCATGAGATGGTTGAATTTAGATAGCACAACTCTCTGTGTCCTCCTTTTTCTTTCTGTTAATTTGATTAAATAAAGAAAAATAGTATTTTCGGTCTGTTTTCTGAGTAAACCGTGCAATAAAAAATACCCCGAAAATAAAAGTTCTCCAAATGCCCCGAAAATGAAATATGATTTTTTCTAGAATATTTAAGAATATTTGGCACTAAGAACACAACAGGGGGAGCCAGCACCTGGCCACGAGGGTACAGGGCGCGCCCCCTGCCTCGTGGGCCCCATGTGGCCCCCCTCCACTTACTCCGGCACTCACACACTCCTGCTTCCTCCCAAAAAAAATCACCAACCAGCTCAAGGACGAGTTCTAGTTCATCTTGCTGCCATTTTCGATCTCCTTGCTCAAAGCTCCATTCACAAAACTGTTTGGGGAGATTGTTATTTGGTATGTGACTCCTCCATTGGCCCAATTAGTTTATGTTCTAGTGATTTATTATTTGCAATTTTTGCTGCTTAGGTGACCTCATTCTTGAGCTTGCATGTCAAATTTATGTGGTCCCAAGTAGTTCTAATGCATGATCTAGTCTCTAAGCACTTATGGGAGTAGTTGTTATCAATCTTGTTGAGCTTGGTTCAATTTTATTTCGAGTCACTAAAAATTTCAGAAATTTTCCAGAAAAAAATGCATAGGAAAATCTACCATGGTGGTTCCTAAAGGAAGCAAGGACCAAGGCTCGAGGTACGTGAGCCGGATGATGAACTACCAAGGGAAGCTCAAGTGCGGCCCTGTGAATGGCCGTCAGAGGAGTTCATGATCCAGGCGGGCATTAAGGAAGAATTTTACACATGTGTGCGTAATGCGGATATTGAGGACTTCGTGTCAGATAAGTGCCCTCAATACCAGTACCTAGCTGATTCCTTTGTGAGAAGGTTTAAATTTACATCTTCACGTAATTATCACACTGTCTTATTTGATCTTTATGATAAATCTTATACCATGGACTTAGAAGATTTTAATGATGCTTGTAAACTCCCACAGTGGGGTAATGTTGGTGAACCTCGCAAATCCGAGTATAATGACTTTCTAGCTAGTATCACTATGGGGGAATCTAGAGAAATCACAGAAGCTACCATAGGGAGCATTCGTTTCCCTGCTATACATTATTTTGTTATCTTCATTGGTAGATGCATTAACGGTAAAGATGAGGCTTGCCACATGTGCGTACCAGATCTTAGTGTCCTCAAAAGTGTGGTATTAGGTGATAGACAATATAATTTGGGGGCCATTGTTGCACGTAGGTTACATCTTAACGGTTTAAATGGCTATTTTTTGGTGGAATTTATGCAACTCGCTTGGCTAATTATCTTTATGTGCCCATACACGAGAATGATGCGAAGTTGCCTCCTGCTTTTCTAGATTTTAATGCCATGATTTGCCATCAGTTCGTTGAGAGGGATGAACAATCCCTCCAATATCGACTAATCTTTGGCAGGCATCGCATTGTCCATATTGCTCTTCCTGCTCCTACTTTCTTTGACTTTCAGGCAAAAGGGAGGTATATTATAACCAGGGAGGAGGCGAATGAGTATGAGGAGAGGACGAGGGCGGCTCGTCTTCAAGATGCAGCTCGTTAGGCAGTAGCCACTGCATCTCAATACAACCCCAACTATGACTTTGGATATCCGTCAGGCCAATACTCGCCATAGACCAACTTAGGCCAAAAGCCTAGGCTTGGGGGAGTACGTATTTCTCACCGACATTACATTCATGTTCACACACTCATTTCAGTAGTCGGTGCTCATACTCTTTCATTGTACTATCCATGCTAGTTTATTTTCTTTTATAAGTCTTTTTCTTGTGTGTTAGAAAAACCTTAAGAAAAACAAAAAATAGTAGTGGCTTTTTAGCTAGTTTACTTTCCATGCCTATAGTAGTACTAATTAAAAGAAAACCCAAAAAGATTTCTCGTTCTTCTTTTGCTTGTTGGGAGCTTTCCCGTGTAAATAGTTTATTTTCTTTTCTTTGGGGGTCAAGAGGAGAAGACCATGATGAAAATGTTTAGTGGCTCTCATATGCATTACTGTTGATTTAACCAAGAGCCATATTACTTTGTCTTCTCCCTTTTATTAAATGCTGGCGGATTCCAGCTTATTCCAATGCACGTGCACTATTATTATTATCCACACCGTTCGGTCGTGCGAAGAAAGGCAATAATGACGATATATGATGAGCTAATTGTGATGAGAAAAGCGGGTATGAACTTGACCTCTCTTGTTTTTGTAAATATGATAGTTCATCGTTCATGATTCAACTTATTATGAATGAAACATGCTTGCAAGGAAAATTGGAGATCATAGCTGCTCATGTCATGGTTAATTAGCTAGGAGTTTATAATGGTTTGCCTTGCGTGCCAACATGATGTTAAAATGGTTGTGATGTTGTATCATACGTTGGTATCCTCCTTTGAACGATTCAAGTGGTTTGACTTGGCACATGTTCACGCATGTCATTGAAACAAAATCAATATAGCCTCCACGATATTTATGTTTATGGTGATTTATATCCTACTCATGCTTGCATTCATTGTGGATTAATTTTAATGCATGTTCATGACTGTTGTCGCTCTCTAGCTGGTCGCTTCCCAGTCTCTTTCTAGCCTTCACCTGTACTAAGCGGGAATACTACTTGTGCATCCACTTCCATGAACCTCAAAGTTATTCCATATGAGTCCACCATACCTTCCTATATGCGGTATCTACCTGCCGTTCCAAGTAAATTTGTATGTGCCAAACTCCAAACCTTCAAATGAAATTATGTTTTGTATGCTCGAATAGCTCATGTATCAACTAGGGTTGTCTATATCTTCCATTATATGTGGGTTATTCTTATGATGAGTGGACTTCACTCATCATTCATGAGAAAATGGTTGGTAACCGGGATGCCCAGTCCCATGCACAAATCATAATAATTAAAAAAACTCCCCCATGGCTGTTGTTGGTATGGACGGTACCCGTTGTTTCGGGGCAGCCGTGGAGTGTGCCTGTTGGTGGTGAGGGAGTATAAACTTTATCGTTCTGTTTGGGAACCGCCTATAATGTGTGTAGCATGGAAGATATCGAGAACTCTTGGTTGTTATGTTGACAATGAAAGTATACCGCTCATAATGTTATTCAACTCTATTTCAAAATCGAGCTCTTGCACCTCTACAAATCCCTGCTTCCCTCTGCGAAGGGCCTATCTATTTACTTTTATGTTGGGTCATCATCCTCTTATTAAAAAGCACTAGTTGGAGAGCACCGCTATCATTTGCATGTATTGCTATTAATTTACATTGAGTATGATTGTGACTGGATATCTTTTACCATGAAGTACAATGTCTAGTCAATCCTTGATCTTCAAAGGTGCTCTGCATTTATGTTTTGCGGTCTCAGAAAGGGCTAGCGAGATACCATCTTGCCATATCATATTATGATTGTTTTGAGAAAGTGTTGTCATCCGAGGTTTATTATTATTGCTCGCTAGTTGATTATGCCATTGGTATGACTAGACATGAGACCTGAAAGTTATTGTGAATGTGGTTAGTTCATAATCTTTGCTGAAAACTTGAATGCTGGCTTTACATATTTGCAACAACAAGAGCAAACACAGTTTTTCAAAGTCTTTATGTATCACTTTCATTTTATCATCTGAATTGCTTCAGGACAAGCAAAGGTATAAGCTTGGGGGAGTTGATACGTCTCCAACGTATCTACTTTTCCAAACTCTTTTGCCCTTGTTTTGGACTCTAACTTCCATGATTTGAATGGAACTAACCCGGACTGACGTTGTTTTCAGCAGAACTACCATGGTGTTATTTTGTGCAAAAATAAAAGTTCTCGGAATGACATGAAAATCAACGGAGATTTATTTTGGAATATATAAAAAATATCTGCGAAAAGAGCCAGACCAGGGGCCCACACCCTGTCCACGAGGGTGGGGGCGCCCCCCTAGGCACGCCTCCCTGCCTCGTGGGCCCCCTGAGGCTCCACCGACATCACCCCCGACTCCATATATTCACTTTCGGGGAGAAAAAAAATCGGAGAGAAGGATTCATCCCGTTTTACGATACAGAGCCACCGGCAAGCCCTAAACTCTCTCAGGAGGCTGATCTGGAGTCCGTTCGGGGCTCCGGAGAGTGGAGATCGTCGGCATCGTCATCATCAACCTTCCTCCATCATCAATTCCATGATGCTTACCGTCGGGCATGAGTAATCCCATCGTAGGCTTGCTGGACGGTGATGGGTTGGATGAGATTTACCATGTAATCGAGTTAGTTTTGTTAGGGTTTGATCCCTAGTATCCACTATGTTCTAAGATTGTTGTTGCTATGACTTTGCTATGTTTAATGCTTGTCACTAGGGCCCGAGTGCCATGATTTCAGATCTGAACCTATTATGTTTTCATGAATATATGTGTGTTCTTGATCCTATCTTCCAAGTCAATAGTCACCTACTATGTGTTATGATCCGGCAACCCCGAAGTGACAACAATTGGGACCACTCCCGGTGATGACCGTAGTTTGAGGAGTTCATGTATTCACTACGTGTTAATGCTTTGGTCCGGAACTCTATTAAAAGGAGGCATTAATCACCCTTAGTTTCCAATGGGACATTGCTGCCACGGGAGGGTAGGACAAAAGATGTCATGCAAGTTCTTTTCCATAAGCACCTATGACTATATTCGGAATACATGCCTACATTGCATTGATGAACTGGAGCTAGTTCTTGGTCACCCTAGGTTATAACTATTACATTAGGAATCACATCCGACATAATTATCCATCACTGATCCAATGCCTATGAGCTTTGCACATATTGCTTGTTGCTTAGTTACTTTACCGATGCTACAATTACAATCACTACAAAACTACTATCGCTACTTTTGCCACTGTTACCGTTACTTCCATGTTACTTTGCTACTAAATTACCTTGCTGCAGATATTAAGTGTTCCAGGTGTGGTTGAATTGACAACTCAACTGCTAATACTTGAGAATATTCTTTGGCTCCCCTTGTGTCGAATCAATAAATTTGGGTTGAATACTCTACCCTCAAAATATGTTGCGATCCCCTACAGTTGTGGGTTATCAGATACAGAGGAACTTGCTGATTCTTTGTTTTTTGCAATGCAGTTTTAAATTTGGTAATAGTAGTTTTGTGATTCTTTATATCCAGTATAAGCTGCAAACAATGATTACAATAAAAAAATTGTCAGAAAAAACTGATGTGTAACAATATAAAAGAGCAGTTGCAATATAGACAAATTTGTGCTTTTTAAAATTTACCTGTGCAAAATTTGGGCGTAATATTACTCTATCGATCTCTTTTGAATCTTGTCTGCTTTCCTAGATTTCTGCTATATCCTCGAGCAATCTCTTTTCTATATGATGTGGTATGTTCGTGTGTGCTGGTCTTGGACCAAATACTGCCTTCAGTTGGGCTCCAGTAAGTTGCATGCTTTCACTCTCTCTACGAATGCGCTTAAATACAGTTTTGTTGCGACATGAAAATGAAATAATATTGGAGGTGAGAGTCAGTGAGAAACATATTTATATATTATTTTTGGCCTCGGTCCACTATTTTGAGGTGGAATAGAAAACAACGAACTTTTTGAATTTCTCCTTCCAGGTGTCGCTCGTGACTATTTGGAAGAGGTCAGACGCCTCCTTTGTGTGTCACAAGCAATGTGAATGTTTTTTGTATGGATTGGCGCTTCGTCGTTTTTTCCTTTCCGTTGCATCTTTTTCTGTCAGTTTAAGCAGATATGTAATATGTAAGCTCTCGTGATACTAAAGACATGGGATGGGTAGGTCATTACAAGAAAAGATAACCAGAAATAATTTTCTTACCTTTGCTGGTGGAAAAGAATTTTGAAGTTTCTTGTTTGAATTCTTTAATTCTTCCAGGTAGTTTGTCGCACTTTACCTGGTTTGTTTCACCAAATATTGCTGTGAAAAGAAACTCTGGTTTCCACTCGGCATCTACCTTGCTATGCTGCATGAAGGTCATCGGATATTCTTCTATTTTTCTTTGTTGAGATAATTGAAGTATTCAAGGAGAGCTTCTTATAAAATAAGTTTTTTTTCTCTCGTACTATTCACTTACATGGAAATCCTCATTGTCGTTTGTGAGATCGAAGCCATTCCAGTATTTTGCAAATTGAACCATGAAGTGTCCGCACTAGGTACCCTGCTGTTTTGGCACGCAAACTCTGTTGGGTGGTTTTGCTATCGTTGACTAGTTCGGTTCACTATTGGCTTCTAGTTCTGCTTCTCCGTAATGCTTCTTCATGAGTGCATACATCCTTTTAATATGCGATTACGGTTTGGTTTTATTGGTGGATATTGCCATTAAGAAAGGTAAATGCAAGAAATAGAAAACAAAGGTTGAATTGATGTACCAGTTCTTGCTGATCCTTATGGTGTTTTTTCCATGAATTATTTTCTATGTGCCTATAACTCAATAAGTCAAGTATGTCTATGGAGCTCGTGTACTTTATCAACATGTACAATGTGAAGTGTGCGGCAGTGTTGTGAGGTATCATAATCTACGGTGTTTGGGGACAGAGTGAGTTCAAGTTCATTGTTGTCAGGCGAATTAAATGACATGTAAATGTGCAATCTTTAGGAAGAATGAATCATGTTTGTATATTTCTATTAACTTACCAGCTTTTTCGTTAAAAGTTCTTTCCCTATTACAAGGGGTACAAACTCTTTCAATGCTTCTTCCTCACTAAATCATGTTTGTATATTTCTATTAACACCGAGCACGAGCTATGACAGAAAAGTTGTGTACATTTTATTTGAAACATATAATCATTGAAATGATGCAAGTTTTGGCGTCCAATTGGACTTCATACGTTTGCAAATTCCGCGTATAGTATTGCTTTATCAGTTGTGTTGTATTGTTATTGCTCCATCCATTCGTCGAACAATGTGTTTGCGATGGAGCCCTCCATCTCTCCATCTCCTTTTCATAGCTGTAGCATTATTTGCTTTCCTGTAATCCAGTCCGGTTGCTTTGAGCTATTATATACTTTATGACTACAAGCAGAAAATGTTTATACATTAGTAAGGTGGCTCTAGAAAGGAGGAGCAATTCTCAGTTTTTTGTTTGAACAAGAGAATCTACTTACTTTTCGCATTCTTCTTGTCCTTCTTTGCTGAATAGGTAATTTTGAAGTGCCTTGGCTTTGTTCATAAATATGAAATCTCCTGGTACAAATGTGGGAATCTTGGTTTTTCCATGGAGCCTGCTCGAAGGTTTGACCAACCTCTTCTTGACCGAGTTTTTCTTCGATGAGCTTTTCTCGGATGATTGAGCCATAGAATGTTCTCCTGATTCTTGCTGCAAGCTTGCCAGATACGGCATGCCTTTTTTTGAATTCAATGTCTACGTGTTCAATAAGTGTTGTTTTGATTTCATCAAATTCATGTCCCCACCCTGTAAGTGTGTTGTATTCCTTTAGTTGCTCCGGGTTATGGCTTAGAGAAAATTCATCAACTTCTTGCTTTTTTATCATTTTGTGTTTTAAGAAGTCTAAAGAGACGGTGCTAGAGGTGCCTTGTGGATTGTTTGTCGATCCTGATTCTTCTTGAAGAAGAACTTGTTGTTTCTTCTGCTCGGAAACCTGTTCTTGTGTAGTTGGTATGTTGTTGCATCTGTAATCCTATTTTAAAGTTGTGCCTATTTGTTCAAGTTGTTGTGTGCTCGGGATATTGCTGGTGATATTTTGCTCGTTAGTGTTTCCCATTGCCTGTTGACGTCGGTGTGGTATCTTGTTGTCTGATGGTGGTTGATCTGGTTCTATTGGTGGATCCTTTTCTTTGACGATGGCGTGGCTGCTGTCATGCATGAGCTCTTTGTGTACACTTCATATATCAATAACTTCTTGCTCTTGGGTGGTTGTTGTGTGCATGATATGATCCTTTGGCTCGGGATTTGGAGGAAACTCTTATAGTACGCAACATTTTGACTGTTGCATTTCTTTGTTTCCCATATCAACTTCATACTTCAGCATATCCGTTAGAATGAAAAAATAATAATAGAAAAAAACTTATTACTAGTTGGTAGTGTGACAAAAATGTAAGGTTTTGTTTCTGAAAAGACTAACTTGATGTACAGTTGATTAATGACAGTGTGGTATTTCCTTTGTGTTGACTGATTAGTTGATATAGAATTTTCTTCCTCAACTCTGGTACTTGTTCTGCCTCTAAGGCCACTGTTGTTCCATCTTTGAAGTGGTGCTTCACATTCATGTACATATAGAATGCGCAGTCCATTCTGCATGCAGATAAATGGTAGTAGTATGTTGCATTTGAGAAACGGGAAGAAGAGAAATGTTGGAGCAATGGTAGTAGCAATTGTTGTATTGAAAAAACGAAAATAACAAAATTACTTGAGGAATGGTAGTAGTGAATCTTGCATTGGAAAAAAATGAAAGAAATATTGGAAGTGCTTACGTGTCTTCTCCCTGAAGTGGCACCTCTAGTTTGACCTTTTTGAAATGGTCGATGCTTCTTTGTGAAAGCTGGAGCACTGTGCTTACGTGCTTCCAATTTTTTATTTATTTGTTGGTTACATTGTTGAAAAATTCTATTTTAGCTGGATATGTAGTTGAAGAGTCAAGTAGTTCAAAGCGTTGTTTTTCCATGTTAACTTTAATGGTGAAGTAATGTCTGATAGTTTCGTCTTTCTTAAACCTGCTCACTGAACACGGTAGAAGGAACTGCAAAACATAAAATAAAAAGAAAACATTTGAAAATCTTCTTAGATTTAGACATTATTTATCTGTCATGAAAGATAATTTTGCTTATCATACGTAATTGGATTTTGTTTTTGTAACAGCTGATCTCCTTACCATGTTATAATCTTGCAGTTTTTCTTCTTGTTCTATGTTCAAAAAATCTCTAAGCCTATGAGGTAGTATTTTTTTCTGACATGTTCTTGATCATTATTTTTGTAGCACATTGGATCTTCGTCGTCGTCTTCCTTTATTGAGTGTTGCTTGTTTTTCCATACATAGACAAACGGATTTTGTCAGTTTAGTTATAAACTGATATTCATCATTTTAAACGTGATTCTTTTGTAGTGATCTTTACTTACAGTGTTGCTTAACGATATAATTTTTCTTTCTGTGCCATTGAGTTCTTTTATCAAGATCATTAGCATGGGATCCATTGCTTCATTGCTCACTGGGTTACCGACTTTGAAGCTTTTGGCGACATGACCTAGATTGACATCGAACAGGTCTGTTACAATGAAAAGCTGATCCCTCGAAAGTATATTTGAAAAAATATTTTATTTTAAACATAATACAGTTAAAATTATTGTATGTAAGAATGTGTTGTGTGTTAGTTACATGAAATTACACTTGTTTATTTGTCCATGGCTTCCATACATCATTGTACAGGTCTTCGATGGCTTTGTTGACGGCATCACAATGTTTGCCGCATTTCTGCTTTGTTTCTATTGTCTTGCCTGCTTCAATTCTACAAGATATGTCCTGTCCAGTGTTGCCCCTTTCTTTTGCTCGTTCTTCTTATGGCGGCATGTGATGTTTTCCTTTTTCCATTGTAAATTCAAAGCTTTGTTCGTCAATACCGTTTTTTCTAATTTCTGCTGCATCCTCAATTGAGTCGTCTGTGCTTATCTTAGCGTCATGTTTCTGCTTGTCAACTGTCATGTCTTGCTGGTAGTCTTTTCCGTCTTGTTTTTCAGCCTCGGCCTGGTTGGCAGTAACCTCTTTGCCTGGAGGATCACCGTAAGACAGTGTAAGGTTTTCTTCGATAGTGACTAGTTCTGGTTCTTTTTATGAAATATCATATCGAAGTTCGTGTACAACAATGTGTTTGTTTGCTTCATTGACTGTATCTGTGTGGTTGCCTTCTTCGTGTTTCTGCATTATTGTCATTTAAAAAGCATTAAAATAATTTAATATGCTACTTTGTTATAATTATAGCTACTTTATATTTTCATAAAATCAGCTTACGAAACTTTACCTCCTCAGTGGTTGCTGCTGCTGTCGTCTCTGGTACTGTTCTCGTTATTGCTGCTGGCTGCTCTGCCCGTGCTTCGTTGAGTGGCGGTTTTTGGGCATCTTCTTGTTCTTTCTTTTGGAGTTCATTGTCGTTATCCTCATTTTTGTCTTGTAGCTTTTCAAAGGTAGAGGTGGTTAAGTGGGAGTGTATTTGAGGTTCCACGGAGCTATTTTATACTTTCATATGACCAGCTTATGCAAGTTCACCTTTTCAGTTGTTTTTGCTGCTGCTGTCTCTGCTGCCTGTTGTTTGGTGAGTGGAAATTTCGGGGCCTAGTCTACCGTTTGAAGAACATGTTGCCCTTCTTAGTGTCCTCCTCTTGCTCGTTGGCCTCTTCTGTCTGTGATGACAGGAAAATAGTGAAATGTCAAGTGCATATTTTTGAACTATAAGATGTTGATGAGATATTATGTGATTGTTCTACCTATTCTTTGTCGGGTGGGGTTTTTGGGCCCTCTATTCTTGTTCATTTTGTCGTTCATCGTCACCGTCCTTGTTTTTTTCTTTCAGCCGTTCAAACATAGATGTGGCAAAGTGGGAGTGCATTTGAGTGAACACAGAGGTAGTAGTTGGTAGTTTATAGTTGCAGATTGTGTAACTTTACCTTTTCAATTATAGATGGTGCTGCTGTGTCTGCTAGTCGTTGTTAGTTGAGTGAATATTCCGTGGCTTGTTCTTCAGTGGCATTTCTATATACTGTTTGAAGCACGTGTTCTCCTTGTTTATTGGCCTCCTCTGGTTGTGTTTGATGGTCTTGATTGATGGTGCTCTCTTGAGCTACTTGTGCTTGTGCCTGTTCTAACACAAGAAGTAATTAAAAAAATTGGTGCATTTCTGAGTGTGCAGTCGCATTTATTTTTTTATAAGACCTCTTTCTCTGCATTGGCAGGACTCTCTACTGCTAGAAATATGGCTTTTCCCTTGTTCGTGTTGTCCTCTTGTTTTTCATGTTGAATGTCTATGCCAGTGCTTTCATTTGCTTCCCTTTCATGTTTAATAAAAATAGAAATTATAGAATGAATTCATTTCTGTTTGAACTACATCGTACATGTGAACTTCATCGTTGCAACAGTATTTTTTTGTCATAGAAATAGGCTTTGTAACCTAACCTCTCCAGGAATTGTTGTTTGAAGTTCTCTGTGTTTTTGAGTTTCCTTTGTTTCTGCTGCTTGTTGATCTTCGAGATTAACGTCCTCATTTGTTTCCTGCATTTGTTCAGAGAAAATGGTTAGTTATCCCTTATAATCCTTGTATTGCGGCTGTAAGGGTGTATTAGGTTGTTTAGACATCATAAATGTTCTGAAAAGGGGTTATTGTTCTTGAATTTTACCTCTGTGTTGATGATTTGGTTGTCGATTGTTTCTTTGTCAGGTATAAAAGTCTTGAGTTTCTCATCGGCTTGGATGTCTTGAGCTTTGTCCTCTGTATTTGTGATGTTCATTTGCATTGTTGTGCCACTGGAAATATCTTGTACACATACTTCGCGTTCGATGACGCTTTTGCCTGTTTGGGGTTCATCATGTGGTTCAAGTTCAACACGGGTCGGTTCTTGGCCTTGCAGTGCTTGTGATACCTGGAGATCAAGCAATACGTGTTTGCGGTGTGTTTTTTCCAGCCATTATGTGTTTACGGTGTGGGGTGTAGTGGGCTATGGAGGTTTGCTGGTCTTCGTTGTTTTCTTCTTCTCCGATGTTTGTGATACTAATGGTTGATTGGGGCCCAGCTTCTTGCGTTTGGTTGTCCAGCTGTGGAGGTTTGTCAGTTAACTTATAACTCTATCCAGTTTTGAAGGGAAAAATGGATGTTCATACTGACCTGTTCACTACTTCTGATGTCGATCATATCTTGTGCTTGTGTTGGGGTAGTTGTTGTTGTAACATTCTCTACTATGCGGTTATTGACAACATCTTGCTGTTGGAGTTCATCTTGGACTGGCATGGTATTGGCACGTTCCTGAAAGTATTCAGACGGGTTTTCCAGTTCAGGTTTGAAAACAGGGCTTTGCATCTTGCATTACTATTAATTACCTGTTTCCGTCGCTTTATCTTTTTCTTGACAATGCCCATGTCCTTTGATTTTTTTTTTTCTCTTTCTCTCTTCTTCTTCTTCTTCTTCTTCTTCTTCTTCTTCTTCTTCTTCCTTCTTTCCTTTTCTCCTTTCTTCTGATTCTGTTCTGGCTACGTCTTCTTTTGTGCAATCACCATCGAGTAGTGTACTTGTGGCTGCTGCGTCTGCTTGCTCTAGCATCTGCAGGGTTGCCTCGTCTCCTAAATTCTTTCTGCAAACCATGTCCTAAAATTCTCTGTGTTGTTCGAAAGCTTCGATCAGGGACATTGTTCCTTTCACCAATGACTTCTTGGATTTTTTATCCAAATTCTTCTCTTGTTCGTTGCATTGGTGTTGAGCCCTGGTGGTTACTGTGGGTAACTGTTTTGCTTCATCCATCACTTTTTCCAACAGTTTCTTTATCATTTCGAATCATTCTTTTGATCCTGTGCTGGTGCTTGTGTCTGGTTCCCTGCTTGCACTGGTCCTGACACGTAGTTCGCGCTGGCGCTTTGGTGGAGGTGGTAGCAGTTTGGCCATGTGCCCGTCTTGATGTTGTTTACGATGCTGTGCTAGTACCAATTGTATTGAAGATGAAAGTGATATTGTGCTGGTATAGAAGATCCTATCTGCCGTTCCTTTCCATGTCTGCATTATTTTGGTATGATGGACTTGGTTAGAATGGAAACTATTTTTAAAAGTATGGATGGATATATGTAGCATCAGAGAGGAGTTATACATATATCTTGCCGAATTCATAGTTACCCGGTCGTGCTTTTCCGTCCCTTCTCATGCCTGCTCTAGCTATTTTTGCTAGGTCACTCTCTTTGAGATGGTTTGCTCGTGGTAATGAGGTCTTGTCCATTGTGTTGGCAATCTTCCGCGTTTCTTTGCTGTCAGTTGGCAGCAGCAGGGAGTCGAGGTACATGATTACTGGACCCTGTGCCAAACCATTGAGGTTCTTTTTGTTCTTTTCTTTCTGAGTCAATGTCGTGTGCTTCTGCCATTTCATGGCTCCTGCCTGAATGCTTTCGATGATTAGCTGTCAGAAATCCATATGTGCCATTTCTTCATACTTCATGTCCTTCACCATTATTGCTTGTTGGCTGAAGATAGCGGCTGTTGTTCCACACACAACGTTGTGGAAAAATATAAGGAAAACTATTTTAACTGATTTCCTGTTTGATTCTTTGTTATATAGTTCCACCAATTTTTCTAGCTTTTCAAATAGTTTTTTTGGCGGGAAATCTGTACGTTTGAAGCCAAGGTCTGACATCAGTTCTTTCATTGAAGTTTGGCAAGTCTGTGGCCTTGGTGCTGACTTTTGCGTGTCGTTTGGGTATCCAAAGACCTTGTGAATAGCTTCCTTGGTAATCTTGATTTTTTTTATTTTTGGTAGCATCACCAAAGGTTATTGTCATGCTTTCTGTTTCTAGATTGTCGTAGATGTGTGCTGCAAGCAGTCTGCAGATGGAGCCATTTATTTGCCAGTTTTCTATGCTGCCAAATCCTGCCTTCCTAACATCTTGCTTGTGACGTTCTTTAAGTAGTTTACATGCTTTCTTGACATGAGCGAATGCTGCCCCTGCCTTGATCACACATTTGTCTTGATTTGTTGATACTTCGTGTTCGTCAATTGTTGGTGCTGCCAATTCTTTTCCGCTTGTTTTTCTCCTCTTCATGTCCTTGTGGCTTGATTTGGGCTATTTCGGGAAAAAAGGGTTTTGTTAGAAATGGACGTTTGATTTTGAGTGTTGAATAGTGCCATTCAAAATTAGTACATAAGTGTGTTTTTACATTGTCCTCCTCTTTTGTGTGACTGTTGCGATCTTCGACATCATCATTGTCTATAGGAATGAAATCTGCATCATGTTGTTTCTCATCATTGGCATCATCGGTACCATCATCACCGTCGGCATCATCGTAGGCATCGTCTTGTTTTTCTTCTACCCTTGGCCGTTTGTTTTTCTTCTCTCTTTCACCTTGTTTCTTTGTGGCGGTTGGTGCTGTTGGTGGGAGTACCATTAGAGGTATTGGCTGATGCTGCAAGGTACTAGTGTCGATGATGTTTTCAACATTGTCCTTTTGCTTTTGCCTTTTTGCTCCAGGAGTAAAAACAGTGCTGGTATCTGATTTTCTCTTCTTTTTTCCTTGTTGCTAGATGTTTACTCCTATTGAGTCTGGTGTAAGTTACCATTTCTGTTGCAGCTGCTTTGTTCTTGATGTTTTGTTGTGTGTTCTTTTCCGATGAATGAGGAGAGATGATGTGTGTTTTTGCGATCTCAATATCATCGTCTTTGTGTCTTGCATAATAGTCAGGTAAGAAAAAGAGGATATAGTTTTGTTCGAAAAAAACTGATACATATTTAAAATATATATCTTCCACCATTATGCATAAGGAATGTGAAACTCTCAAAGGGACTTTTAGTTTCTTTTTCTTATTGGGTTAAAAATGCTAATTAATACTGTTACTGATTGAGCTAGTCAGGGGAGTTAAAGAGGAAGTGGAGTTAGCGTGAAGCATTTTCTTAAAAAATGCACACTCCAGGTGATATTTCATATTGGGAGCATTTTTCATTAAGCAGAGTGGAAGATTCAGTGGGTAAGATAAACTGTTTTCGAATTAAAAATAAGATAGTGTGCGAACATTTTTAATGTTTTCTATAAATAAATACATAAAAAATAAGATACTGCCAAGGACAGCAGTTAAGTTATTAATGTCTCTATGTAGTTGTTGGTAGATCGAAGTGGACACTTTGCTCAAACCTTTGACAGGAGCTTGCTGGATTCCATGCTCTTCTTGGGGGTCTTCGTCGGTACCTTGCTGGGTGTTAGGTTCTTCGTGAGGCTTTCTCGTTGCTGCATAAAAAATGGCTAGGTGTTTAGTAGTAGAGTTGAGTGTCCCAGAAAAAAAAACATTCGTTGTGTGGAAAAAAAATTGTAAGGATATAGAGAGGCACAGGTTGTTTCATGGTTGAAGCACAGCTACACCTACTCTTTCTTTACGGTTTTTCACACTAGAGGCACTTAATTTGAAAAACAGTTACAGTCAGGGGACATGGGATGTAGAAAAATCTTGTGTAATTATCAGGTTCTGGCCTATCAGGATGCTTGCGGTGTTTGGATCTATTGAGGTATTCTAGTTAGTATAGTGCGTTTAAGCACATATCGTCTGGCGAAAATTCCAGGGCGGAGAGCAGCAACATTTCTATTAAATATCATCTGTACGCTAGTTCAATTTGCTACACAAATTGATTTCGGGTATTGGTAAACTCGTTGACAGTGGTGGCTAGGGTTGCTGTCACCGAAAGTGAAAAAATCACTAAGATCTGTACCCGGCGGAATGGAATGGGATAGAATGATAATTACCTTCATTTAGTTGTGTGATGTTCGTCGCTTCCATCGGCTTAGTGTTTCGTTGCTCTTTTTTTGTTGCGATCTCCGACGCCGGTGTTGAAGTCCTCGCCGCCAGTTCCCTTAATCGGCGGTGTTCTCGGTGCTGTTGCGGACAGCACTTGATGGTCTGTATGTCGAAGCGGAGGGTGGTTGTCGAAGTGGATGGCTTTTGGATAACATGGTGGCGGTTGTCCGGTGACGCGAAGTCAACTTCGAATTTGTGATTGTGTGCGTAAGGAAGGAGGAGACCATGCGGTAGTGATGAGAGTTCGAGATTTACTGTGCGAGAGGGGTAGCATGAGTGTAGAATAGAGAGGGAGAGATAGAAACCATCGAGTCCTCTCTAATATTCAACCGTCCGTTTGAGCATCAAGATTCATGCTGCCTAGCTGGGTTTTTTTTGTTTGCTAGCATCTTAACAGCCAGTCGGTGGGACACTAGCATTTTTATTTTATATTAGTGCTGACACTGGCAGTGCGGAAGTGAAACCTCTCTACAGGCATGTGAGTGCAGGCATAGGAGGGCTCGGAAGTGCAGGTTCTACGGGCACATGCATGCAGGTCCAGGAGGCACAGAAGTGAATCTTGTACATGGTTTGGCATGGTGTTTTTCGAGACTAGTTTCGTATCTACACTTTGTGTGTACAAGAGTGTGGCAGCAGAGGTCCGAACACTCAATTAGAGACGCACAGTTGTGAAGTCTGTAAAGCCACAAACATTTGGCACCACCGGGCATGTAAGAGTCAAGGCAAGCGTCAGATGAGGCACATGTATGTGGGCACGGGGGCACGGCATTGCATGCCAGACAGGAACTGTCTCGTGGCTTCTCCAGGAACAGGGTATCAACCATGTTGTTACACAAGAGTGTGGTGGCAGAGGCATGTGTCAGAATTCTCGGTTACAGAGGCACGGTTGTGAAGTCTCAGGAGCCACGCGGCCGTGGCACCAGGACCATGTAAGAGTCATGGTGCCTGTCACGTTAGACACGTGCGTGCATGCACGGAAGGTACAAAAGTAAAGTCACCACGGGCACGTGTAGATGCATAGAAATGTGGTGGCAGAGGCATGGGTCTGTATACTTAGTTAGAGAACCACGACTGTGAAGTCACGTGGTTGTGTGACTATGAGGCATGTAAGAGTCACGGCCAGTGTCAGCTGAGGCACGTGTATGCGGGCACGGGGGCACGGCATTGCAGGCCAGATGGGAACTGTCTTGTAGATTCTCCAGGCATGGGGTATCAACCGTGTTGTTGCACAAGAGTGTGGTGGCAGAGGCATGTGTTAGAATGCTCGGTTACAGAGTCATGGTTTTGAAGTCTCGGGAGCCATGCGATCGTGGCACTAGGACCATGTAAGAGTCACGGTGCCTGTCACGTTAGGCACATGGGCGCATGCACGGAAGGTACAAAAGTAAAGTCACCACGGGCACGTGTAGATGCACAGAAATGTGGTGGAAGAGGCATGGGTCCATATACTTAGTTATAGAACCATGGATGTGAAGTCAAGTGGTTGTGTGACTATGAGGCATGTAAGAGTCACGACAAGTGTCAGCTGAGGCATGTGTATGTGGGCATAGGAGCCACATAATTGAAGGCCAGACGGGCACTGTCTCGTGGCTTCTCCAGGAACGGGGTATCAACCGTGTTGATGCACAAGAGTGTGGTGGCAGAGGCATGTGTCAGAATGCTCGGTTACAGAGGCACGGTTGTGAAGTGTCAGGAGCCCCGCGACCGTGGCGAGAGGACGTAAGAGCCACGGTGCCTGTCACGTTAGGCATGTAGGTGCATGAACGGAAGGTACAAAAGTAAAGTCACCACGGGCACATGTGGACGCACAGAAATGTGGTGTCAGAGGCATGGGTCAGTATACTTAGTTAGAGAACCACAGCTGTGAAGTCATGTGGTTGTGTGACTATGGGGCATGTAAGAGTCACGACAAGTGTCATCTGAGGCATGTGTTTGTGGGCACATGAGGCACGGAATTGAAGGTCATACGGGCACTGTCTCGTGGCTTCTCCAATCACGGGGTATCAACCATGTTGTTGCACAAGAGTGTGGTGGCAGAGGCATGTGTCAGAATGCTCGGTTACAGAGGCATGGTTGTGAAATCTCAGCAGCCACGCAGCCATGGCACCAGGACCACGTAAGAGTCACGGTGCCTATCACGTTAGGCACGTGGGTGCATGAATGGATGGTACTAAAGTAAAGTCACCACGGGCACGTGTAGATGCACAGAAATGTGGTGGCAGAGGCATGGGTCCATGTACTTAGTTAGAGAACCACGACTATGAATTCACGTGGTTGTGTGACAATGGGGCATGTACGAGTCACGTCAAGTGTCAGCTGAGGCACGTGTATGTGGGAACGGAGGGCATGGCATTGCAGGATAGATGGGCACTGTCTCGTGGATTCTCCAGGCACGGGGTATCAACCGTGTTGTTGCACAAGAGTGTGGTGGCAGAGGCATGTGTCAGAATGCTCGGTTACGGAGGCACGATTGTGAAGTCTCAGGAGCCACGTGGCCGTGGCACCAGGACCATGTAAGAGTCACGTTGCCTGTCACGTTAGGCATGTGGTTTCTGCACCGAAGGTACAAAAGTAAAGTCACCACAGGCACGTGTAGATGCACAGAAATGTGGTGGCAGAAGCATGGGTCCGTATACTTAGTTATAGAACCACAGCTGTGAAGTCACGTGGTTGTGTGACTATGAGGCATATAAGAGTCACGGCAAGTGTCAGCTAAGGGATGTGTATGCGGGCACAGGAGCCACGAAATTGAAGGCCACACGGGCACTGTCTCGTGGTTGCTCCAGGCACGGGGTATCAACCGTGTTGATGCACAAGAGTGTGGTGGCAGAGGCATGTGTCAGAATGCTCAGTTACAGAGGCACAGTTGTGAAGTCTTAGGAGCCCCGCGGTTGTGGCACGAGGACCACGTAAGAGTCACGGTGCCTGTCACGTTAGGCATGTGGGTGCATGCCCGGAAGGTACAAAAGTAAAGTCACCACGGGCACATGTAGATGCACGGAAATGTGGTGTCAGAGGCATCGGTCCGTATACTTAGTTAGAGAACCACAGCTGTGAAGTCGCGTGGTTGTGTGACTATGGGGCATGTAAGAGTTACGATAAGTGTCAGCTGAGGCATGTGTTTGTGGGCATCGGAGGCACGGATTTGAAGGCCATACAAGCACTGTCTCGTGGCTTCTCCAGGCATGGGGTATCAACCATGTTGTTGCACAAGAGTGTGGTGGCAGAGGCATGTGTCAGAATGCTCGATTATAGAGGCACGGTTGTGAAGTCTCAGGAGCCATGCAGTCCTGGCACCAGGACGACGTAAGAGTCACGGTGCCTATCACATTAGGCTCGTGGGTGCATGCATGGAAGGTACAAACATAAAGTCACCACGGGCACGTGTAGATGCACAGAAATGTTGTGGCAGAGGCATGGGTCCGTATACTTAGTTAGAGAACCCCGGCTGTGAAGTCACATGGTTGTGTGACTATGGGGCATGTAAGAGTCACGACAAGTGTCACCCGAGGCATGTGTTTGTGGGCACATGAGGCACGGAATTGAAGGAATGCTCGGTTACAGAGGCACGGTTGTGAAGTCTCAAGAGCCGTGCGGCCGTTGCACCAGGACCACGTCAGAGTCACGGTGCCTGTCACGTTAGGCACGTGGGTGCAAGCACGAAAGGTGCAAAAGTAAAGTGACCAGGAGCACGTACGTGGACTATGTAAATGCACACAAACTGCATGTGCACGCAGGGACGTGGGGCACATGCATGGGATTGAATATGGGGCACGTAAGACACGACAAGTGTCACCTAAGGCACGTGTATGTGGGCACGGGGGGCACAGCATTGCAGGCCAGACGGGCACGGACTTGCTGGTTCTCGAGGCACGGGGTATCAACCCTGTGGATTGATATGTCTCCAACGTATCTATAATTATTTATTGTTCCATGCTATTGTTTATGAAGTCATGGATGTTTAATGGGCTTTATCATTCACTTTTATATCATTTTTGGGACTAACATACTAACCCAAAGGCCCAGTCCAGATTGCTGTTTTTTTGCCTATTTCAGGGTTTTGCAGAAAAGTAATATAAAATGGAGTCCAGACGGAATAAAACCTTCGCAGGAGATATTTTTGGAGGAAATCACGCACGAAAGACTTTGGGGCCAAGCCAGAGTACAGAGGGCCCACCCTCGAGGGTGGGGGCGCGCCCCCTTCCCATGGCGCGCCCCCTGCATCGAGGGCAACCCCTATGGCCCCTGGTGCCCCTCTTCTTGCTATATATCCCTACGTACCTCAGAAACTCCATACGCAGAGAGAAAAACCTAATTCCACCGCCGTAGCTGCTGTTCCCGTGGAGATCCCATCTTGGAGCCTGTTCCGGGTGGGGGATCCATCACGGAGGCCTTCATCATCATCATCATCATCATCGCCCTCACCATGAGTTGTGAGTAGTTTACCACAAACCTTCGAGTCCATAGCTAGTATCTAGATGGCTTCTTCTCACTCTCTGGATGTTAATACAAAGTTCTCCTCGGTCTTCAAGGAGATCTATTCGATGTAATCTCTTTTTGCGGTGTGTTTGTCGAGATCCGATGAATTGTGAGTTTATGATCAAGGTTATTTATGAAAGATATTTGCTTCTTCTCTGAACTTTTTATGTGTGCTCATAATATCCTTGCGAGTCTCTTCGAATTATTAGTTTGGTTTGGCCTACTAGATCTATAGTTCTTGCAATGGGAGAAGTGCTTGGCTTTGGGTTCAATCTTGTGGTGACCTTTCCCAGTGACAGTAGGGGCAGCAAGGCACGTATTGTATTGTTGCCGTCGAGGATAAAAATAAGGGGTTTTCATCATATTGCTTGAGTTTATCCCTCTACATCATGTCATCTTGCTTAAGGCGTTACTCTGTTTGTATGAACTCAATACACTAGATGCATGCTGGATAGCGGTCGATGTGTGGAGTAATATTAGTAGATGCAGGAAGGAGTCGGTCTACTTGTCTCGGACGTGATGCCTATATACAATGATCATGCCTAGATAGTCTCATAATTAATCGCTTTTCTATCAATTGCTCGACAGTAATTTGTTTACCCGCCGTAGAATATCGCTATCATGAGAGAAGCCACTAGAGAAAACTATGGCCCCCGGGTCTATTCTCAACATATCAATCTACATCTACTTTACTTTTACCGCTTTCATTTGTTGTTTTATTAAACTAAAAAATACCAAAAATATTATCTATCATCTCTATCAGATCTCACTATCGTAAGTGACCGTAAAGGGATTGACAACCCCTTATCGCGTTGGCTGCGGAGTTCTTATTTGTTTGTGCAGGTGCGAGGGACTGGCGCGTGGTCTCCTACTAGATTGATACCTTGGTTCTCAAAAACTAAGGGAAATACTTACGCTACTGTGTTGCATCTCCCTTTCCTCTTCGAGGGAATACAACGCAAGCTCAAGAGGTAGGAAGAAGAATTTCTGGCGCCGTCGCCGGGGAAACTCACGCCAAGTCAAGTCAAGATCTACCATCCCGTCAACTAGCCAATTTCTTTCGCCATTGCCGGGGATACTTACGCAAAAGTCATATACCAAGTACCTATCACAAACCCTTATCCTTCGCATTACAATTATTTGCCTCTCATTTTCCTCTCCCCCACTTCACCTTTGCCGTTTTATTCGCCCTTCTTCCGCCGTGTGTTTCTCTTTCGCTTGCTTCTTGTTTGCTTGTGTGTGTTGCTTGTTTGCCTGTCATTATAGCTAGCCCCTTATCTGCTCCTTCGTCTCCCGAGTTTGAAGTACTTCTCTTCAAGCAAAGTCAAGGAGAAAACTTAAAAGATGCTTGTTTTAGAATGATTGAATCTTATTGTAAGTGCACCTTAGAAGTGAATTTTAGAATCTTGCTTCGCAATTTTTATGTTGGATTGAATATGTCTCATAGACAACTCTTGGATTGCATTGCCAAAGGAAATTTTATCGAAGTTAATCCTAGTTTCGCGCATGAAATTATAGAGGGAATAGTGGGAACACTACCTCCCCAAAAAGAGTCAAACTCAACCCCGGAAGGGATGCAAGTTTTTGAGAAAATTTGCGAAGTAACGAAAATATTACAAAAATCTCTTGAACCTCTTAAGAGTGTTAGTGGGAATCTCCACCGCATGAATATGTTGATTACCCTTTGCAATAAGTGGTTGGATGCTTTAGATCTTAAGATTTGTAAATATGAAGGGAAACGCAAAGAACCTCCCGGATTCGAGCTCGAGACCATAAAAAGGGTAAAGACCAAAGATGGCAATACCTAGATCTATCTTGTATCGTGCCTAGCTAGGGGCGTAAAACGATAGCGCTTGTTGCGAGGCAACCCAATTTTTTGTTTTTTGTTTTTGTTGCTGTTAGGGAATAAATATTGCATCTAGCCTCTGATTAGATGTGTTTTCATGTTTTGTTTACTGTTTGCGCCAAGTAGAACCTTTGATAAGACTTGTGTGAAGTCTATTTGATCTTGCTGTGAAAAACACAATCGTTAGCGCTTGCTAAACTAGACTTCAGATTTTACTGGAGCTTGATTTTTAGTTGATTCTTTTTGCTGCTGATTGGTAGACAAATGTCGCAAATTTACGAATTTAGTTTTAATTTTTTGGAGTTCCAGAAGTAGGCGAACGCAGCAGATTACTACATACTGTTCTGTTTTTGACAGATTCTGTTTTTCGTGTGTTGTTTAATTATTCCGATGCATCTATGAGTAATATTGGAGGATATGAACCATAGAGAACTTGGAGTATAGTAGGTTTAACACCAATATAAACAATTAATGAATTCCTTGCTGTACCTTTGAGTGGTAGTTTGCTTTCTCTTACTAACGGAGGTCACGAGAATTTTTGTCTAAGTTTTTTGTTGTGAAGTTTTCAAGTTTTGAGTATTGCTTTGATGGACTATGGAACAAGGAGTGGCAAAGTCCTAAGCTTGGGGATGCCCATGGCACCCCAAGTAAATTCAAGATAATCAAAAGCCTAAGCTTGGGGATTCCCCGGGAAGGCATCCCCTCTTTCGTCTTCATCTATCGGTAACTATACTTGGAGCTATACTTTTATTCGCAACATGCTATGTGTTTTGCTTGGAGCGTCTTGTATGATTTGAGTCTTTGCTTGTTAGTTTTCCACAATCATACTTGCTGGACACACCTATTTGATAGAGTCAAATATGGCCTAGAAATTATTAGAACACTCTATGTGCTTCACTTATATCTTTTGAGTTGAATAGTTTTTGCTCTAGTGCTTCACTATTATCTTTTAGAGCACGGTGGTTGTAATATTTTGTAGAAATTGTTGAACTCTCATGCTTCACTTATATCTATTTGAGAGTCTATCAAAACAGCATGGTAAAGTGTTTATGCTAAAGAAACTAGTCTTCACATGATAAACATCCAATGTCAATGTAGTAAAAAAATTCACATCAAGTGCATTGAATAGAAAGAGATGCTGGATGCTTGATAATTGTTTTGAGATATGAGGATAGTGATATTTGAGTTGTGCTAGTAAAGTAATTATGAAATTGAGAAATATTTGTGTTAAGGTTGGTGATTCCCGTAGCATGCATGTATGGTGAACCGTTATGTGACTAAGTTAAAGCATGAGGTATTTGTAGAGTGTCAACCTTTGTGTGGAGGTCGGGGGCGCGCGATGGTTAACTCCTACCAACCTCCCCCCTAGGGGCATGCGTTGATTGCTTTGTTTTGATGACTCGTAGATTTTTGCAATAAGTATATGAGTTCTTATGACTAATGTTGAGTCCATGGATTATACGCACTCTCACCCTTCCACCATTGCTAGCCTCTCTTGTACCGCGCAACTTTCGGCGGTGCCATAAACCCACTATATATCCTTCCTCAAAACAGCCACCATATTGTTCCTCAAAACAGCCACCATACCCTAGCTATCATAGCATTTCCATAGCCATTCCGAGATATATTGCCATCCAACTTTCCACCGTTCCGTTTATGACACGCATCATATTGTCATATTGCCATTGCATGATCATGTAGTTGACATCGTATTTGTGGCAAGGCCACCATGCATAATTTGTATACATGTCACTCTTGTTTCATTGCACACACCGGTACACCTCCGGAGGCATTCATATAGAGTCATACTTTGTCGTTGTAGTATCGAGTTGTAATCTTGTGATGTAATGAAAGTGTGATGATCATCATTTATAGAGCATTGTCCCATGGGAGAAAAGGCTGAATCTATAAAGCCCCTCCGCAAAATAAAAAGAGAAAAAAAGAGAAGGCCAAAGAAAAGAAAAATAAAGGCCCAAAAAAAAGAAAAAAAGAAAAAAAGGGACAATTGCTACTATCTTTTTCCACACTTGCGCTTCAAAGTAGCACCATGTTCTTCATTGTAGAGAGTCTCATGCTTAGTCACTTTCATATACTAGTGGGAATTTTCATTATAGAACGTGGCTTGTATATTCCAACGATGGGCTTCCTCAAATGCCCTAGATCTTCGTGAGCAAGCAAGTTGGATGCACACCCACTAGTTTCTTTTGTTGAGCTTTCATTCATATTTAACTCTCGTGCATCCGTTGCATGGCAATCCCTACTCACTCACATTGATATCTACTGATGGTCATCTCCATAGCCCGTTTATACGCATAGTCGATGTGAGACTACCTCCCTCTTTTTGTCTTCTCCACAACCACTTCTATTCCACCCATAGTGCTATATCCATGCTCACGCTCATGTATTGCGTGAAAGTTGAAAGGTTTGAAAAGATCGAGCATGAAAACAAATGCTTGGCTAAAATCGGGGTTGTGCATGATATGAATATTTTGTGTGATAACAAGGGAGCATAGCCAACACTATATGATTTTGTAGGGATAACTTTCTTTAGCCATAGTATTTTGAGAAGATGTGATTGCTTTGTTAGTATTGCTCGAAGTATTGTTATTTCTTATGTCAATATAGACTTTTATCTTGAATCTTTCAGATCTGAACATTCATGCCACAATTAAGAGAATTACATTGAAAAACTATATTGGTTAGCATTCCACATCAAAAATTCTTTCTTTATCATTTACCTACTCGAGGACGAGCATGAATTAAGCTTGGGGATGCTTGATACGTCTCCAACGTATCTATAATTTTTGATTGTTCCATGCTATTATTTATGAAGTCTTGGATGTTTAATTGGCTTTATCATTCACTTCTATATCATTTTTGGGACTAACCTACTAACCCAAAGGCCCAGTCCACATTGCTGTTTTTTTGCCTATTTTAGGGTTTTGCAGAAAAGGAATATCAAACGGAGTCCAAACGGAATAAAACCTTCGCAGGAGATATTTTTGGAGGAAATCACGCACGAAAGACTTCGGGGCCAAGCCAGAGGATAGAGGGCCCACCCTCGAGGGTGGGGGCGCGCCCCCCTTCCTAGGGCGCACCCCCTGCCTTGAGGGCAGCCCCTGTGGCCCCCAGTGCCCCTCTTCTTCCTATATATACCTACGTACCCCAGAAACTCCACACGCAGAGAGAAAACCCTAATTCCACCGCCGTAGCTGCTGTTCCCATGGAGATCCCATCTTGGAGCCTGTTCCGGGAGGGGGATCCATCACGGAGGACTTCATCATCATCATCATCATCGCCCTCACCATGAGTTGTGAGTAGTTTACCACAGACCTTCGGGTCTATAGCTAGTATCTAGATGGCTTCTTCTCTCTCTCTAGATCTCAATACAAAGTTCTCCTCGGTCTTCGAGGAGATATATTCGATGTAATCTCTTTTTGCGGTGTGTTTGTCGAGATCCGATGAATTGTGAGTTTATGATCAAGGTTATCTATGAAAGATATTTGGTTCTTCTCTGAACTTTTTATGTGTGCTCATAATATCCTTACAAGTCTCTTCGAATTATTGGCTTGGTTTGGCCTACTAGATCTATAGTTCTTGCAATGGGAGAAGTGCTTGGCTTTGGGTTCATTCTTGCGGTGTCCTTTCCCAGTGACAGTAGGGGCAGCAAGGCACGTATTGTGTTGTTGCCATCGAGGATAAAAAGATGGAGTTTTCGTCATATTGCTTGAGTTTATCCCTCAACATCATGTCATCTTGCTTAAGGCGTTACTCTGTTCATATGAACTCAATACACTAGATGCATTTTGGATAGCGGTCGATGTGTGGAGTAATAGTAGTAGATGCAGGCAGGAGTCGGTCTACTTGTCTCTGATGTGATGCCTATATACAATGATCATGCCTAGATAGTCTGAAAATTATTCGATTTTCTATCAATTGCTCGACAGTAATTTGTTTACCCGCCGTAGAATATCGCTATCATGAGAGAAGCCACTAGAGAAAACTATGGCCCCCGGGTCTATTCTCAACATATTAATCTACATCTACTTTACTTTTACCACTTTCATTTGCTATTTTATTAAACTAAAAAATACCAAAAATATTATCTATCATCTCTTTCAGATCTCACTATCGTAAGTGACCGTATCGCGTTGGCTGCGAAGTTCTTATTTGTTTGTGCATGTGCGAGGGACTGGCGCGTGGTCTCCTACTGGATTGATACCTTGGTTCTCAAAAACTGAGAGAAATACTTATCCTACTTTGCTGCATCTCTCTTTCCTCTTTGAGGGAATACAACGCAAGCTCAAGAGGTAGCATGGATGCCCAAGATTGCGGTGGCAGAGGCATGTGTCAGAATGCTCGGTTACGAAGGCACGGTTGGGAAGTCTCAGGAGCCACGTGGCCGTCGCACCAGGACCATGTAAGCGTCACGGTGCCTGTTACGTTAGGCAGGTGGGTGCAGGCACAGAAGGTGCAAAAGTAAAGTCACCACGGGCACGTACATGGACTATCTAAATGCACAAAAACTGCATGTGCACGCAGGGACGTGGGGCAGACGCATGGGAGTTACTATGGGGCATGTAAGATTCACGGCAAGCGTCCCATGAGGCACGTGTATATGGGCACGGGGGGCACGGCATTGCAGGCTAGACGGGCACGGACTTGCTACATCCCAAGGCATGGGGTATGATGTCTACTATGCAACCTTCTTCTTGTAGACGTTGTTGGGCCTCCAAGTGCAGAGGTTTGTAGGACAGTAGCTAATTTCCCTCAAGTGGATGACCTAAGGTTTAGCAATCTGTGGGAGGCGTAGGATAAAGATGGTCCCTCTCAAACAACCCTACACCCAAATAACAAAGAGTCTCTTGTGTCCCCAACACACCCAATATAATGGTAAATTGTATAGGTGCACTAGTTCGGCGAAGAGATGGTGATACAAGTGCAATATGGATGGTAGATATTGGTTTTTTAACCTGAAAATATAAAAACAGCAAGGTAACTAATGATAAAAGTGAGCACAAACGGTATTGCAATGATTCGAAACAATGCCTAGGGTTCATACTTTCACTAGTGCAAGTTCTATCAACAAGGATAACATAATTAGATCATATAACAATCCCTCAACATGCAACACAGAGTCACTCCAAAGTCACTAATAGCGGAGAACAAACGAAGAGATTATTGTAGGGTACGAAACCACCCCAAAGTTATTCTTTCTGATCGATCTATTCAAGAGTCCGTAGTAAAATAACACAAAGCTATTATTTCCGTTCGATCTATCCTAGAGTTCATACTAGAATAACACATTAAGACACATATCAACCAAAACCCTAATGTCACCTAGATACTCCATTGTCACCTCAAGTATCCGTGGGCATGATTATACGATATGCATCACACAATCTCAGATTCATCTATTCAACCAACACAAAGAACTTCAAAGAGTGCCCCAAAGTTTCGACCGGAGAGTCAAGATAAGAACGTGTGCCAACACCTATGCATAAGTTCAAAAGGTCACTAAACCCGCATGTTGATCACCAAAACAAACATGAAGTAGATCACATGAATATCCCATTGTCACCACAGATAAGCACATGCAATACATACATCAAGTGTTCACAAATCGTTAAAGACTAAACCCGATAAGATAACTTCAAAGGGAAAACTCAATCCATTACAAGAGAGTAGAGGGGGAGAAACATCATAAGATCAAACTATAGTAGCAAAGCTCGCGGTACATCAAGATCATGCCAAATCAAGAACACGAGAGAGAAAGAGAGAGAGAGAGAGAGAGAGAGAGAGAGAGAGAGAGAGAGAGAGAGAGAGAGAGAGAGAGATCAAACACATAGCTACTGGTACATACCCTCAGCCTCGAGGGTGAACTACTCCCTCCTCATCATCGAGAGCGCTCGGACGATGAAGATGGCCACCGGTGATGGATCCCCCCTCCGGCAGGGTGCCGGAATAGGGCCCCGATTGGTTTTTGGTGTCTATAGAGGGTTGCGGTGGCAGAACTCCCGATCTAGGTTTCTTTTTGGGGGTTTCTGTATTTATAGGAATTTTTTTGCGTAAGTCTCATGTCAGGGGGTCCTCGAGTCGTCCACGAGATAGGGGGCATGCCCAGCGGGGTAGGGCTCGCCCTCCACCCTCGTGGATGGCTCGGGACTCTTCTGGACCAACTCTTGTACTCCGGGGGCTTCTTTTGGTCCATAAAAATCATCAAAAATTGGCACGTCATTTGGACTCCGTTTGGTATTCCTTTTCTATAAAACTAAAAAACAAGGAAAAAAATAGAAACAGGCACTTGGCTCTAGGTTAATAGGTTAGTCCCAAAAATCATATAAAATTGCATATAAATGCATATAAAACATCCAAGATGGATAATATAATAGCATGGAACAATAAAAAATTATAGATACGTTGGAGACATATCAAGCATCCCCAAGCTTAATTCCTACTCGTCCTCGAGTAGGTAAATGATAAAAACAGAATTTTTGATGTGGAATGCTACCTAACATAATTATCAATGTAATTTTCTTTATTGTGGCATGAATGTTCGGATCTGAAAGATTCAAGACAAAAGTTTAATATTGACATAAAAATAATAATACTTCAAGCATACTAACAAAGTAATCATGTCTTGTCAAAATAACATGGACAAAGAAAGTTGATCCCTACAAAATCATATAGTTTGGCTATGCTCCATCTTCGTCAGACAAAATATTCAAATCATGCACAACCCTGGCTTCAGCCAAGCAATTGCTTCATACTTTAGTATTCTCAAACTTTTTCCACTTTCACGCAAGACATGAGTGTGAGCCATGGACATTGCACTATAGGTGGAATAGAGTGGTGGTTGTGGAGAAGACAAAAAGAGGAAGATGGTCTCATATCAACTAGGTGTATTAATGGGCTATGGAGATTCCCAACAACAGATATCAATGTGAGTGAGTAGGCATTGCCATGCAACGGATGCACTAAAGTTATAAATGTATGAAAGCTCAACAAAAGAAACTAAGTGGGTGTGCATCCAACTTGCTAGCTCACGAAGAACCAGGGCATTTTGAGGAAGCCCGTCGTTGGAATATACAAGCCAAGTTCTAGAACGAATATTCCCACTAGTATATGAAAGTGACAAAATGAGGGACTCTCTATCATGAAGATCATGGTGCTACTCTGAAGCACGAGTGTGGAAAAATATAGTAACATTGTCCCTTCTCTCTTTTTCTCTCATTTTTTTCATTTTTTTATTTTGGGCTCTTTGACCTCTTTTTTTGTGGGCTTTTTTGGCCTCGTTTTTTTATTTGGGCTTCATTGGCCTCTTTTATTTTTAATAACCTCATATGGGACAATGTTCTAATAATGATGATCATCACACTTTTATTTACTTACAACTCGATATTACAACTCGATACTAGAACAAAATATGACTCTATTTGAATGCCTCCGGCGGTGTACCGGGATGTGCACTGAATCAAGAGTGACATGTATGAAAAATTATGAATGGTGACTTTACCACAAACACGATGTCAACTACATGATCATGCAAGGCAATATGACAATGATGGAGCGTGTCATACTAAACGAAATGGTGGAAAGTTGCATGGAAATATATCTCGGAATGGCTATGGAAATGCCATAATAGGTAGGTATGGTGGTTGTTTTGAGGAAGCTATGTGGTGGGTTTATGGTACCGGCAAAAGTTGTGCGGTACTAGAGAGGCTAGCAACGGTGGAAGCGTGAGAGTGTGTATAATCCATGGACTCAACATTAGTCACAAAGAACTCACATACTTATTGCAAACATCTACAAGTCATCAAAAACAAGCACTATGCGCATGCTCCTAGGGGAAGGGTTGGTAGGAGTTAACCATCGCGCGATCCCGACCTCCACACACAAGGAATACAATCAAAGAAAGACCTCATACTTCAAATTTGTTACACAATGGTTACCATACGTGCATGCTGCGGGGCTTGCAAACCTCAACACAAGTATTTCTCAAATTCACAATTACTCTACTAGCATGACTCTAATATCACCATCCACATATCTCAAAACAATCATCAAGCATCAAACTTCTCATAGTATTCAATGCACTTTATATGAAAGTTTTTTATTATACCCATCTTGGATGCCCATCATATTAGGACTAAATTCATAACCAAAGAAATTACCATACTTTTCTAAAAGACTCTCAAATAATATAAGTGAAGCATGAGAGTTCATCTATTTCTTCAAAATAAAACCACTGTCGTGCTCTAAAAGATATAATTGAAGTACTAGAGCAAATGACAAACTACTCCAAAAGATATAAGTGAAGATCAATGAGTAGTCGAATAATTATGTAACTATGTGAAGACTCTCTAACATTTAAGAATTTAAGATCTTGGGATATTATTCAAACAGAAAGCAAAACAAAATAAAATAAATTGACGCTCCAAGCAAAACACATATCATGTGGTGAATAAAAATATAGCCTCAAGTAAAGTTTCCGATAGACGAAGACAAAAGAGGGGATGCCTTCCCGGGGCATCCCCAAGCTTAGGCTCTTGGTTGTCCTTGAATATTACCTTGGGGTGCCTTGGTCATCCCCAAGCTTAGGCTCTTGCCACTCCTTATTCCATAGTACATCGAATCTTTACCCAAAACTTGAAAACTTCACAACACAAAACTCAACAAAAAACTTGTAAGCTCTATTAGTATAAGAAAATAAATCACCACTTTTGGTACTGTTGTGAACTCATTCTAAATTCAAATTCGTGTAATATCTACTGTATTCCAACTTCTCTATGGTTCATACCCCTCTGATATTACTCATAGATTCATCAAAATAAGCAAACAACGCATAGAAAACAGAATCTGTCAAAAAGAGAACAGTCTGTAGCAATGTGTAACTTTCGAATACTTCTTTAACTCTAAAAATTCTGAAATAAATTGGTGGACGTGCGGAATTTGTATGTTAATCATCTCCAAAAAGAATCAACCAAAAAGAACTCTCCAGTAAAAAAAACGGCGGCTAATCTCGTGAGCGCAAAAGTTTCTATTTTTTACAGCAAGATCGCAAAGACTTCACCCAAGTCTTCCCAAAGGTTCTACTTGGCACCTTATTGAAACAAAAGCTATAAAACATGATTACTACATTAGCTTAATCATGTTAACACACAAAAACAATACGGGTAAATATTGGGTTGTCTCCCAACAAGCACTTTTCTTTAATGCCTTTCTAGCTAGGCATGATGATGACAATGATGCTCACATAAAAGATAAGAATTGAAATATAGCGGGAGCATCATGAAGCATATGACTAGCACGTTTATTCCTAACCCACTTCCTATGCATAGGTATTTTGTGACCAAACAACTTATGGGAGCAAGAATCAACTAGCATAGGAAGGCAAAGCAAGCATAACTTCAAGATTTTCAACAAATAGAGAGGAAACTTGATATTATTACAATTCCTACAAGCATATATTCCTCCCTCATAAAAAAATTTAGCAGCATCATGAATGAATTCAACAATGTAACCATCATATAAAGCATTCTTTTCATGATCCCCAAGCATATAAATTTTATTACTCTCCACATAAGCGAATTTCTTCTCATGAATAATAGTGGGAGCAAACTCAACAAAATAATTATCATGTGAGGCATAATCCAATAGAAAACTAAAATCATGATCAAAAGTTTCATGGTTATCATTATTATTAATAGCATACAAGTCATCACAATAATCATCACAATAATCATCATAGATATTAACTTTGTTCTCATAATCAATTGGAAAGTCTTCCGAAATAGTGGATTCATCACTAAATAAAGTCATGACCTCTCCAAATCCACTTTCATAATTATCACAATCATCATAAATAGGAGGCCTGCTATCATCATAATAAATGTGCACATCAAAACTTGGGGGACAAAAAATATCATCTTCATTAAACGTAGCATCCCCAAGCTTGTGGCTTTGCATATCATTAGCATCATGGATATTCAAAGAATTCTCACTAACAACATTGCAATCATGCTCATCATTCAAAGATTTAATGCCAAAAAAATTAATGCATTCTTCTCCTAGTACTTGGGCACAATTTTCCTTTCCATCATTTTCACGAAAGACATTAAAAAGATGAAGCATATGAGGCACCCTCAATTACATTTTTTGTAGTTTTCTTTTATAAACTAAACTAGTGATAAAACAAGAAACTAAAAGATTCCATTGCAAGATCTAAAGATATACCTTCAAGCACTCACCTCCCTGGTAACGGCGTCAGAAAAGAGCTTCGTTGACGGGATGTGAGTGTCGCTTACCTAGCCTCCCCGGCAACGGCGCCAGAAAAGAGCTTGATGTCTACTACGCAACCTTCTTCTTGTAGACGTTGTTGGGCCTCCAAGTGCAGAGGTTTGTAGGAAAGTAGCAAATTTCCATCAAGTGGATGACCTAAGGTTTATCAATCCGTGGGAGGCATAGGATAAAGATGGTCTCTCTTAAACAACCCTGCAACCAAATAACAAAGAGTCTCTTGTGTCCCCAATACACCCAATACAATGGTAAATTGTATAGGTGCACTAGTTCGGCGAAGAGATGGTGATACAAGTGCAATATGGATGGTAGATATAGGTTTTTGTAATCTGAAAATATAAAAACAGCAAGGTAACTAATGATAAAAGTGAGCACAAACAGTATTTCAATGCTTCGAAACAAGGCCTAGGGTTCATACTTTCACTAGTGCAAGTTCTCTCAACAAGGATAACATAATTAGATCATATAACAATCCCTCAACATGCAATAAAGAGTCACTCCAGAGTCACTAATAGCATAGAACAAATGAAGAGATTATTGTAGGGTACGCAACCACCTCAAAGTTATTATTTCTGATCGATCTATTCAAGAGTCCGTAGTAAAATAACACGAAGCTATTCTTTCCGTTCGATCTATCCTAGAGTTCGTACTAGAATAACACCTTAAGACACACATCAACCAAAACCCTAATGTCACCTAGATACTCCATTGTCACCTCAAGTATCTGTGGGCATGATTATACGATATGCATCACACAATCTTAGATTCATCTATTCAACCAACACAAAGAACTCAAAGAGTGCCCCAAAGTTTCTACCAGAGAGTCAAGAAGAAAACGTATGCCAACCCCTATGCATAAGTTCACAAGGTCGCTGAACCCGCAAGTTGATCACCAAAACATACATCAAGTAGATCACATGAATATCCCATTGTCACCACAGATAAGCACATGCAAGACATACATCAAGTGTTCTCAAATCCTTAAAGACTCAATCCGATAAGATAACTTCAAAGGGAAAACTCAATCCACTACAAGAGAGTAGAGGGGGAGAAACATCATAAGATCCAACTATAGTAGCAAAGCTCGCGGTACATCAAGATCATGCCAAATCAAGAACACGAGAGAGAGAGAGAGATCAAACACATAGCTACTGGTGCATACCCTCAGCCTCGAGGGTGAACTACTCCCTCCTCGTCATGGAGAGCGATGGGATGATGAAGATGGTCATCGGTGACGGATCACCCCTCTGCCAGGGTGCCGGAATAGGGGCCCGATTGGTTTTTGGTGTCTACATAGGTATGCGGCTGCAGAACTCATGATCTAGGTTTCTTTTTGGGGGTTTCTATATTTATAGGATTTTTTGGCATACGTCTCACGTCAGGCAGGCCTCTAAGTCGTCCACGAGATAGGGGGGCACACCCGCGGGGGTAGGGCTCGCCCTCCACCCTCGTCGATGGCTCGGGACTCTTTTGGCCCAACTGTTTGACTCCGGGGGCTTCTTTTGGTCCATAAAAAATCATCAAAAATTGGCACTGTCAGCGTCCTGGGAACGGGGGTACCCAGACTTGCCTGCGTGCGGCCCAGGGTGTGGCTCACAAGGTGACCTGATACGGCCCAACATCTTCATCGACCACTCAAGACCCTCGCGATGGGCCAAGCCTCACGAGGCGGACGACGCAAGGCATCCCCTGGGGCGGCCTCACAAGGCCGGCTCGTGAGGGTCGGAGATATCGAGGCGAGGGACTCCTCGCGAGGTCCTCGTGACGTGAGTAGTGACGACCAAGGCAAGGCGGGCGCCAGCAGGCGCAGAGTGCCAGTTTCCTCTTTGGTGCTAAAGGAGCAGGTGCATGCGAGGAGTCTCGAGGCGTCAGGCAAAGGTTTCTATATCAGTGCAACAAGGCCAGGACCAGCAGGGCGGCAGGATGGAGGTCATCGCGGAGCCCATGGTGGCGCCACCACCAGAGCCTTTGGCAGGCGAAGACCACCTGTTTTCAGGATAGCTTGTACTAGCTGTCCCCCTTCAAATTTGGCTGTTGTGGGATTCCTTCCCGCTCAATATTTGGGAAGATGACCCTGGCCATTATAAATAGGGCCTAGACGCCATCATAAAAGGGATCTGATCATCGAGACCTAAAAGACACTACGAGCTCACCCATGCTCAAGAACACTTCTCCTCATAAGGCAGTTCATCCTTGTACTTGTTCTTCCTCAGCCTACGAGGCGATCCACCATACACACTGGATTAGGGTGTTACACCACAACAGGGCCCGAACCAGTATACATCTTGTGTCTCTTGTTCATCAGATCTGGCGAGCTAGGCTTAGGGCTGTCGAGTAGATGAGCTGGGCGGAGGGAGAGATCTTTGTGCGCACCCCAGAGTTCAAACCTTAATGGTTTTGCCGGAACCCAACATTCGACATTTGGCGCGCCAGGTAGGGTGTGCCGAAGTTTTCTCCCCGTCCGTTCCACCCTCCGATCATCAAGTTCTCATGGCGGGCGCCCCTCCTCCGATGGGCTTGGTAGCCGCGCACGATGGCGCTCCCGGCCACCGGGCCTTCACCCCTGCCTTGCGGCGGGTACAGTGGCCGCCCAAGTTCAGGCCGAACTTGCCGCCGCGCTACGACGGGGCGGCCGACCTGTTTGTCTTCCTACAGGCCTACGAAGAGGCCATCTCGACGGCCAGCGGTGACGACAAGGTCATGGCCAGCTGGCTCCCCATGGCACTCAATGGCGTGCCACGAGTCTGGTTTTTCAGCTTGCCAGAATTATCTGTGGCGTCCTGGGAAGAGCTATGCGACCTTTTCCTCGCACGCTTTGGGGCGCCGGCATCCCACGCCGTCGCGGCCCTTCTCGGCAGCTCCCAAGCACCACCCTCCGGCCGACACATCAAGCAAATCTTTCGCCAGACGAGGGTTGCCTCCTTACGCAAGGGGCTCCTCCAAGCTAGGGGATAGAGCCCTCCCTTTCTTCAAGCTGATGAAAAGGAAGGGCTCGTTCTAATGGACCCCTGAGGCTGACGCAGTGTTCGAAGACCTCAAGAGATACCTCACCAGCCCGCAAGTAATGGTGGCACCCAAGCCTCAAGAGCCATTGGTGCTTTACCTGGCCGCGACGCCACATTCAGCTAGCGTGGCGCTGGTGGCCGTTCAAGAGGAGCATCAAGATAAGACCCTGCAACCCAAGAGAGGCGCTCCTGGGGCCCTGTCAGGGCCGGAAAATGGCCGCAACATACAAGCCGACTTCGCTGAAGCCGTGGCTGCCCCAACTCACGACCAACCTCCTGGGGCACCTTTCCAGACCACGCAGCCGTAGGAGAGTCCGGACTCCACCCTCATCAACCACCCAGTATACTTCGTCAGCACGGTGCTCTGTGATGCCCGAGCACGCTACCCCATGCCGCAAAAGCTCTTGCTTGTGCTCCTCGTCGCTTCACGCAAGCTGCACCACTACTTCCAAGGCCACCCCATCAAGGTCGTCTCAGCTTACCCCCTAGAAAGGGTACTCCGGAGCCCAAACACGACAGGAAGGGTCGCAGAATGGAACATAGAGCTGCAGTCATTCCAGGTGGAGTTCAGCACCACCAGAGTCATCAAGGGGGCCGCGCTTGTTGACTTCATGGTTGAATGGACCGATGCCCCAGGACCCGAAGCAAGCCCAAACCAGTCCCTCTCACCAGGGAGCGAAGCACCTGATGGCTATGTCATGTACTTTGATGGCGCGTTCGCCTGCCAGGGCACTGGAGCAGGGGCCGTGCTCATCTCGCCCGCTCAAGACAAGCTCTACTACGCCGTGCAACTCTGCTTTCAGCCAGGTGATAAGGTCTCCAACAACATCACGGAATACGAGGGCCTCATCGTCGGCCTCAAGGCGGCGATAGCCCTAGGGGTGAAACACCTCGTCATTAGGGTGACTCCCGGATCCTCGTCAACTTCTCCAACAAGGTGTACGAGCCTAGGGACGAGCATATGGAGGCATACCTCGCAGAGGTACGCAAGATGGAGAAGAAGTTCTTGGGCCTGGAGCTGGAGAACGTGCCCTGCGGCACCAATAAGGAGGCTGACGTCTTTGCCAAGAAAGCGTCCAGGCGACTGCCCCAGGCACCCGGCGTCTTCGAGGAAAGGCTCCTCAGGCCCTCGGCATCACCCTCGCGAGAAGGACCAGCAAAGCCTCAGGAAGAACTCCCCCAGCCGCCGACCTCGGGAGCCCCGGCCTGCGGCCCGGCCTTAGGAGCTCGCTTGCTCCTGGCGCTCGAGCCTTAGGAGGTGTGCTGGAACAAAGAATTCAAGTCATACTTGGTGCGAGGAGTGTTGCCGGAAAAGGAGGAAGATGCCGAGCGCATAGCCCGGCAGGCCACGGCATACTGCATCCCGGACGGTGAGCTTTATAGGACACTGCCAAATGACGTTTCTTTGCGATGCATCTCCAGGAAGAAAGGAGGCGAGCTGCTAGCCGACATCCACTCCGGGGACTGCGGGCATCACTCATCATCGCGCACCTTGGTCGGCAAGGTGTTCTGCAGTGGGTTTTACTGGCCCACGGCACTTAACGGCGCCATCGAGCTGGTAAGGTCTTGCGAGGCTTGCCAGTTCCATGCCAAGCAGATCCACCAACCGGCCGAGGGCTTGCAAACCATCCCGCTCTCCTGGCCATTCGTGGTCTGGGGGCTGGACATCCTAGGCCCCTTCCCCCAAGCACCCGGGGGCTATCGGTACCTCTAGGTCGCCGTCGACAAGTTTACCAAGTGGTCGGAGGTGGAAGTAGTCCGGACCATCCCGGCCGGCTCTGCAGTCAAGTTCATCAAGGGCCTCGTAAACCGATTCGGGGTCCCTAACCGCATCATCACTGACAATGGCTCACAGTTTACCAGTAACCTCTTCAAGACATACAGTGCTAACCTTGGAACACAGATTTGCTACGCCTCTATAGTGCACCCCAGGAGCAATGGCCAGGCCGAGCCCGCCAATGCGGAAGTCCTGCGAGGCCTCAAGACCAGGACCGTCAAGAAGAAGCTCGAAGCATGCAGAAGAGGAAGTCACGACGAGCTCCCGTTTGTGTTGTGGTCCATCTGCACCACATCCACCAAGCCGAAGGGCGAGACCCCATTCTTCCTCGTCTACGGAGCTGAGGCGGTCCTCCCTCACGAGGTCAGGCACCGGTCGCCGAGGGTCTTGGCATTTGACGAGGTGCAACAAGGCACCGTGGACGGGACAGACCACGTGATGGGGGAGGAGCGCCGACGCGACGCTTCACTCCGAGCAGCAAGATACCAGTAGGTGTTGCGGCGGCACCATTCCCGCAACATTTGCCCCATGACGCTTGAGGTAGGTGACCTTGTTTTAAGGAGAGTCCTCTCTAGAGAAGTACTGCACAAGCTCTCGCCCATGTGGGAAGGGCCATTCCAGATCACCCACGTCTCCAGACCCAGCACTGTGCGCCTGGAAACAGGAGACGGCATCCCCATCCCGAACGCATGGAATATTCGGCACCTCCAGAGGTTCTACCCATGAAACAAGGCCCTTGCGCTAAGACTAGGCTCCGTGCCTGCGAGGAACAAGGCCCTTGCACCTGAGAAGACTAGACTCCGTGCCTGCGAGGGACAAGGCCCTTGCGCCTGAGAATAATAGGCTCCGTGCCTATGAGGAACAAGGACCTTGCGCCTGAGAAGACTAGGCTCCGTGCCTTCGAGGAACAAGGCCCTTGCGCCTGAGAAGACTAGGCTCCGTGCCTGCGAGGAACAAGGCCCTCGCGCCTGAGAAGACTAGGCTCCGTGCCTGCGAGGAACAAGGCCCTCGCGCCTGAGAAGACTAGGCTCCGTGCCTGCGAGGAAAAAGGCCCTCGCACCTGAGAAGCCAAGGCCTGGTGCCTGTGAAGCAAGGCTCCGGCCTGTGAAGATCACCGCTCGTGGCACTCTCACGTAATAATGAGTTGGGTTGTACACGCCCCGGAGTCTACGGAGAGCCGCCCTCGGTCCTCGGGGGCTCCCTCCCACGTCCTAGTGGCAGCACTTAGCTCCGCACTGGTGAGAAGACTAGACTAGGTGTCGGACGCGGCCGTTCATTTGCTTACTGGAGTTGGCTTGTTCCTGTCTTCTCTTCTTTAATGGATACTGAAGGTTCTAGTGTTCCTCGATTTCTTGGCTTTGATCTCCTTTTGCGGTTCTTCTCTCAGATTCCCTGTGGTTCTTCCCCCAGCTTCCGGGCTAGCCCAAGCAGAGCGGCAGTTGCACGACGCTCTCCCTGGTGTGCCCTCCTCTTTAGCTTTCACGAGGAGCCCGAATATGGGCTCGTAACTGGCGCGCCCCCCATTCTTACGTCCGTGCCCCACGGGTACCGCGACAAGGGGCGGCCGATCACACTCGGCCCACGTCAAAGGCCTCGAGTAGTAAAGGATAATAACCTAACGAGTTTTTGCAGCCTCACGAGGGACCAAACGACACGGGATGAGAGCGATCCTGAAAGCACCAAGATATGTCTCCTCACCTCAAGGACATGTAAAACACGGGTCGCACAGTAATAAGAAGGAACACCACACATGGAGCTAAATGTCACGAAGCCACAGTTCGTTACATGCCCCCTAGGACTCCAAGCTTGTTTGATTAAACGATGCAGGACAAAAGGAAAGAGACTGAGGACATCTGACGGCGACCCTTAGGGCACGGTAGCTCACGAGGACCTATGCCCCGGGCTCAGGCAGAGCCCTCTTCACGCTTCACCCGAGCGTGACGACGAGACGACCCGATGCTGCCCTCCAGGCGGGTGCGGAAGCATGGCGACTGGTCATAGACACCGCTCCTGGAGCTGCCGCTGAAGGAGGAGCCACCGTAGCTGGACGAGCTGCGGCCATCGCCCATGCCAAGCACCTCGCCGCCACCGTTGTCCTCGGGGCAGCACTCTGCGCGGCGCCCGTCTTCTCCAAACACCCTCATGAAGAGGGTCGAGTCGTCGCCGGACTTGAAGTGAAGGGTGCATCGGCCGCGCAAGCCGCGCGCGGGCGCAAACGTCTGCCAGCCTCGGGCCAAAGCCACAGCGCCTGAGGCAGAGACCTCCGCCACGACCCATGATACCCTGCTGCAACAACCATCCGCCTGCAGCCAAAAGCCGCCGGAACTCGCATCAAGGAGTTCTTCGGCCAAGGAGCGCAGGAGCTGGAGGATGGTGCCGGTTGAGCTCTCCGACCACACGATGAACTCCAGCGACGCCTCCGCCAGGTGGGAATGCGGCTGGGGAGGTCTGACAACCCAGAGCGCCTCCCACCATTCACCGGACCGCCAGCGCCACGACGACCCCCGCTACTTAGGGGACCGCCGCCGTGGCTACCAAGGGCAGCTACGGGCGCTGAGGGGGTCCGCCCACGCCCGCTCGTGCCCCCGGCGGGGGTCGCGGCACACTTACGAGGACGGCCTCGCCCTCGCTTAGCTGGTGGTGAGCCAAGTCCCTCCTGCTGAGGCTTCCCCTTCTCCACGGACGAGTATTTCCTGGGCGGCGCCATCGGCGATTCAATCAAGCGAAAGAGCAAGGGGAACGAAGGAAGAAGATGGGCAGCAAGGGCTCAGCCTGCTGCCCTATTTATAGCCAGAGGAAGGCCAACCGCTGGCCCCATAAATGCAGGTAATGATGGCCCGCTATGCACGTAGAGACATGACGAGTCGCGCAGTCACCGAGGCTGCGTGCGGAAGTGGAGAGGCCCACGTCCCATCAAGTGCCACGCGTCAAACGAGGTCGTAGGCTTTGGGGCCCGCGGCGCTCCGCACTTGGCCCTTGGCTTTGCCGTGAAGCCAAGCTCGAGCGCACCTTGGGCCCGGGAACTACTGTCGGCGTCTTGGGAATGGGGTCTGCGGCCCAGGGCGTGGCTCACGAGGCAACCTGATACGGCCCAGCATCTTCATCGACCACTCAAGACCCTCGCGAGGCAGATGACGCAAGGCATCCCCTGGGGCGGCCTCACAAAGCCGGATCGTGAGGATCGGAGATATCAAGGCGAGGGACTCCTCGCGAGGTCCTCGTGACATGAGCAGTGACGACCAAGGCCAGCCGGGCGCCAGCAGGCGCAGAGTGTCAGTTTCCTCTTTGGTGCTAAAGGAGCAGGTGCAGGCGAGGAGTCAGGAGGCGTCAGGCAAAGGTTTCCATATCGGTGCAACAAGGCCAGGACCAGCAGGGCGGCAGGACGGAGGTCATCGCGGAGCCCACGACAGCGTCACCACCAAAGCCTTTGGCAGGCGAAGACCACCTTTTGTTAGGATAGCTTGTACTAGTTGTCCCCCTTCAAATTTGGCCGTTGTGGGATTCATTTCCGCTCAATATTTGGGAAGAGGACCCTGGCCATTATAAATAGGGCCTAGCCACCATCATAAAAGGGATCGGATCATTGAGACCTAAAATACACCACGATCTCACCCACACTCAAGAACACTTCTCCTCAGAAGGCAGTTCATCCTTGTACTTGTTCATCCTCAGCCTATGAGGCGATCCACCATACACACTAGATTAGGGTGTTACTCCACAACGGTGGCCCGCACCAGTATACATCTTGTGTCTCCTGTACATCAGATCTAGCGAGCTAGGCTTAAGGGTGTCGAGTAGTCGAGCTAGGGTGAAGGGAGAGATCTTCGGGCGCACCCCAGAGTTCGAACCTTAAGGGTTTTGTCGGAATCCAACATCCGACAGGCACATCAATTGGACTCCGTTTGGTATTCCTTTTCTTTAAAACTCAAAAACAAGGAAAAAATATAAACTAGCACTGGGCTCTAGGTTAATAGGTTAGTCCCAAAGATCATATAAAATAGCATATTAATGCATATAAAACATCCAAGATGGATAATATAATAGCATGGAACTATAAAAAATTATAGATGCGTTGGAGATGTATCAGGGTATCGACCGCGTGGATGCACAAGATTGTGGTGGCAGAGACATGTGTCAGAATGCTCAGTTACAGAGGCACAGTTGTGAAGTTTCAGGAGCCACGCGGCCGTCGCGCTAGGACCACATAAGAGTCATGGTGCTTGTTACGTTAGGAACGTGGGTGCAGGCACGGAAGGTGCAAAAGTAAAGTCACCACGGGCACGTACGTGGACTATCTAAATGCACAAAAACTTCCTGTGCACGCAAGGACGTGCGGCAGAGGCGCGGGAGTTACTATGGGTCATGCAAGATTCACGACAAGTGTCCCCTGAGGCACGTGTATGTGGGTACGGGGGGCACGACATTGCAGGCTATATTGGCACAGACTTGCTACTTCCTGAGGCACGGGGTATCAACCGTGTGGATGCACAAGATTGTGGTGGTAGAGGCATGTGTCAGAATGATCGGTTACAGAGGCACGGTTGTGAAGTCTCAGGAGGCACGCGGTCGTCGCACCAGGACCATGTAAGAGTCACGGTGCATGTAGATGGGGCAGAGGCACGGGAGTGATGCATGTTCTTGCACGGGAGTGACAGTTGTGAAAACTATGGAGGCACGGGTGTGTGGCACCACAGGCATTGGTTTGAGTACTCATGTTGCACAAAGGGGGAATGTCTGTGCAACATCAAAGTCACGAACGATGACGCTTGAGGGGTATGTAGAGTCACAGCACGTGGACGTGAGGCACACATGTCTACGAACCGACTTGGAGCTTCATGTGAACTGTCTAGGCATGAGAAGCCAGCGCTTGGGGCACCGGCTTGCGTTGAATACTCAGTTAAACCTAGAACTACATGAATAAAAAGAGTTTGTTGCTTTATTATCAAAGTATGCGGTGCAGTTTAACCGTCTTCTAAGGTTCCAATGGATTTAGGCTCGTTCGCCTATCAACAACTTTTATGTTGTGTTGTTGTCGAACATGTTTCTAATCTCTTAACCCATATTGCTTGTTTTGATTTTATTTTGTTCGCAAAGTAATAGCCTGTACAGTTCTTCTGATTTCCATTGTTTTGTGTCATCCTATATAAAGTTCAGCAAAATAAGGAGAAAAAACACATCAGAATTAGTTCATGCAGTTGTATGATATCTAGCAAATTTAGTGCGAGTTTTCAGCTAAAACTTACATCAAAATTATCTATGTCTTGGACGAAGTCTCTACCATCATAGAGATGCGCAAACCTTAGAACAACAAATGGAGTTTCACCTTTGTTTACTTTTGGAACGCCTTGTACAAAATCAATGTCCCATTTACTCTTGTCCTCTTCGAATTTTTCGTCAAATAATACTTCAAAAACTTCTCTAAACCTGGGCACCTGGGAATTGCATTTTGTTTTTGTTTTAGAGAGACATGTAGTATTACTTGTAAAAATGAAAGATGATGTTATTTACAATACTTACCAGTTTGTTTTTATGGTTGTGGTATATTTTATGCTCCTTTTCTTCTTTCCCTTCGTTGCTTTCCATGCCAGCAATTGCATTACTTACTCGGTCATCAGAGACAACTTGATAACGTATATATTTTAGACGTTGTTGCTTCTTTAATTCTTCAAGAGAGGATTCTTCAGGTTCGATAATTTGAAGTTTCCTTGTATATCAGTCAAGCAACAATAGTGTGTACCGGTCTTCCTTTTCGAGTGGCATGAATACCTATTGTACAAAAGTTTTATTGTTACAGGAGACTTTAGAATAAAGTATTCTGTTTGAAATGCTTATTTTTATTTTGTTTTATGGAGAAGGCTATTACCATTTTCGCTGTTGAGAGCATCTTTGGTTGACAGTCCTTAAGGAACAAAGGAACCAAGTTATCCTTATTTTCTTTGAAGTTATCTCTAAACTTCATGACAGATTGTGTTGTATCCTTTAAACCCAGTATATGTTGCAGGCAATAAATAAATACGATAAAAACGAGTTAGAAAAAATAGATCGGTACCAAGAGATTAAGCAGTCGTTGCAAAAAGATGAGTTTAGATGATCATTGTGGTTTTTTGAAATTTACCTCTGCAAAGCTTGGGCCTAATAATAGTCCATGTCTTTTTTTGTGAAGTTTGCTTGCTTTCCCATATCTCTGCTAACTCATCGAGCACCTTCTTTTGCAAACCTTTTTGACATTTGTTCTTTTTTGTAGGCCCAAATACCTCCTTAAGGTCTGACCCAGTAAGAGATGTGTTGCCTCTCTCTAAATGTTGTCGCAAGTATACATGTTTTCTTCTTACAGGTATGACTGTAGAAGAAATTTTTGTTGACATAAGTCATTTACTAACAAGCTCATAAATAGGAATTTAAGGTTCTTTTTAGTTTCCTGTCTTATTTGTGTAATTGCTGCCTAACTTTAACTAGTTTGAGGTGCAAAAGGAACCAAGTCACCATTTAATTTTGTTCGGCCATGTGTCACTCATGACTATTTGGTAGAGGTCGATCGCCTTATCAACGTGACGAAACGAATGTCCATGACGCGGGTATTTCTTACTGCTCTTTGATTCAGCTGGTCGTTTGTCACTTGCTCTGCCAAAACAGACAAAAATTTGTGGTTGTTGTTTCCAAAAGAAACATCCTAGGTTTTTGTCATGTTGAATGATAGTAAAAAGGAAATTAGTTACATTACCTTTCATGGGCGAAAAAAGGTTTATAGTCTCTAGTTTGATGTCTTTGAGTTTTCATGGGCTTTATTTGGTTGGTTTACCGAATATGAGTGTGAAAACGTACTCTGGTTTCCATTCCTCGTCCACCTTGTTAGGTTGCAGGCATGTCAAAATATATGGTTTATAGTTACATTGTTCACGATTGTAAATAGACTAGTTACACTAATAATAAAATGAAGCTATTCGACGTGTATGTACTGTTAACTTACATGAGAATCCTATCTGTCCTTCACTAGGTCAGTGCCTTTCCAGTATTTTGCAAATTGGGCCGTGAAGTGTCCCCATTGTGTAAGGCCTTTCCGCTATCCTTCCCCAATTTGGTTCGTTGTTGTCTTTTTGTTGGTCATACTTCTTCATCAGTACGTACATCCCTCTCGTCTATGATTACCTTTTGGTTTTGTTGTTTGGGTGCGGTGTTGAGAAAAGGAAGCGTATCATACCATTACGAGGAAAAGAATAAATCAATGCACAAAAGTACGTACTAGTTCTGTTCGATGCTCATGTTGTTCTTTCCAAGACATATCGACGTAGTGTACGTAGTTCACTGAGTCAAGAATGTCGATGGAGCGTCTGTACTTGTTTAAGACATAGAGCGTGTAGTGGCTGTTTGTGTGATGAGATATCATGATCTACATTGAGAGAAGATCATTGTTGATGCAAAAATTAAATTTCATTTAGTTGGTGAAGCTTAAGAAGAATAAGTCATGTGTTTAGTAATAATTCTGAACTTACCATCTAATTTAGGATGTTTTTACCTCTCACAAGGACTTCAAATTATTTTAGTGCCTTGTCCTCTTTGAATTCTGAAAGCTCTCCTTTTTTATAATTGAGACCGAGCACCAGCTGCAAGAAAGAGTTTTGTTTTAGTTAAACATTCTATCATAGGTAATGACGGTGGTGTTTTTGTGGGTGACGTATGCATACATTTGCAAAATCTGCAGGCAGTACAGTTTTATCGTCTGGGTTGAATTGTTTTTGTTCTGTCCATTCCTCCAATTTGCAGGCAGTACAGTTTTGTTTTAGTTAAACATTCTATTATAGGTAATGACGGTGGTGTTTTTGTGGGTGACGTATGCATACATTTGCAAAATCTGCAGGCAGTACAGTTTTATCGTCTGGGTTGAATTGTTTTTGTTCTGTCCATTCCTCCAATAAGGCGTTTAGCATCGAGCCCTCCATCCGTGTTTCTCCTTTTCATGCCTGTTCCTTGAAGGATTTTCTGGTAATGGTATCTTCTCGCTTTGAGCTTTTATATAATTGTTCTCTGCAAGCAATGAGGGTTTAAAACTAGGTGAGTGAATGGTTAGTTGGATTTTAGAGGATCTGCAGCTCTCTGGTAATTGTTTCCATGGAACAAGGATAGTCTACTTACTATCCGCAATCTTTTTGTCCTTGTCTTCTCATCAGATATCTATAGAGTTCATGGCCTTTTCTTTATAAATGAAACCTCCTAGAACAAGTGTTGCAATGTTGACTTTACCAAATATCTTGCTTGGCTGCTTCACTGGCCTCTTAATTGAGATTATGTTTGCTGAGCTGGTCTCAAATGACTGAATCGTTGAGGGTTTTGGGGAAGTTTTCATCACTCTTGCCTGACGCCTTGCATTTTTGTTTTCGTGAAATAATTGTGCCTGCTCATTAAGCTACTTAGATGCTGGTGTTTCCTTTTGCATGCTGTTATTTTTGATGCTCTGTTCTACTGACACTGCAGCATCGTGTTTCCTCTTTTGAAGTATCTTTTGTTCTAAATCCCTCTGTTTCTACTTATTTTCCTCTTGTCGATGTTTTGCCTCAGGTGATGTTGCCATGTCTTCGGTCTTTTTATCTGGGGGTGGTCTTTCTGGTTCTATGGGTGGATCCTTCCGTTCATCTTCCTTTTGTATATCAGTGCCTGGTACTGCTTGTTGTTCCCTTTGTAAATCAGCATCTGGTTCTGCATGTTGTTTTCCCTGTAAATCATCTCCTTTTTGTAGATAAGTACCTGGTTCTGCATGTTGTTCCCTCTGTAAATCAGCATCTGGTTCTGCATGTTGTTCGCATTGTAAATCATCTCCCCTTTGTAGATCAGTGTCTGGTTCTGCATGTTGTTCCCTCTGTAAATAAGCATTTCATTCTGCATGTTCTTCTGTGATTGTTTCTTCAGTCACTTTGGTAGTATCGTGATAATCTTCTTTTTCCACATCGCTGCTTGTGTCATTAATCTCAAAAACTTCTAACTCTTGAGTGCGTGTCCCAACGTGCTCGAGAGTTGGAGGATTCTCTTCTTCTAGTATGTCACAATATATTCGTTGCATTTCTCTTTCTTCCACATCGAGCTCACAGATCAGCATATCTGTTAAAATAAAATAAAAATTCATTGGTGTGTCTCTACAAATTATGTAAGTAAATTTTTTCTTTGTTGTCTCTAGAAAGAGAAACCTATGGTGCAGTTGATTAATGACAGTACGGTTGTATCTCTGTATTGGCTGATTATTTGATAGAGAATTTTCTTCCTCAACCCAAGGACTTGTTCTTCTGTTAGTAGCACTGTTTTTCCGTTGTCGGTGTAGTGCGTCACTTTCCTGAACATGTAGAACGCACAGTCCATTCTGCAAGCACAAGGATTATTGGTTATTGCTGTTGTTCAAAGACGTTTAGGTAGATTACATGAAGTTGATGTGGCGTTCTATGTTTTTTATGAATTGTATTGACAATGGTTATAGTGAGTAAGGAAATGGGGAAAGGTTTGTAGTGCTTACGTTAGACCTTGAAGTGGCAACTGCATTTTGACCTTTTCGAAATGGTCAATTCTACTTGGAGACAGTTGGAGTCATGTGCTTATTTGCTTCCACATCTTCTTTACTTTGCTTGTTACTGTGTTGAAGTAATCCATTGTGCCTGGATGTTCAATTGTGAAAGAGTCAAGGAGTTCAAAGCGCTCCTTTTTCATGCTAATTGTAATAGTGAAGTAGTGACCGATAGGTCCTTTTTATCAGCCCCGCCTATGCAAGCTGGTAGAAAGGACTGCAAAATGCAAAATAAATAAATAAGGAAAACATTTTGGGATCCTTCTTAGATATAGTCATGATTTGTTTATCGTAAAAGGGAATTGTGGAGCCGTGATTGTATCTCTTATCTGTAACATGAGATGTGCTTACCATGTCGTAATCTTGCAGTTGTTCTCCTTCTTCCACATCAAGGTATCTTTTAAGCCTTTTAGGCACTGTTCTATGTCTGATGTGTGCTTCATCTTTATTTATCAACTCCAATGGATCTTCCTGGTTGGCTCTACGTATTTCTTCCTACTTGTTTTGTCACACGTGTGTAAAAGAAAATTGTAAATTCAATTGTAAACATAGGTCGATTGATTGATAGACTGATATTCATTGTTGAAACTTGAGCTTTTTCTGTGAACTTTACTTACAGTGTGGTATATTGATACAATCTCTTTGTGTCCCTGAGTTGCTTTTTCAACATCTGTAGCATCGTATCGATGGTTTCGCTGCCCATTGGATTTCCAATATCGAAGCTTTGTGCCACTTGGCTGACCTTTACTTGTGACCTCTCTGGTTATTAAAATCTCATGTCTGCAATAAATAAATAAATATAACGTTTAAGGTGGGAAATTATTGGAGATATAATTCTTTGGTGGTAACATGAACTTACCCTTTCTCCGTGGTCGTTGTCATGACATTGTTGTAGAGTTGTTCGATGCCTTTGCTCATGTTATCGCTATCTTTGATCCCTTCCTCTTCTACGATCATGTGTTGCATTATGAACACTTCACGTTTTGTTTGAGTTTCGTCCTGGGTTACTGTCATGCGTGTGGCACAATCTTCGTTGTTCGAAGGTGCGGCATTTTTCTCGTTGTTGTTTGAGTCCTCTGGAATATCAGCTCCATGCTTTTCCAGTGCACTCTGGCCATATGCTTCTTTGCTTGTGTCTGTGTGCGTGTCTTGTTAAGGTTTCTGCGTTATAATGCAATAGTGTGGTTAAAATAAATAAATAAATATGGTCGTTATTTTCATTGTAGTTTAGTGTCTATTTCCTAAAATAAAAAATACTCAAATGTTTAGTCCGACTTTGAACTTTTTAATGTAACTTCACCTTTTCAGTCATTTTCGCCGCTGGAGTTTCTTTGACCTTTCCTTCGATGAGTGGAATTTTTTGGTCCTCCTCTAGATTTTTGCCTTGTTGTTCATTGTGGTGTTGTCATTCATGTCTTGTAGCTATTAAGACATTGAAGTAACTAAGTGAGATTACATTTGTGTCTGTGTTCAATCAATTTTCTATTTTCATAAAAAGCAGGTTATCCCACTCCACCTTTTCGTTTTGTGCTGCTGCCATCCCTATTATTTCTTGGCCGGACAGTGAAAGTTTTCTAGCTTGTTCTCCAATGGTGATGGTGTCTGCCGTTGGCAGAACACATTCCGCTTGTTCTTTGCCCTTATGTTGTTGTGTTTGTTGGTCTTGTATGTTTGTGCTCTCCTATGTTTCTTGCATCTATTGGAACGCAAAAAGTAATTAAAATGTGTCTGCATTTCTGAGTATAGAAACAAGTTTTGTAGCTTGGCCTGTACATTCATTGTCTTTGGTGTCGCGTCTGTTTCTTCTTCTTCGTGTTCTGAAGTTTTTGGACATTGTCGAGATGAAGAAGCACTTCCTATCGCTTGTCGAGTGACATGATCTGCTTCGTCTGTTTCTTTCTTCTGTCCAATCAAAAAATGTAAATGAGGTTAGGACTGCATCTGTGTCTGCATAACATTTTTGTTTTAATGTTATAGGAACATGTCATGTAACTTCACCTCTTCGGTGTTTGATGCTGGTGAAGACTGCTATTTAGTTGCGGTACTGGGTAATCTATGAATGACAATTTGCCCTTGTCTTTTTGCTTGCTCCGTTTGTACTCCTTGTTGTTCTTTGAGGTGAGTGCTCTTGTTTGTTTCATGCGCCTCATGAAAGAAAAGTGTGATTCATTCCTTGTGATTCCTGTATTGCTATGGCAGGATGTACTGGGTAGTTCATTGATTATATATCTTTGAAAAATGGTGCTTGTTGAATTTTACCTTTGCGTCAATGGTTGGAATATTTGTGTCTGCCTCCACTTTTTCTTCGCTATGTATACTAGCGTTGGGTGTGTCATCAACTGGTATTTCTGAAGCTTTCTCCTGTGTATCGGTCATGTGGAATGTTGTTGCGCTGGAAAGCTCTTCTCCATCAACTTTCTGTTTTGCATGGGCAGCCTCTTGTTTTTGCTGTGCTTGTAGTACCTGAAGATGAAACAATATGAGTTTGCTGCACATGATGAGTTATTTTGTGTGCTTGGCAAACTGGGTTTGGATGTTTCACCTCTCATTTATTGTGTTCTTCTTGTTTATCTTGTGTGCTGTTAACGGTCGATGGTAGATCATCTTGTGCCTTGTTTGAGGACTGCTGAGATAATGGTTGTCCAGCTGAGTGTATTTTTCATTGCAGATTCAACAGCTAACTTCAAATCGTATCTAGTTTAGAAGGAAGAAACTAATTTTTATACTCACATGTTTGCTGGTTTCGATCTTGTTTGTTTCTTGTACTAATTTTGTGTACGTTCCTGAGGGAGCATTATCTGTTGTGGGGTTGCTTGTTTTATTGCTTCCATGCTCCTGCTCGATGTTCTCAACATCGTGCCGATGTTGGCCTTTATGTTGAGCTTGCGTTCTATTCCTTTGTCCCTGACAGTATGAAGGACGTATTTTTTAGGTCCATGTTTGAAAATATGGCTTTTGAGTTAGATGAATGGTGTATTGCTCTCATTTACATGTTTCTCCTGTTGATGCTTTGCTTCTGCAGCTACTTTTGCACCTTGGTTCTGATGTTCTTTGGTGCTTGATGTGTTGGTTGATACTTGCTTCTTGCTCTGTTCCTTGTGAACCTTGTTCTGTTCTTTAGTCTCCTTCTTGTTACTTCTCGAGGTTTGTGTTTTTGAATTTGTTATTCCTTTGTTCCCTTTGTGTTCCTTTTCTTGGTCTCTTTCTTCCTTCTTTCTTTTTACCCTCACTCCTACTTCTGCTGCGACTAAGACTTGTTTTGTCCGGTTGCAATCGATTAGTGTAGTTGTGGCTCTTGCATGTGCTTGATCTAGCACCTGCACGGTCGCCTCGTATTTTGAGTTTTTTCCTGCGTTGCAAACCATGTCCTGAAATTCTATGTGTTGTTCGAAAGCTTCGGTCAGGGACATTGTTCCTTCAACCAGTGACTTCTTGGAGTTTTGATCCAAATTCTTCTCTTGTTCGGTGCATTCGTGTTGAGCCCTGGTGGTTACTCCAGGTTTTGCAATAATTCTTTTATCATTTCGAATCATTCTTCTGATCCTCTGCTGGTGCTTGTGTCTGGTTCCCTGCTTGTACTGGTGCTGACACGTGGTTGGCGTTGGCGCTTGGGTGGAGGTGGTAGCAGTTTGTCCATGTGCTCGTCTTGCTGTTCTTGTGCTGGTACCAATTGTATTGAAGACGAAGGTGATGCTGTGCTGATATAGAAGATCCTCTCGGCTGTTCCTTTCCATGTCTGCATTGTTTCGGTAGAATGGATTTGGTTAGAATGGAAACTGTTTTTAAAAGGAAGGATGGATATTTGTACCATCAGAGAGGAGTTATACCTGTGTCTTGCCAAATTGATACTCATTCGGTCGTCCTTTTCCGTCCCTCTTCATGTCTGCTCTAGCTATTTTCGCTAGGTCACACTCTTTGAACTGGTTTGCTCGTGGTAATGAGGTCCTATCCATTGTCTTAGCAATCTTCCGCATTTCCTTGGTGTCGGTTGGCAGCAACAGGGAGTCAAGGTACATGATTACTGGACCCTGTGCCAAACCATTGAGATGCTTTTTGTTCTTTTCTTCCTGAGTCAACGTCCTGTGCTTCTGCCATTCTATGGCTCCTGCCCGAATCCTTTCGACGATTAGCTGGCAGAAATCCATGTTTGAAATTTGTCCATAGTTCATGTCCTTGACCGTTATCGCTTGTTGGCTGAAGATAGAGGTGGTTGTTCCACACACAACATTGTGGAAAAATATAAGGAAAATATTTTAACTGATTTCCTGTTTGATCCTTCATTATCTAGTTCTACCAATTTTTCTAAATTTTTAAATAGATGTTCGTGATTGAAATCTATTTTGTTGAGATCAAGTTCTGGGACCAGTTTCCTCATTGTATCGGTGCATTTCTTTGGCCTTGGAGTGTTAACCAGCGTCACCGAACCTTACTGTCATTTTTTCTGTGTCCAGGTTGTTGTAGATGTGTGTTGCAAGCGGTTTGCAGATGGAGCGCGTTATTTGGCATTTCTCTATGCTGCAAAATCTAGCCATCCTAACATCTTGCCTGTGACATTCTTTAAGTAATTGCATGCTTTATTGACCTGAACAAATGCTGCCCCTGCATTGATTATGCATTTGTCCTTGTTTTTTGTTGCCTCCTGTTCATCATCCGCTAGAGCTACCAATTCTCCACCGCTTGTGTTTCTCGTCTTTCTGGGCTTCTGGATTGATTTTCGCTGTTGACAAAAGAGGGTTTTGATAGAGAGGATCATTTGGTTTTCATGGGTGAAATGTGGAAGCAAAAATTTGTACAGGAAATGTGTTTAACATCATCATTGTTGTTCTCTGCGGCATCATCGCTCTCTGTAGGAATGAAATCATCATCATGTTTGGTGCCATCGTTGGCAATATCACACTCCGACTCTTTAATGGCATCATCCTCATCTTTCCACCCATTGACGTTTGTTTTTCTTCTTGTCTTTGGTTAATTTATTCTTGACGCATGCAGCTACTGGCGGGAGCACCATTAGAGGACATGGCTGCTGCTGCAAGGTATTACCATCGTTGATGAGTTGAGTTTTCTCCTTTCTCTTTTGTCTTTTTGCTCTAGGAGGAACAATAGTCTTGGTTTCTGATTGCCTATTTTTTCTGCTACTAGTTACTTGTTTTTTGCTACCCTCCCTCCTGAAAGCTAGTGTTGGCACTTTCTCAGGTGCTTCGTTGTCCATGTTCTGCTTCGTTCTTTTTTCCAACGGGTTAGGAGAGATGCCCAGTGGTTGTGGATATTCATTATTAAGTTCAGACAGTATCGTATCAATATCTGTTCCTCCATAACCTACACGACAATTATGTAAAAAGGAGGATGTCGTATCATCGAAAAAATGGGATGTAGTTTTAAAACTTTGTCTTGCACAACTGTACATAGAGAATATGAAACATAATGTACATAAACTCATAACATAGCCCTTTCCTTTCATTTCTTCGCCTAAAAAGGAGATCAAACCATTTTTATTCTTGTTATATCAAGTCTTCCTCACCCTTGGTTTGCTCAATCAGTGATAGAAATTAGGGTCAGGTGATCAGCAGTATGGCTACTATAAAGTTCAGCGAAGTGAGGGGAAGTGTTTTTATAGGCAAAATACACCACAAATGATATTCTCTAAATTGGAGGAATAATTGTAAGCTTTAGAGTATAAGATGAAATGTTTTTGAATGAATGACAATACACGTTGTGTGAAAAATTTCATTGAAGTGTAATTTTCTAGGACTGTGTGAGCCTTTTATAGTACTTTGCTGCATATCTGGCTCTTCCGCAAGTATCCTGTTTTCCTTGTTACCAGTCCCTGCTGCATAAAAATGGTCAGGTGTTAGCAGGACTAGAAGCAGAGTTGAATTTCACAGAAAAAGAGGATGCATCCCGTGGACAAAAAAATGGCATTGTCAGAGAGGCATATGTTGTTTCACGCTATAAGCACAGCCAAACCTATTCTTTGGAGCACAGATTTTAATATGAGAGAGGCACATAATTTGAAACAGATACAATCAACGGATATAAAGAATATAGTGTAAGTGCCTGGTTTGATTTGTAAGGATGCTCTCATGGTTTGAATCTACAGCGGTGTCCTGGATAGTTCTGGCATGTACAATACATTTTAAGCAAATATCTTGCGAGAAAATTTCTGTGGTGGGTAGGGGTAGCATTCTATTGCACAAGTGTCTACCCCAATTTCCGTTTTGCTAGACAAGTTTAAACATACTTTCGAAAGCACAGTTGGTGTGGCGGCTAGGGTTCATGTTCGTGGAAAAGGGGAAAAATCGCTTCGCTTGACCTATGGTAATGGAATGTAATGGATTAATATTTTTATACCTTCGATTGCTTGTGAGGGATTCGTCGCATCCATCGACTGGTTTTTGTCCTTGGACTCTGTTGGTATCTCCGCCGCCGGTGTTGACTGCACAGGTCCTCGCCATCGGTCGCCGCCGCCGAGAGAGGTTTTTGGTGCTGTCGCGGGCACCGATCGACTCTCTGTATCTCGAAGTGGATGGCGGATGGTGGGCGAGGCAAACTCGGTTTTGGTTTTTGGTTGGTCTGCTTGATTGGACAATGGGGGCAGAAGGAGAGAGGAGGTTGTTCAAGAGATGGGAACTGGAAAATTGTTCGAGATTTTTGGTGCGAAAGGAAAAGCAAGGAGGTAAGTAGAGCGAGAGAGGGAAATGGTCGAACCGTCTCGAATCTTGGACCGTCCGTGTGGACATCAAGATTGGTGCAACTTTCTGTGGGCTTGGATGGGCTTGTTTTTTGCTTGCTTACTCGATTGACAGTAGGTGGGGTATGAACATTTGGAGGGGCATGGACATGTACTCATATGAAGCATGTTAACCTGTTAGATAGAGTCACGTTCTTGCCTGCGCGTGTTACAAACGTTTTCTTTGACGTTTCACGGTCATACGCGTGGAAGAGAGACCACCGGCATTGACCTTCCCATGGAAATGGCGAACCGTCTCAAATCTTCAACCGTCCATTTGGACATCAAGATTGGTGCAACTTTCTGTGTGCTTCGATGAGTTTTTTTTCTTGCTTGCTTAATAGTGAGTTGGTGGGATGGTAGCATTTTTTGATTTTAGTGTGGTCGTGACACCCATGGGGGCATGGTTTGGTGTTACTCAGAGTCATGTTAATGGTTATTTATGTTCGAAATGATTCTGCTCGCTGGTTCATTAGGGAAGGCATGGATATGAACTCAGAGGAAGCATGTTTACCTATTGGACAGAGTCAAGTAGTCTCTCCGTTCAACCGTATGGATGCACAAGGGGCAAGGTTAGATGTTAGAATGCTTGGTTACAGAGGCACGGTTGTGAAGTCTCAGGAGCCACACAGGCGTGGCGCCAGGTCAACGCAAGAGTGAAGACGCCTGTCACATTAGGGGCGTGGGTGCAGGGATGGAAGGCACAAAATTGAAGCCAGCATAGGCACGTACGTTGATCCTTTGGATGCACAAAAATGAGGTGGCAGAGGACGCAAGCATTTTTTGATTTTAGTGTGATTGTGACACCCACGGGGGCATGGATTGGCGTTACTCGGAGTCACGTTAATGGTTCATTGTGTCCCAACTCCCAAATGATTCCGCTCAAAGGAAGCATGTTTACCTGTTAGAAAGAGTCACATTCCCACCGGGGTATGCTTTTGGTATTTCCAAATGATTCCGCTGGAGAGGCATGGACATGAATCCGGCTGAGAGGCATGGACATGCAACAGGCACACTCCTGACTCTGTGTATGGAATGTTTTCCCTGCCAGGACGTTCCATTGTTGTGGAGAGTCGCGGTAGCGTCTTCCAGGGAGGCATTGTTTGGTATTAGAAAGAGTCACGTTCTTGCCTGCGCGTGTTACAGATGCCTTCTTTGTCGTTTCAGGGTGAGACGCGTGGAAGAAAGACCACCAGCGCTGACCCTCCCATGGAAATGGCGAACCGTCTCGAATCTTTGGCCGTCCGTTTGGACATCAATATTGGTGCAACTTTCTGTGTGCTTCGATGAGTTTGTTTTTTGTTTGCTTGCTTAACCATGAGTCGGTGGGACGCTGGCATTTTTTGATTTTAGTGTGGTTGTGACACCTACGGGGGCATGGATTGGGGTTACTCAGAGCCATGTTAATGGTTGTTTGTGCCCCAAATAATTCTGCTCGCTGGTTCATTTGGGGAGTCATGGAAAAGAACTCGAAGGAAGCATGTTTACCTATTAGACAGGGTCACGTTCCCATGGGCATTGGGTATGCTTTTGGTATTCCCAAATGATTCCACTCACTAGTTCTCTTGGAGAGGCATGGACATGAATCCGGCGGAAGCAAGTCTCCTCATTAGCACATAGAAGCCACATTGAGACGCATGCATTTTAATTCACTGATTTGGTAAGATTTTGATATAAATATCACTTAAAAAAAATGGGACAACAGAAAATAGTAGGAATTTGACAATAACTTCTCTGGACCATTTATGAAGAAGTGAGTGGTTTTAGTGTGGACAAGTGCACGGGGAGACGAAAGGAGGGTACTGGTGTTTCCTAGGCGTGCAGAGATCAAGATATTTAAGAGAGATTGTGAGAATTCGAGGCGTCGGTTATTCCGTTTGACCGCCTGAGTGGTGTGCATATGTTATAAGGTACGTACTCATGGAACAGTCCACGTTAGTACTTGTTCGCAATTCTCCAGAGACAGGCACCTCTTCCTTGCTGGCACCTCCTTGCTTGTGCCATGGCCGGTAAGAGGGGTTCTAGGTGTTTAAGTAACCATGCAGCGAGGACCAAAGCAGCGAAAAGAAGATAGAGGTGTCGGCGCTACACTCTAGCAGCGGCAGGGATATCCTGCCCCGTTGGCCAGGTGTTGAACGGCCGATCTCATGGAGGCGATTGCTCTCACAAGTTCATTCAGCATGGAGACGATCTCGGCAAGATGGCAGTGCAGAATTCCTTAGCCAGCGATGACGTGCTCGATGAGCTAATTAAGCAGCAGGAGTTCGTCGCTCGCTTCGAAAAGTTGGTGCAGCAGAGCAATGCTTCGGTGGAGAAGTCCACTGGTCTCATATTTAATGCTGTGTGTGAGAATGAGAAGCTTGTCAACGAGCTCGACCAGAAGGATCAAGAGGCCGCCTGGTGGAAGAACCTGTACGAGGAGAGCCGTGTGTTGGTGGAGAAGCTATCCGACAGCCTGGGGGAGCTTATGGATGAGAAGGCGGAGCTCCTCGTCAAGTATAAGAGCCTTGTGGAGGATTCCTTTGCTGCTGTCAAGGAAGGTCATCAGGCGACAAAGGAGATTGAGGATATTCGCGCCCAACAGTTGAACAAGAAGGTTGCTGTAGTCTAGGTAGAGAGCTTTGAGCGGGTCGTTTTTCTGCATTTCTCTTCTTTTGTCATTTTCGTTTATGCATGTTCCTTCATTGCGTTGCCGCCTGTGGACTTTTGTACTGCCATGAATTTCTAAGGCATTTATGCGTTGCATTGTGGTCATGTTATTTCGTTTGTTTGAACATATAGATGAGTAGGCTTGAAGCCTGGATGTCGCGTGTTAGCAGTAGAAGAACATTTGTGCTTCCACCAGAGGCACTTGGTAGGGCCCCGGGGTCCAAATGATTATTTGTAGCCCATCTTTGTGGTCCAAATGATTCCTCTTACTCGTTCACTTGGATAGTCACTAGCGTCAAGCATACCGAGGCACCTTTTTTCATTAGGCGGAGTTACGTTAGTGTGTGGGTGTGTTTAGGGACGTTCTCTCTGAGAGAGGAGCCACTGTAAGACGCTTGGAACTGTAGTCGTAGGAGCCACAATTTTAATAGTAGAAAAGGCACTTCATCAGAGATGGCGTTCTTCCCTAGTTAGGCGCACAGTCGTGTGAATGTAGAAGGCACATTTTGGAAGGAAAGAACGCGCGTCACGGTGCCCCGATAGGGAGGTGAAAGCACGGTCGATTCGAGAGACGCGATTATGAAAAGCACGGGTGTGAAGTCCGTATAGCCACGGTTCTGAACTAAGTAGCGGCATGACTTGTACTAATGAACGCGTGGATGTCCGTGGCTCTCTGTGTTGCTATGTTTTGGGTCACAGGCACGAGCGTGGAGCCAACAAAGGCATGGTGCGTAATTACAAAGAGTCGCGGTTCCATGCTAAGTAGCATCATGACTTGTGTACCCATGACGGCGTGTACGTTCTTGACTTTTCTATGTTGCAGTTTGCAGTGTTTCGGGTCACAGGCGTGGCCGTGAATCCCCCAAAGTCATGGCCGTGAATCCCCCAAAGTCATGGTGTGCTTTTATATAGAGTCATGTTCGCTTGTATTTGTGTTCCAAATGATTCTGTTGACTCGTTCGACGTGAACCCTATGGTGGCATGGTTTTCCACAGAGTCACGTTCCCGAGAGTCACGGTTCTATAGTGAGTTGCGTCAGCCTTTTTTTTGATGTTGCGTATATTGTTTGATAAAGGCATGGACGATTGTTGCTCGGATATATTAAGCACAGTCCTCTTAGTAGCGGAGGCACATAAGTTTCTCTATGGTATTGAAGCAGTCGGGGCATGGTTGTACGTGTCAATGGCGGACAACCGTGCCTCTATTTTTCGTAGTGTTCCTGAGATGGTCTCTCAGAGGGACACGGGCGTGAAGTACGGTTCTTCAAGGAGAAGAAGCATGTAACTACCTCTGTATTCAAAATGTTTTCCGAAGTGTTCCATACTATTTTGTAATTGTTTTTTAATTCTGTTACATTAATGTTTATTAATAGTGTGTGTGCAATGCTTTGTATGAACATTGTGCACTACATTTAAGAGGATTTTGTAATTGTTGTGCATACAATTCCGCACTACATCCTCAAAGATATTGTATACTCGTCCTTTTTCTGGGCTGCTATGTGTACCGGCTCTGTGCGTTACGCTAATCGTATACTATGTGTACTGTGTTTATATTTTTCAGTGCACTGTAGTACTCTATTCTACTAATAGATAACTCCAACATTGCACTGGAAATAAACTTGTTCAAGATATGTAAAGTGCAAGCAAACTACAAGGTTAACTACAACACAAGCAAACCTAAATCTATAACAAGCAAACTGCGATCTCGAGAGAGAGCAGATCTAATGAGAAATCTAGAATGGCACTCGCAATCTTCTAGATATTTTCTTGGCCGACACCACCTGCTTCAGTAGTCGTCGTCACCCCAGGACCTAGCGCGCTTCCTGGACTGCTCCTTCTCGAGTCTTGCCCAGCGGAACCCTTCCTGGATGATGGTGAGGTAGTTCCATATCTCGTACGCAGCGTAAGCGTCCTTTGCCGCATACTCGATGTGCCTCATGGACAGGGGCTTGGATGCCCGCGCCTGTGTTCTGCATTGGTCAGCTTCTTCTTCATGTCATTGTAGCAGTCGTGGACGAGGATGCCTGAGACGTCCCCAAGGGAGTCCAGAGGCTTGGTAGCTGTAGGCACCCTCTATTCGTTCTGGATGTCGACAAAGTGGGCTATCTCCAGTCCGATGCGGCCTAGCATGTCTATGTCGCCCTCGATGGAGAAGCCAGCAAACGTGCACAGGGGTCGGCGAGGAAGTTGTCAAACTTGGTGCAGTTCTTATCGGCGGCGCTCAGTTGGAAGAACAGCACCGGATGATTCTTGCCGACGGAGAGCTGGACGAGGGCGGGTTTCTAATTCGCGCCATGGTCGTTGGTGTACTCCACATCAACTCCGACAATCTTGTGGCGCTCGAACTGGAGGTGTCGCTAGCACTGCTCGATGGTGGTCGCCGCCTGGTGCAAGTTGTTGGTGTGGATCACGTGCAGCTTGGTGTTGTTGTGGGCTTGCACCTCCTTGAACTCTTTGACGAATCCCATGGCCTAGAGCAGTTCTTCCTCCTCCAATGTGGTATTTTGTGGGGAGCAATGAGTGCGATCGCAATGGCGATTTTTGTTGTTTTGTAGGTGATAAGGACGCGGCAGAAGTCTATATTTAAGGGCGGGGTTGCGCCAAAGGAGTGCACGATCTCCCTGTCGATGCTGTTGTGCACGTCGTGGGTTTTGGATCGTTGTTTTATCTCCCTGTCGATGCGGTTGTGCACATCCTCGATTTTTTATCATGGTTTGTTTTCTTAAATAAAAAATAAAATCAGCAGTGATGTTTTAAAAGCCATTGTATCTCCAAATGAGCATTATATTGGTACGTGGTATTAGGCGGTTGAATGAACCTGATTCAGTTGCCGAACTACGTTATAGATGTATCCGCAGTTCTTTGTAGAACACGACGCACTGCTTTTGTTTCTCCACAGTGAGGATCTACGGCGCCCAGCAACTCTTGGAAAAAATCATTGTATTGCGAAATTTGATTGCAACACGATCAAATGTCTGGTTTAACTCTCAGAGACACGGGCGTGAAGTATGCATGTGTCAATTTTTTTCAGTGATACGTTCACTGAGAGGAGCACTGCTGCATTTTTCTAGAGGCATTGTTGGGCGTCCGTGTTGCAACTGACGCTATGAGATGGACAGAAACATCAAGAAGCAACAAGAGGCGTGGAGATGAAGCTGCGAGACACACTTAATGAACGAGAGTCGCAACTAGAGGCATAGTACGATAGTACGTGAGACACGGATGTGCTGGTATGTGATGGCAAGGACGTGAATCCATGCCCATGTTCTCTGAAATGTTTTAATTGACGCTTTTCACTTTGAAAGGTGCGGTTTAGCAGCATAAGAAGCAATGTTCGTGCATCTATGTTCCAAATATTTCCACCGAGATAAGTCTTGGGCGTGCCTCCTTGTGTTTGAAATGTTTTCTCGGACTTGTTCACTCGTAGAGGCAGGGGCAGTCCGTGTTTCAGTGTTAAGTTTCACAGGCATGGGCATAAAGCCCTCAAAGGCATGGTTAGTCAGAAGGAGACTACAAACGTAGGCATGGACCTTCGTGGCTTTCATCGAAGGCAAAGTCGTGAATCCCACAAAGGCATCTTGTGAATTCAAGGTAGGGGCGCTTTTACAAGCATATGTTTGTGCTTCCAATCGATATGAGCACAGTCGTCGGTGTGTGTTCCACATGTTTCCTTTGGCACATTCACTGGGAGGACAGGTCCCGTACTTAACAGCGTGACGGACACTTACTCATGAAAGCGGCTTTATATGTTGCAATGTTTGTGCTCAGACGCACGGTTCTGAATCCCACAAATGCATGACTTGGTATTATCAAGAGTCACACTCGTGTTTATTTGTGTTCCAAATGATTACGTTGAGACTTACGCCAGGACATGCATGGGCATGAAAGTCAAGGAGGCATGGCCTTGTCTTATCTGGAATCACGTTCGTGCGTTTATGCATATCCCATTTATTGTGGAAACCCAATGTTTCAATTGTTGTCTCCTCGTATTTGGGTGTGAACGCCACACTCCGGAAATCCAATGGTCCAACGGGCGTCTCCTCCGGTGACGCCACTCTGTAGAGGTCGAGATATTTAATAGAGTTAGTGAGAATATACGAGGCATATCCTCTGGCGGTCATCTGAGCGCCACGTGTCGGCACTGCGGAAGCTAAAAGGACTGACATGCGTCTCATCAGGCGGCGAAGTGAACACCGCGTAGCACCGTTCTGGCTACTCGCCCGAGGTCAAGGACCACTTATTTAAGCAGAGCGGCGTACGGCACCACATGACATCGTCTTGCTTCTCCCTCTTTTCGCCGGCAACTCTAGGAAATCAACCATCTTCCTCTTTTTGCTTGTGACCGCCCCCGCCATGGTTTGGCACAAGAAAACTACTTACGCCATGCTTACTCCCGAGCGCCGCTTCCAGATACAGGAGGGCATCCGTTCGGGGCGTGCCGCTCGCGTCGCAGCGGGCCTGTCTCCGGACTCGCCCGAGCCGGAGGAGATTGGGGAGGTGGTGGAGGAATGGTAGGGGGACGTGTCGGAGCTCATGTAGGGAGTTGATCCCGCGATGGGAGACGTGGTGGAGCCCAAGGTGGGGGAAGAGGATGTGGGTGACGAGGATGACGAGGAGGGGGGAGACGATGATGATGAGGTGGAGTTCTATCTCGGTGAGGCGGCTCTGGTGGCGGAGCAAAACACTATCATGGAGTCCATCCAAGATGAGGTGTATGTGGAGTCCAACCGACTCTTCCCCTGGGAAGAACAGGCGAAGTCTGATGCGCTCTTCGACGAGCTGGATGCAGAGCAGGAGGCGGAGACCGACGACGTTGATCTTAGAATGGAGATAGTGGACATCTCCGACGACGGGGAGTAGTTCAGTTTTGTTTGTAGATGTTTGCTTTGCATGGTTTGTATGGTTTCCATGTTTTGTATGCCTGTAATGGTTGAAATGTGAAGTGTTTGAATGCAGACAGATACGTTTCCATGCGAAGAAATCGTGTTTTGTTCTTAAGTAATACTATCATGTCCCAAAATAAATGTGTCAACCTGGCACTAACTTTGTACCAGTCACTGCAGTTCACATTGTACTGTTTGGTACAAAGTTGAGCCATTTAATTTGGGACTTAAGGCGTATGTTTTATTACAAATTGCAGTTGCAACTACAAAGTTTGAGATACTCTGCACTTTTAGTTCGTAGGGGCACATATTTGATTCTAGAGATTTCAGTATGGTTAAATTTCACTATGGTCTCAAATTTAACGATAATTTGACAAGACATGAGATGTAATGCTAAGAGAGGCACTCAACAACATGCACAAAAAGGACAATTGAGGTTCTGAGAAGCACCGGCTTGGATGGTTTTACAACAAAATTGGATTGGACATCTATCCATGGCATTTCAGGGTTTTACAAGTGCATGAGGAATCATTTTTCACTTATATGTCCTATTGGAGAGTCATTGTTGTTACTTCTACGAGGAAGGAATGAACGCCGCAGGAACATGACGTGAGGACTGACAATATGCGTTTGTTACTGTTTTTCCATATTGTTTTTCAATTAGCTGTGATAGGCACGAATGTGCTGACGAAACAAGCACGGCTATGTCTGAAATAGAGTCAAGGTGGTCCCTCAGGTCATCTGAAAGTATCAGCTATATTCTTTACTATTACAAGCACGGTCGTTATTCTTGTGGAGGCACGAACGTGAAGGATGGAGCCTCTGCGTTTTCGCTGACGTCGCGTTTAGTGTCAGCGAGGTGGACGTAAGGCTCGGTTTTAGAAGCACGAGAGGTGTGGATGTGCTCCTCTTTTTCTGATGTTTTTGTTGTCGGCAACTTTGTTAACATATTACGCACGAGAGGGGCACGGTTTTACTCGAGGTACAAGCACGCAAGTGACAGAGCAGAAGCACAGATGTGATGCAAAGGGAGGTACGGATGTGAACCCTCGTGATGGATCTCGTGAGGCACTTAGGGCCAGCATGTAGAGACACGGGTGTCTAACAAAGAGAAGCAAGCTTGAAGTGGCTGGTTTAACTCTCAGAGACACAGGCGCGAAGTATGCATGCGATACGTTCACTGAGAGGAGTACATCTGTGTTTTTCGAGAGGCACTGTTGTGCGTCTGTGTTGCAACTCACGCTACGAGATGGACAGAAACTGTGAGAAGCAACGAGAGGCGCGGACATGAAGCTGCGAACCGCACTTAAACAACGAGAGGGTCAACTAGAGGCACAGGTACGACGCTACGTGAGGCACAGATATGTTGCTATGTGGTGAAACGGACGTGAATCAGTGCCCATATTTCATCAAATGTTTTAAGTGACGCGTTTCACCTTAAAAGGTGCCGTTTTAGTAGCATATAAGAAGCCACGTCTATGCATTTGTGCTACAGATATTTAAACTCAGATGAGTATTGGGCGTACCACCACGTGTTTGAAATATTTTCTCTGACTTGTTCACTCGAGAGGCACGGGCTGTCTATTTTAAGATTCACTCTGTAAATGCATGAATGAAATAAGGTAATAGAGCCACAGGGGAAGGAACTGGTTTTTTAGAATATGGTGCACTACCCTGTATTGGACAGGAGAACTGCTATGCGGCTAACAAAGGGCTTTGTTTGAGCTCATTGCACTTGGTATCCCACTATTCTGCAGAGCACCGTAGTGAAAACATGTATATCACTAAACTATGTAGAAATATACTTCAGCACAACCATTCATTGTGCATTACTAGTCAACAAATCCTTTTATTATCATCACAGATAAATAAGGTAACCCACGTCAGTATTTCACCTTTTTTATCTAGAAATTTTACCACCGTCCTCTTCGACATAATTATATGCTTACTTATATACCATTACATATCTATAAAACAAAACTCGAATGTACGGACTGTTCAAAAACCAGACATAAATTACTTAACTATAACCACCAGCAATGCTCTATCAGGAAAGGTTGTTGCTTATCAGCCGCAGTAGCTTCATGTTTCCCAGAGTTGGCCACCGCTTTTCAATGGTGAAGAGGACAATTGAACCAATCCTTAGCTGAGCTTCCCGGGAAAAATCTGAAAAACCTGTCACCTCCATTCTAGCGTCGGTTTGTATGGAGTACATCTTGCTCATGTCTATTGCATCATACACCTCTGTTAGGCTGATTGGACCGTTTTCAGGTAGATATCCAATGTTTAGCTTCAGAAGTCTCACAACGACAGATGGGATTCTCTGCAGATTGTACTGATATTACTAGCTAAAATCAATGTACAAGGACATAAAACATTGAAAACAACAAACAAAACCATGGGAGTGGATGAAAACAAATAGTGAATGACTAACCAGGCAACCATTTATGACATTGGTGACGCTAAGACGCTGCACAAAGGGTATACTTGGAACTCATCGGCCTCAAACACAAAGCATGTCATCCATCCAAATTGTGTGTATGAGAGGTTTATGCCTCAACCAAATACTATTTTCCCAATGTATTCCTTCTCCAATTCGTTTAGATAATCAAGATCTACAGGGGAAAAATAACTCATTTTCAAACGAATTTGTTTAAAGAAATGAACTCTTTTTGAAAGTTGAAAATATATGGTTAAATTCAATCCATCTGAGTTGAGATGATAATCAACAGAATTGCAAAAAATGTTTTGAAAATAACTATGACTATAAATATGACATACATTTCATGGACAGAGGTGGGAGCACCGAATTATGCAGTTAAGCAAAGTTGATAAAGCAGGATGGAAGTTGATGAACTTACTTAGTGATGGTTTGGGAAGGGGTATGTGACCTCCTCGAGAATCATTGAGTCTTAGATCTATCTCAATGGAAAGACTCCCAGAATCCAGGTTTATGATGATTAGATCTCGATAACAAAGATCATAGTCGCTAATTAACTTTTCCCAGTTAGGTCCATGAATTTTAGACAGGTTAGGTTCATCGATGATGGAGATCTCATACGAGAGATCCTCTTTGCCGATCAGTACTAGATTCCTTTATTTTCCTTGTTCTTTAATGCTTCATCTTTCCACTGATTGATCAAAGAAGTGACCTGCTGCTTGGAATAGCATGACACATACTGCAGAAAAAAGGGAAAAAATATTCAAACCGGCAAGAAGGAGTCCTTGAATACCGACATGTATAATCAAGACAGATAGCAGTTTTCATATTTCTACCAATTGTTTTCAACAGGTAGCATTTGATAAAACAAGATATATCAAAAATTGAAAACATCCCTTCAAGTGTAGGCATTCCATCCCAACAATATGGGAGAAACTTTTATTTCGTGCCATCAGATAGAAATATTAGTTGCTAGTAAGTGATGTGCATGGGGTACCAAACATTTATCCTTACTAGGCATGTCTTGTAGCAGCCAGGAAGAGGCACGGTTATCGCGCTGTGAAGAATGTCTCACTCGAATCCAGGGCAACTGAGGTTAGTACATATATCACAGCACATGGTTTCCCCTGGAATACGTTGCAAAACGACGTTTATATGAAATTCTCAACACAACTTGACAGTTCGACAACGGTAGTCATAACAGAGGAAACATGAAATTAGTTAAATTAGTATTTATTTTCCAAAAAGAGTTTTAATTCACAAAAATTCAATATTGACTATTTTTAGAGCACTTCACAATCTTGAATGTCACTGTCACTCAATGAAAGGATATGTGCTGCTTGACTATAAAATCAGCTTTAGCAAATGTATATTTCAAGACAGGACAAGCAAAAAGCAGAAACAATAGCCTATCATCAAGCGGCCCAAAAAGTGTTTGTAACATTAAAATTATATGTCAAAAAGTGGTTTGTAAATCCGTCAGAGCTGCACCCAGCAACGTCTTCCGCAACCCTGCTCTACCGTCATTGACTCCACCCCCAGCCTACAGGACCACAAATGCCGTCCTCAAGCACAAACACCGACTCCTAGTGAACACCACCCCAAACGCCGACCTACGACACCCTATGGCCGGTTAACAATACAATGCAACTTCTGCCCACTCCCTCCAACTTCCTGGTACCGCCATTGTTGCAAGACCTAACGTGCTTTAATTTAAACTACCAACCTCCGTCGCCAAAGTTCATCTCTCACCTGGCACATGTACGTCGTAGGTCGCTGTGGCTCGTAGCATCCTCAAGCACAAACGCCGACCCTCAGTTAACACCACCCCTAAGAGGCACGGGTCGTGTACAGTTTCGGCCTCGTACTGCGCGGATTTGGCTTAGTTCACAACAAATTTCTAGGCAATCCCTAGCATAACATCGTAGATTATGGCATTCAAACATGAATAGGCAAACAAACAAAGAAGGAAGCAGATCATAGCGAAAAATTCACATAGAAATGAAGAGAAAATGGACTAACCCTAGATCGAGATGGAGAACTGAAAGAGAAAATATGGTGAACTCTACAGTGGGTGAGTGGGATGAGGGATCTGGGTTGGCACAAAACAGATAGTTATAATACGCGCCTACTCACTGGCATGGGGCCACTGCACAGCGGCAAAGATGATGGTTTTTTTATTTTTCTTTTATTTTAAGGAACACACGTTGCGCTCCAGATGTAGAGGCACGTATGGATTTGGCAGAAAACGATGTCAGTTTCCGGAAAAAGTGCACAATGACACAACTAGTGCACTGCTTTTCCTATATGTGTCTTAGTAGGGGAATAGAGGCACGGATGAACAGCCCAAGAACTCACGGATATGTATGCACCTAAGGCATGGCTTTTGCCTCTGTATTCCGAATATTCTCAGTGACGCGTTCGTTGAGAGAGGTACGGTCTTTAAGCAGTCATGGGACGGTTGTACATGTCCATGACACACGACCATGCTTCTATTTTTCGAAGTATTTTCGCCTAACACCGTCTCTCGGAGGGACAGGGTCGTGAAACCACGGTACGCACAGTTATGTAAGGATAAGATTAAGACGCGCGGAAGTGCCTTTGCATTCAAAATGTTCTCAGTGACGCGTTCATTTACTGAGGCGCGATCTTTAAGTAGTTGGCGAATGAATGTACATGTGCATGACGCACGAACGTCTTTGTGTTTTCCCAATTATTTTCCCCTGACACGGCCACTCTGAGTATGAGGCACAGGGTCGTGAAGCCAAGGTACACATGGTTCTCCAAGGAGAAAATGCACTGAAGTGCCTCTGTTTTTGAAATATTTTCAGTTGCTTGTTCACTTAAAGAGGCCCCGGTCTATAAGAAGCAGAGGCACGGGTGTGTTTGTAAATGACACACGACCGTGCTTCTGTTTTCCGGATGGTTTTTATCTCACATGGTCTCTCGGAGGGACACGGTCTCTACTATGAAAAAAGGCATGAAAGTGCTTGTGTATTCCAAATGTTTTCAGTGAGGCGTTTACACAGACGCACATTTCACAACGTCTTGATGCACGTTTCATGTGGGGTGCATGGATGTCTTTCGGAGATGCACAGTTGCAGTAGATGCCCGTTTTGAGTAGATGCATGTTGCTTTTAAAAAACAGAATTTGATGCCAAGCAACTGTGATAAAGAACAAGAAACTACTTTGATTTTTTAGCATGTCTGAGCTGATTTCTTTTAGCTTTGGCTAATTGCTCAGTGCTCTACAAACATATGATCAATATTGTAAACAGAAAGCACGTAATTGATATCATAATTATTCGTATTCCTGTTTCTAAATATGAGCTTATTGCCTAAAAATAGAAAATAGCCTACAGATGGTATGATGCAAAACGAATGAGGATTGTTGACCATGTTTACACAATGCACTCATTCATACCGCAAGTACATCTCTCCAGAGCAGTTTTCAGCATTCATAGTTGAATGGATCTGGCAAATCCAGATATTCAACACTTGTGTTTTTTACATCCATGTGCATATGCTTGCAAGTTGTTGTTAATTTAAGCTGAGCACAATTAGAAGCCCTTTTCTCCATCTACAGTACCTTTTGTTGTCGTTTGTAAAAATCACCAGTGAAATCTGTGCGCAAGCCAAACTTAAATCTGATGGTCAGTAACATCCTAGCATTGAGAATAAAGAATGTCACAAATTCAGTGTTTGCATCCATGACTTCATAGTCTTCCAGCGTTAATGTCCTCACACAAGTGTCATGATTCTTGAGAAACACCTGCTGCTTTTGGCGCCATTCATTTGTTATACCTCTTTGATCCCATCCTCCTCCCTAAACACACATGAACAGGAAATTGAGGAGTTAGTGCCTGTATATTATGTATATTGTGTGTAGGCTTTCAACGTGTGTGAAATCATCACCTCAATAAACAATTTCTGCAAGCATGGAAAGCATCGAAGCAAGTCAACAACCTCATCCAGGTTAAAGCATGTCTGTGACATAAACAAGGTCTTGACAGAATCCAGCACTGTAGATAGGCTACTTATGCAGAGACCCTTCATTGAGCACAGAACATGGCATTGTTAGCTTGTGGATGTGAATCTTATGCGCTTTTGAATAACGGAGGTCAAAGTAATGTCCACAGGCAGTACCTGAATAACTGTAGACCCAATGATGATATTCATTTCATCGGATAATTCAGAAATTTTTTCCAAGGTGTCCAATTTAGGCGCAGACACAACTGTTATTTGTAGTTGTGCGTCTACAGAATCATGTAGCAGCCTTCGGAGGGAAGGGGAATCCTCAATAATGAGTTTTCCTCCGTCAGAACGAATGCCAATGCTTACAAGACTGCCTGACTTTATTCGGAGACAGCAAAATTTCTTTTTGCAAACAAGCAGCAGGCACTGCAGGGCAGGGCAACTGTAGTGGATGAGCTTCTGCAATGAGACATCCGATATGTAAACCTCTACCAGCGAAAGTTTCCTGAGCAATGGGAGACGAAGCATTTCTACTAGATTGTCTTCTAGTTTGCACATGGCGAAGGCGACGGTGTGGAGGGACGAGTGAAATCTCGAGATGGATGCCGGTGGCGACGGCATAGATGAAGGGAATCTGTGTAGTTGCCTGGGCCCTGGGTAGAAGAAATTTGGGAATATGTGATATAACTCTAAAAACTTGGAGTTTGTCCAGATTTTGAGACAGGAACAACTCATCGACGGCACATGGTTGGCACTGGAGGTAGCTTGTCGGGATGCAGAAGCGGTGAATCGGCCCGTCGTGATCGGAGACAATAGATACAGGAAGACTGAAATCATCAACCATAGATTCTCCACGGAAGTTGCAACTAAGATGTCGGCATCGAGTTCCGACGTATGTTTTCTGGACGATTTGCTTGCTGGGAAGAACCTGGATGATTTTGGAATAGAATTTTTCTGGAGAGCTGGTAGAACGAGTATCAGAGATCGGATGAAAGTCGAGATCGAGAGGTGTGGTGCGCCATATGTGGCGCCACGGAGGAGCGAGCACTTGTGTGTGGATGCCCTTCTTTGTGGGCAGACGAGAGATGATCTCGCCGAGGATGGCGTCCGGGAGATCGATGATGCGGTTCGGACCAGACTCAACAAGGTTCTCGGATCCAACTGGCGGGCCATAGCCGCTCCTCTTAAAGAGCTTACAGGGCACATGTACAGCCGAGAACCGCGTCTTCTTGTTGCTAGGGGCATGCTTCTTAGTCTCCATTGCGAGCTCGTGCTGCCTCCGCTGCAGCTCTCTGCGCGGTGGATCTGGGCAGAGGGTTAGGATTTCACGATTCACCTTTTTTCCTGAAACTAGAAGATTTCAATGAGGTGGTAGACTAGTCACGGCCTCAATAGACGTGCGGCTTCCCGAGGCACGGGTATCAACCGTTCGAATAGACAAAAAGTTTGGTGGCAGAGGCATGGGTCCGAATACTCGGTTAGGGAGGCATGGAAGTGAAATCTCTAGAGATACGGGGGTGTGGCGCCACAACCCCGAAAGAGGCACGTACATGTAGGCGCCGGAGGTACCTAATTGAAGCCTCTGCATGCACGGACCTAATTGAAGCCTCTATAGACACATGAATCAACTCTCTAGATGCACAAAAGTGTGGTGGCAGAAGCATCGCCTTAAACACTTGGGTGGAAAGACACGGTTGTGAAGTCTCGTTTTCCACGGGCATGTGTCTCGCGAGGCACAAGGATGCATTCTCCGGAGGCACCGAAGTGAAGCCTCTACAGGCACGTACAAGTATCAACCCTCTGGATGAACAAAATTATGGTGGCGGAGGAATTGATCCGAATACTCAGTTAGGGAGGCACGGTTGTGGAATCACTAGAACCACGAGGGTGTGGCACCACGGGCACGTAAGAGTCATGGCAAGTGTCATGTGAGGCTCGTGGACTAAGATAACGGTGGCACGGAAATGAAGCCTCTTAGGCACGGACGTCAGCGTTCTTGAGACACCATTGTGAAGTCTCTGGACGCACGGGCGTCTGGCTCCATGGGCACGTAAGAGTCATGCCTCGTGTCACGTGAGGCACGTAGATGCAGGAACCGGAGGCACTGTTGCACGGGCGTGGCCGTTCTCCAAGCCTGAGTGTAGTAGAAGAGGTTCGAGCACTGAGATAGAGAGGCACGTTTATGAAGACTCTACAATAACAGTGCGGTCACGTGAGGCACATGTACGTCGATGTAGGCACACAAGGCACCGAAGTGATTGCCTCTACAGGCACGTGTACCAGCCCTCTGGATACTCTGTTAGAAAACAACAGCCGTCATACCACAAGAGGCATGTTTCTATGGGCGGATGAAGCACGGACGTGCTTCGGTGCTGGAAAGGTTCCCACTGACGAGTTCATTATCAGGACCATAGTCATGTACTAACAAGAGTCAGGGTTGTGACTAAATACTCGGAATCTTTCCATTGAAACAATCCCCTTACTCGGGTTTATGCTTCTGTCACTCAAGCAACCCACTATAAGCGAATCATGAACGTATTGCAACACCCTATAGCAGGAATCCCTCACGCTTGCGCGACATGGAGGGCACCATACGACATCACCAAAATAAAACATACAACTCGTACCAATCTAGATCATCAATCAACCCAAAGACAAAGGATATCTACTCAAAACATCATAGGATGGCAACACATCATTGGATCATAATATGTGGCATAAAGCTCCATGTTCAAGTAGGGATTACAGCGGGGTGCGGGAGAGTGGACCGCGTAAAAGAGATGGAAATGGTGATGATGCTGGTGATGTTGATGAAGACGATCACTGCGGCGATGATTCCCCTCCCGATGGCACTTCGGCGCCACCGAGAGATAGGAGGAGAGGTTCTCCCCCTTGTGCTTCCTCCTCCATGGCCTCCCCCCTAGATGGGGAGAGGTTCTCCCTCAGGTCCTTGGCCTTCATGGCCATGATGGCTCCTCCGGGATCCTCCTCCATAGCCTCTGGTGATGATGGCCACCTCCGGCAGGGTGCCAGAGAGGGCCTAGATTGATTTATCGTGGTTATAGAGGCTTGCGGTGGCGGAACTTCCGATCTAGGTTATTTTCTAGAGGTTTCTGTATTTATAGGAATTTTTGGCGTTGGTCTCACATCCAGGGGGTCTCCAAGTTGTCCACGAGATAGGGGCCTACGCCCAAGGAGGGTGGGCACACCCCCACCCTCGTGTACAGCCCGGGACTCTTCTGGACCAACTCTTTTACTCCGGGGGCTTCTTTTGGTCCATAAAAAGTCATCAAAATTGGCACATCAATTGGACTCCATCTGATATTCCTTTTCTGTAAAACTCAAAAACAAGGAAAAACAGAAACTGGCACTGGGCTCTAGGTTAATAGGTTAGTCCCAAAAATCATATAAAATAGCATATAAATGTATGTCAAACATCTAAGATGGATAATATAATAGCATGAATACTTCATAAATTATTGATACATTGGAGACGTATCAGCATCCCCAAGCTTAATTCCTGCTCGTCCTCGAGTAGGTAAATGATAAAAGAAATAATTAATGAAGTGTTAATGCTAGCAGGTGCACAAGTTTGATCAATGGTAAATTTAATCTCCTTTGCTAGCATCATTATGTGTCATAACAGTAGCTCATCTAATAAAACTTTTCATGGTCAAGTAACAAGCTATTCACATGTTAAAGTATAGATCATAAACTTTCTTCTAAACTAACAAACAATGCTCTTAGTCATCAAACAATTGCAATTCATATCATTTTCGGGAAGGGTCTATGTAAGAGCTTTGATTCAGCAAACTCCACATACTCAACTATCATTTAATCTTTCACAATCGCTAACACTCATGTGATATTTATGGGTTCAAAGTTTTAATCGGACACAGAGAAAGATAGGGGCTTATAGTTTCGCCTCACAACCTTTTACCTCAAGGGTAATGTCAACAATAATAATTTATGAAAACCCACATCCAAGTGCATATATGTATCTGGATCGCTCCAACACAAAGTGCTTGCCAAAGGAAAAAGTGTAAAAAGGGAAGGTGATGATCACCATGACTCTTGTATAAGGGTAAAAGATAAAAGTAAAAGATAGGCCCTTCGCAGAGTGTCGGGGGAAACTGTCCTCCCACGAGCACCTATGGGACCGGAGCCCCTTCTACGTTGCGGTAAGGGAGCGGAGGGAGCACGAAGAGCAGATCGAGGAACGCACACGGGCAGTTTACCCAGGTTCGGGCCGCGCGGACGCGTAAGACCCTACTCCTGCCTTGGTTGTATTGAGCTCGGGAGCTTGAAAATCTACAGTGCCAGCTACACCGAGCATGAGAGTTGTCTAGGTTTCGAACCCCTTCTACGTTGTGCATGGGCCTCCTTTTATAGCCCAAGGGGTCACCGACAGGTGTCAACGTAGAGGAGGGCAAAAATGTAACTGTGGTGGTAGTTGTAACAGTGCGGGAATAGTGCGTGAACAGTGGTCTTCACCTACTTTGACAGTGGGGGACAAGGGCATTAAATGCCCGTCACCGTCGACCCCAAAAGTGTCCGTCCATGCTTCTCCGTTCGACACGGCGGTAGCCTCGTCACCGTGGATTGCCATCGTGTGCCCCAGGCTGCATAGCCCTCCGCCACGCGTCCCCGGAAGGGCCCCAGGGCGACGCGTGGGCAGATGAGCTGGAGCGCGGGCACACAGCATAGCCTTCTCCCGGCAAGCACCTTGCCGGGGCCTTGACCTTGTCGGGCCCGGAAGCCTGTCGCTCTCCGGGCCCTGCCGGGGCACATGATGCGCCGAGGCATCTCTTGAAGTACGTATCCGTTGGTCTTCCTGGGAAGCTCCCCTTGCCAGGGTCTTGTGCTGAATTGATGGTCTTGAGCCTGGTGCGGCCTTCCCGGCAAGCTCCTCCTTGCCGGGGCCTTGATCTTCTATCTTGTATACTTTGTTCTTGGATGGTTTTATAAGGACCAGAAAGGTTTCCGGCAAGCACGTGGTAAACCCTGCCGCGGGAAGCTGCTACTGCCCGTGCACAAGTTGGGGTACTAAGGTACCCCTATCTTAGTACACCGACAGGAGCCCCCGGGCCTGGGCCACAAACGGTGCCGAGCGCTGTTGGGCCAGGCCCAAAACAGTGCACGGGCACGCGCGGCCCACGGCGAGCCGTAGATTCCCTTCCGCATCCGCCGCGCCCCTCCCTAACGGCACGCGTCGATTGCGGCGTCATGGGAGAGATCGTGGCCTCGTTCTTTAATGGGAAATGCGGAGCGTCCCCCACTCCCCCCTTTAAAGCAGAGGAAGTAGGGGCAGTTTCCCTCCTTCGTCTTCATTGCGTCTTCAACCTCCAGAAATCCCCCGCTGCTCATTGCCTCCACCCCTCCTCCGCCGTCTTCCTCACCCGCGGCGCCGTCGAGCTCCTCGCCTCTTCCCTCGTCGCTCCCGCCATGGCTCCGAAGAGCGAGAAGGCGAAAGCGGACAAGGCCAAGAAGGAGAAATCTGAGCAGGCGGCGAAGCTTGCCGCCCTGCGGAAGAGGAACGTGGTCTTCGCGCCGAGGCTCAGCGCGAAGGAGCTGCGGAACAAGTACTACCTCTTCTGGTCCGGGGAGACCAAAGCTCATCCCCGTACCAGAGCCTTCCCCGCCGTCGCGAAAGATCTGTTTCCCGGCGGGTATTTCTTCTTTGCTGTTTTCTTCCACTGCGGATTGTGCCCTCCGTACTCGGAGTTTTTCTGTGATATTATGAACACATACAACCTCCACCTCCTAGACTTTACCCCCAACGCCATCCTTACGATGGCGGTTTTCGCACATCTGTGCGAAAACTATGTGGGGATCCATCCAAATGTAGCACTCTTTCGCCATTTCTTTATACCTAGAGTAGAGGCTGGCGCTCCCCTCTCCGGCGGCATCTCCTGGATCTTCCGGTTGAACAAGAAGGACTCATACCTGAATGGAGAACTTCGCGGCAAGTGGGAAGAATGGCGTGCAGATTGGTGTTGGATGGTGGAGGACAAGCCGGAGCCCTTCACTGCGGCGCGCACAACTGCCATAGTGCGCAGGAGGGACTGGAGTGAATTGGCCCCGGAGGACAACAGACTCAGTATTGCCCTCGTTAGGATCATCCGTCTCCGGGCCGCCAACCTGACCATCGGAGAGGTTGGCGCAGATTTCCTCCGCCGCCGCATTGCCCCTTTACAAGAGAGGAAAAGGCCCGCCTGGGAATTTGGCAACGCGGCGGATATCATGAGATTGCGCTGCGGATTGAACTTCAATTTCACCGCTTTGGAGCTGAAAGGAATGGTGCGAGAGCTCTTCAAGCATGACCCGGCGCATCCGGAGTGGTTCAGACCCGCCAAGGGAGTGGTGCCACTGTGCAACAGCACCGCCCGTGACTCCTTGCGCGCGATGATGCCGGAGTGCGACTCCCACGGCATCGTCCCCACTTGGATCCAGCCTCCGCCGGATGCTATTCTGAGCTTCTTTGATAACTTGGTTGAGACGCCCAAGAACTCCGATGAGAATAGGGGCCTCACCCGAGCCACCGCGGCTCGGGATATAGCTTATATTGCTTCCCGGATGGAAGAGGCCGCCACAGCTGCGGCGGCAGGTGAGTTTGGATACACCACGGACGACGCGGAGGCTGCGGACGCTGCGTGCCAAGCAGAGGAGGCAGAGATCCACAGGCTGCTCAAGCTTCCGCCCGAGGAGTTTGCCGGGGTTCCTTCCCTGAGGCATGCCGGGATACCCGGGGTCATGAGCGAGGCCGCCGCCGCGGGCGAGGTTGCCGGAGGGAGCAGGGTTGCCGGAGGGAGCGGAGCCGCCGGGGGGAGCGAGGCCGCAGGGCAAAGTGCTGGACCCAGCGGGCCTGCCGGGGAGGAGGAGGAGGACGTCGAGGCCGATGAAGACACCGGCGGATCTCTGGGTCTTGACGACGACGCCTCCTCGTCCTCGGAGAACTCCCCGCCTCCGGCAAGTCCCACGCAAGCATCGAGGAAACGCCTCCGCAAGGCGGCTACAGCGACGAGGACGCAGGCGCCCCGACAACAACCTGCTCGCCGGGCGACGCGAGCCACCAGGGCGAGCCAAGCTGCGACGGAGGCGCCCCGCGCACCAGCGCCAAGCGGAGGGGGATCCTCCCGGAGCGAAACGGCCGCTCCGCCTGCTCCTCGGGCCTCGGCGTCAACGGAGGCTGGGTCTTCGCAGCCCCCAGCCCCGGAGACCGCCAAGCGCCCGAGGGAGCCTTCTCCTCCTGCTCCTCGCGCGGGAGCACCTCAGGTGGAGTTCGATTTCTCCGCCCTCAGCTTCGACGACGACGAGGAAGAGGAGTAAGCACTTGTAATTTGTAACTTCTTCGATTCTGTCTTGATCTTTCTTCGACGATTCTGATCTTGTCCTTGCTTTGCTTTCAGGACCCTGACCCAGCGGATGGCGAAGAGGGCCAAGATCCCAGTGGTCGAAGTTGAAGACGACTCGCCCGCCGCGGCGACCGGAGACGTGCCAGCGGCGAGCTTGCCGGAGCAACCTGCTGCTCCGAGGAGCAGCCCCCAGCGTAAGTCTGGTTTTTGTCTTCCTGTTTGTCGGGCGCGCTTGAGGTTGTTGACTGTACTGATGATTTGTTGTCTTGTTTTGTCTTATGCAGAAGTGGAGCCGCAGCCGCAGGAGCGCCCGGAGACTGCCCCCGACGAGCTAACTGCTCCACCCTCCCCGCCAAGGGTGAGCTCCCCGGCGAGGGAGAATGCCCCGCCAAGGACGGGCACCCCGCCAAGGGCGAGCAGCCCGACAAGGGTGGCTACCCCGCCAAAGGAAGGGCACGGGCGGCCCCCCGCCAGCAGGGGCCACTGCTCCACCGCCAAGGGAGGACTCCCCGACGAGGGAGCCTGTCGTCGAAGAAGTCCTCGAAGGTGAGTCTTGTAGCTTCATCTTCTTGAACTTGTCTTTTCGGATATTTGCTTGATCTTTTCTTTTCTTTTTCTTCTGCTAGATTCCCCTGCACCGGAGCGGATGGAGACTGAGGCCACCGGCGAGGAGGGCGCGCAAGGCGACGGCGGCAACGCCACTGCCGCTGAGGGCATGGCAGGAGCCGACGAGCCTGCCGCTGAGGAGACTGCCCCGACCGCAGACGCCGCGGCTGGGGAGGGGGAAGGCGACCACACTGCTGGCCCGGAGGCAGCCGGAGCGTCAAGAGCTGCACCGACCCCTCCGCTGCCAAGGAGCAGCCAGGCATCTACCTTGAGGCCCCCAACGGAGTCTTTATACAAGTCCCGTGGGGGTCTTCGTCGCGAGCCCCCGTGGAGGGAGAGACCTATGACGGAGAGGTCCTCGCCTCCGCGGGGTTGAAGGTCGTCGAAGCGCCTGGCGGGAGCGATGAGCCCGAAGAGGAGAAGCTACTTCGCCGGCTCCTGGCCCTTTACCGGGCCAGGCAGGCGAAGCTGGACTCCCGGGAAGCTCTTGCCGCCAAGGCTGGAGTGGACTTGGAGAAGCGGGCCGCGGAGCTTCGCGCCGCCAACCAGGCAGCCCTCCGCAACTTGGCGGAGGAGCGAGAAGGGCTTGCCGAGGAGCAGCAAGCCTTCCTCCTGGAGAAGGCGGAAGCTGAAGAGCGACAGCGGCTGGCCGCCGAGGAGCTGTCTCGGCGGGAGGGGGCGCTCAACCAGCGGAAGGTTGAGCTCGACGCCCACGACGACGAGCTCACCGCCCGGGAGCAGGCCATGAAGGAGGCAAAGGAAGCCGCAGCCGCCGCAGAAATCGCCAAGAGGGAACTGGAGCTCAAAGTCGATCAGCTGGAGCGGTACCTTAAAGCAAGTGAGGACAGAGTCACCGCGCTCAACGTGGAGCGGGAGAAGGACGCCCACACCAACTCCGACTTGCAGGTACGACTCTCCAAGAAGGGCGACGAGCTTACTGCCGCCAAAGATTCAATCGCTGACTTGGAGTTGAAGGTCTCCACTTTAACTGATTCGTTGGACGCCGCCCGGGATCGCGAAACGAAGCTGAAGGACGAGCTCCGCAAGGAACGAGGCCTAGTGGAGAGCGCCGCCACTTCAGCGAACAACTTCAGCCGGGCGGTGGAGCAGTGGACTGACGATATGGTCGCCTCCGCTGCCAATATCGACAAGGAACTGATGGCGCTGAGGGTGGAACACCTTGTGTACTCTCCGGACGAGAACCTCCCCCACAGCGCCAAGTTAAGTCTCTTCTTCAGGGGAGTCGCGCCGGCGCTTGCACGGCTGCAGGAGAAGCTCCCCGCGCAGCTGGCCGAGGAGTCACGTCAGCTCTGCGCGGGCACCTTGGAACGCGTCTTGGCCAAGATCGTCTACCGCAACCCTGGCATCAACCTCACCAACGTCCTCCGCTCCTTGCCGGACGACGCAGATCAGGAGGCGTTGAAGGCGCAGGTCGCCCACATCGTCGCCAAGGTGAACAAGATCTCAAGGCGTGAAGGCGACCGCGTAGATTAGGCCTCTTTCTTTCCGTTTCCTTTGCCGCTGCAAAGTGTGCCATGAACATGAATTTATCAGTCATTGCGACAAGTTATCTCTGTAATATACTATCTTATTTTCGAACATCAATGTGGTGTTATCTCCTTGCTTTTGGTCCTTCACTTTGTATGCTTTCGACCCTACGCTTTTAGGGGACTTGTCGGCAAGGGGCCCTCGCCGCGAGCGCTGAGTGCTGGACTCTTAGCAGCCCGCTGGCAAAGGACCTTACCGGCAAGTAACCTTGCCGCAGCTAGGCGCAACGCACTTAGCTTGCTGAGCGAACTCGGAAACGAAATAAGGGCGCGACACTTGTCGCAGCTCACTTAAGTCATTGAGCATGCTCGGAAACAAGGTAAGGGTGCGGCTAGCCACGGGTAGGTTCCTCCGCGCACAGGTTTTCCATACAAAGTGTGGTTGTTCAAGGAAGATAACTAAAATTTAAAATTTTGAACTACTCAAATTCTGGCAACTTAACTTTCATATATTGCTTGTTCCCCGACAAGGCTCCTCTTTATTGAACAGCACTTGGTTCATCCTCCATCTCCTTCCCCCCGGCAAACTTGTGCGCGAGGAAGTCTACTTCTGCTTAAGAGGGAAAGAAAAAGAGGAGGAAAAACAAGCATAGGGCCTTACGGCCTGCTAGTGCCTACCGGGGATGTGCTTTGCACAAGGTGCCAAACAATGCATAATAACCGAAGAAAAGCATGGAAATGGCAAATAGTACGAAGCACAAAAACTTTACTGATGCACGGGATCTGCGCCCGGCTTTGTACAAAGGTTTATATGCAACAGCGGCAAGACTTGTACAAAAGGTGGTTGCCGGAGCGGATCACGGCATCCGCGCCTTATGGGTGAAACTTGCGAAGATGCTCTATGTTCCAGGAGTTGCTCACCGTTAAGCCTTCTTCGGTCTCAAGGCGGACAGCGCCGGGCCTTGTGACTTGTCTCACCCGATAAGGGCCTTCCCACTTCGGCGTCAACTTGTTGGAATTCTTGGCGGACTGAACACGCCGAAGAACAAGGTCGCCTTCCACGAGACTCCTGGCCTTGACCTTGCGGCTATGATAGCGACGCAAGGCTTGCTGGTATCGAGCAGGTCGTACAGCAGCCTGGAGACGTTCCTCCTCAAGGAGCAATGCATCATCTTGACGCAGTTGCTCTTGCTCGAGCTCATCATAAGCGAGTACTCGAGGAGATCCGTATACGAGTTCCGTGGGGAGAACTGCCTCTGCTCCATAGACAAGAGCAAAGGGTGTCTGACCGGTGGCTCGACTTGGTGTCGTCCTGATTGACCAAAGAGCCGCCGGTAGCTCCTCTATCCAGTTTCTTCTGCACTTGTGCAGCCTGTCGAAGGTTCTTGTCTTGAGTCCGCGCAGCACTTCAGCATTGGCCCTCTCCGCTTGACCATTGCTCCTCGGGTGAGCAACAGAAGCGAAGCATACCTTGGCGCCAAGGTCCTGGACGTATTGCATGAAGGCGCGACTAGTAAATTGTGTACCGTTGTCGGTGATGATCCTGTTAGGGATTCCGAAACGGCAAACAATTGACCTGAAGAACCTGACTGCTGACTGTGCTGTCACCTTTCTCACCGGTTCCACTTCTGGCCACTTTGTGAACTTGTCGATCGCAACGTACAAGTATTCAAAGCCCCCGACTACGCGGGGAAAGGGGCCGAGGATATCGAGCCCCCAGACCGAGAAGGGCCAGGACAAAGGGATCGTCTGGAGGGCTTGAGCTGGTTGATGAATTTGCTTGGCATGGAACTGGCACGCTTCACACTTGGTTACTTGTGCAGTTGCATCTTGGAGGGCTTCTGGCCAGAAGAACCCTTGCCGGAACGCCTTCCCGGCAAGTGCCCTTGTGCCTATGTGGTGACCACATATGCCTCCATGTACCTCTGCCAACAGCTTTTGTCCATCTTCTCTGGAAATGCACTTCAACCTGACACCATTGAGTCTTCTTCTGTACAGATCGTTGTCAACGAACTGGTACATACTTGACTGCCTGGTTATCTTCTCTATCTCTTCTGGGTCGTCGGGAAGTTCTCCAGTTTGCAGAAAACGAACGATCTGCTGCGCCCATGCTGGAGCCCGAGGCTCAACAGCAAGGACTAAAGGCATGAGGGCTGCTGCGGGAACCTCAGCTTCTACGGCAAGAACCTGTTGTCCTGCCAGAGCTGATGGCCCCCCGGCAAGCCTGCCGGGGCAGGGCTTGTCGGGAACGCTTGCTTCAACTGTACAGACCCTAGGATCTGTAGGAGCAAACTGTTCCTCAGCATCTTGGTTGTTGATCTTGGGGACCTTGGCGGTGGCTTCTGGAAGGTCCGCCGGCAAGTAGTCGCCGGAGACCAACTTTCTCTTCTTACTTTGCCCAACTGATGGTGTAACGGATGGTTGAGTTAGCTTGAGCAGGAAGGTCCCTGGTTCCACAGGTAACTTCATCGCAGCACACTTTGAAAGGCCATCTGCAATATCATTCTGAGCTCTTGGAACGTGCTCCATTTGCAGACCTTCAAAGTGTTCTTCAAGCTTCCTCACTTCATCAACATAGGCTTCCATCAAAGGGCTCTGGTAACTCTTGTTAACTTGTCGGACCACCAACTGAGAATCTCCCCGCACAATCAACTTCCTGATCCCAAGTTCGGCCGCAATTCTGAGGCCGGCAAGCAAACCTTCATACTCAGCAGTATTGTTTGTCGCTTGTTCCCTGGGAAAGTGCATTTGGATAACATACTTGAGGTGCTCCCCGGTGGGCGCTATGAGTACCACGCCGGCACCGGCGCCTTGCAGCGAGAAGGCACCATCAAAGTACATTACCCATTCACTGCTTGCTTCTTGTACGGGGACACTTGTCTCTGGAACTTCTTCATCGGGCGTCGGGGTCCATTCTGCTATGAATTTCGCCAAAGCTCTGCTCTGTATAGTTGAAGTACTCTCAAACTTGAGACCAAAGCTTAACAGCTCCAGTGCCCACTCGACGATCTTGCCTGTTGCCTCTGGATTCTGCAATATCCTCTTCAACGGAAAGCGAGTGACCACTGTTATCTCGTGTGCCTGGAAGTAATGGCGCAGCTTTCTCGAGGCCATGAGGAGGCCGAAAAGCAACTTCTGCACCCCAGAGTATCTTGATCTAGCTCCCTGCAAGAGGGAACTTACAAAATACACTGGGCGCTGCACCATCTTCTTTCGCACTTCTCCTTGTTCCTGCGCAGACTTGTCTTTGTCGGGGACAGAGCTTGTCGGGGAAGCCCCCTGCTTGTTGCTGGACTCACTTGCCGGTGGTGTAGACTCCTCGTCAGCCTCCCTCTCCGCTACTAACGCAGCACTAACCACTTGATTGGTTGCTGCTAGGTACAGCAGCAACTTCTCTTGTGGCCTAGGTGCGACAAGTATTGGAGTGGAGGATAGGTATCCTTTCAAGTCTTGCAGCGCTGCCTCCGCTTCCGGAGTCCATTTCATAGGACCTGCCTTCTTCAAGATTTTGAAGAAAGGTAGGGCGCGTTCTGCAGACTTTGAAATGAACCTACTGAGAGCAGCTACACAACCTGCAAGTCTCCTTACGTCCTTGACGCGCTTCGGGGCTTTGATCTGCTCGATGGCTTTTATCTTGTCGGGATTGGCTTCAATCCCCCTCTGGGACACAAAGAACCCGAGAAGCTTGCCGGAGGGGACTCCAAAGACGCACTTCTCGGGGTTCAACTTAAGCTGGATCTTGCGCAAATTCTCAAACGTTTCTTCCAGATCTTGTATCAGGGTATCTTTGCTCTTGCTCTTGACCACTATGTCATCCATGTAAGCCTCTACATTTCTGTGAATCTGTGGCTCAATAGCAGTGTGCACCACCCTTGCAAATGTCGAGCCTGCATTCTTCAATCCAAAGGGCATGCGTATGAAACAATATGTGCCGCATGGAGTAATGAATGCAGTCTTCTCTTCATCTTCCTTGGCCATGAAAATCTGGTGGTAACCTGAGTATGCATCAAGGAAGGAAAGCAGCTCACATCCGGCGGTGGAGTCAACAATCTGGTCAATACGTGGCAAGGGAAATGGATCCTTAGGACATGCTTTATTCACATCAGTGAAGTCTATACAAAGTCTCCACTTCCCATTAGCCTTGCGTACGACAACTAGATTGGCTAACCACGTTGGATGGATCACGCCTCTAACCAGGCCTGCTGCTTCTAGCTTCTTGATCTCTTCGGCGATGAATTCTTGGCGCTCCACGGCTTGCTTCCTGACCTTCTGCTTGACGGGCCGCGCATGAGGACAAACAGCAAGCTTGTGCTCAATTACCTTCCTGGGAACGCCGGGGATGTCAGATGGTTGCCACGCAAACACATCGACATTCGCCCGCAGGAAGGCAACGAGCGCGCTTTCCTATTTGTTGTCAAGCGTAGCACTGATGGTGAAGGTACCACCAGTGCCGTCCTCCTTGGCGGACACCTTCTTGGTTGTCGGTGGAGCGGCCATCCCCTTCTTGCACTTGTCGGTGGAGCTCGATGGTGCGTCCTCGACGGCAGTGCAGCACTGCGAAGAGGTGCATTTGCCGGAGTGGGCCCCAGAGCACTTGCTGGACTTGGTATTAGTCTTCTTCCCCCCGGAAGCTTCAGTGGCAAGTGCGTTGGTCTCCGCAGCGGCTGCTGCATCCCGGTATATCTTTTCGGCGCAGATAAGCACGTCCTTCTTGTCGCCAGGGACAGAGATGACGCTTATTGGCCCCGGCATCTTGAGTACGTTGTAGGCATAGTGGGAAGCTGCCATGAACTTTGCGAGGGCAGGACGTCCAAGTATCCCATTGTATGGCAATGGGATATCGGCCACGTCGAAGGTTATCCTCTCCGTCCTGAAGTTAAGTTCCCCGCCAAAGGTCACTGGCAGAGTGATCTTCCCCTTGGGCTTGCTCCTTCCCCGGTTTATTCCTTGGAACGAACCGGTTTCTTCGAGCTCGTCGTCTGGGATCTGGAGTTTCTTGATCACAGCTGAGGAGATCAAGTTCAGGCCGGCCCCACCGTCAACCAACATTTTGGTGACCTTGAGGTTGCGGATAGTTGGTGAGACCAACATCGGCAAGCACCCGACCGCCGTTGTGCGGTCAGGGTGATCCTCAAGATCAAAAATGATGGGCGTGCTGGACCACTTCAGGAGCCTGCGTGACTCAATGGGCGACTCAGCTGCATTTACTTCCCACACCCACTGCTTGAGTTGGTGGTGGGAAGTATGCAGAGAGGCGCCTCCGTCGACACACAGAACTTCTGTGGCCTTCTGGAACTCCTGCTCGCTGTTATCACCTTCCTCCATGTCGTCGTCGTCGTCTTCTTCCTCATCCTTGTCGCGGCCCCGGGGAGGTCGATCTCCTTGCCGCTGCTTGGCCTTGCCGCGGCGTCCTCCCTGGCCATTGAACGACCGCTTCTTGCTTGGCTCTCCCCCGCCACCTTGGGCCTTCTCCTTGTCGCAACGCTCGTACTCAGCCTTCTGCTGTTCTACGAGGTACTCGACTCGCTTGCAGTTCGAAAGGTCGTGGCCCTTGGTGCGGTGGATCTTGCAATATTGCTTGTCGGAGCCGTCCTGCTTGTCGGCTGCCGCTACAGGGGCAGGCTCCTTGCCAGAGCCGCCAGCCTATGCCTTCTTGGCGGGAGCCTCCTTGCCGGACTGCTCGACGACCAGCACTTCCTTGCTCTTCTTTCTTCTATTGTTCCGCCGCCGGCTCTTCTTTGCCGGGGCGGCATCCTCGCTGTCGCTTCCTCCTGCGCCAGCATCCTCCCCGGGGAGTCTCCTCCCCTCTTCGGCGCGCGCGCACTTGTCAGCCAGAGCATAGAGCTCGCTGACATCCCGAATCTTGGTCAAGGCCATCTCTTCTCGCATGCGGCGGTTACGCACGTTCTGGTGGAACGCGCTGATAACCGCGGCAGGGTGGACGTCGGGAATGTTGTGTTGCACGCGGCTGAACCGCTGGATGTACTTGCGCAGGGATTCTCCTTCCTTCTGGGCCAAGATGTGGAGATCACTCTCCTGGCCATGGGGTTTGTGGCCGCCCGTGAAGGCGCCAACAAATTGGTGGCACAGATCTGCCCACGAAGAAATGGAGCCTTCCGGCAAGTGCATAAGCCAAGAACTAACGTTCGGCTTAAGCACTAGCGGGAAGTAGTTGGCTAGTATCTTCTCGTCGCGCCCCCCGGCAGCCTGCACCGCGATGGTGTAGATGCTGAGGAACTCCGAGGGGTGCGTCTTGCCATCGTACTTCTCGGGTACGTCGGGCTTGAAGTTTTTCATGCTGGGCCACTGGACACGCCGCAGCTCACGGGTGAACGCAGGGCAACCTGCCGCGTACGGCAAGTCGCCTGGCTCACCGGGCGCGTACGTGTCGACAGCGGTCCCGGCGCGCTGATCCGATTGTCGCCTGGTTTCTCGTCGGCGCTCGATGCGCGTCCGACCGTCTTCTTGCCGCCGGTCGTCAAGGACTTGGCGCTGGTCCCGACGAGCCCGCGGATCCGACGACGCCGTAGAGTCGTCGTCGACGTTAATCCGACGGGGTGGCGTCTTCTGCTTCTGCGGCGGGGAGTGCACGGTGGTTGCACCCCCGGCGGTCTTGTCGCCGTCGGCCCTCGTCTGGTCGACTTGCCGTGGCCGCGATGTCGCCGGCTGCTGCGGCATGTCGTTGTTGGCGAAGGCGATGAGGCTTTGAATCGTCGCCCTCCAGTCTTCGGCCTTGTCTGCCGCTGGAGGGAAATCGAGGAGCAGTTGCGCTCTTGCGAGAGCTTCTGCTGGAGAGGAGGGGAGCGGGGGCGAGCGGTGCGAGGAGCGAGATATGCTCGGACTCCTAACAGGGTTAGCAGGAGCAGACTCTCGCCCCGGCGACCGCGCCTTGCTCGCGCCAGGGCGATGGCCTTGAGCGTCCCGCGATCCTCCGGTTTGTCGTTGGCCCAGCAAGCGGATGGTACCTCCTGTACCACGGCGCTGCTGGCCTGTCGTCTGCTGAGAGGGATGTGGTGCATCTACGGACACCGAGGCCTTGGAATTTGTCCGGTCGTCCGTCTTGTCCTTGGATTTGGTGGCGCCGTGAGTTTCCTCGCCGGCGACCACCCTTCCGCCGGCGTCTCCTCCACCCACCATTGGTTCTGGTGGCGGTGGAACAGACGCAGACGGGCCTCCGATCTCCGAAGCCTTCTTCTTCGGGGCCATGCTGTTGCTGGTGAAGTTGATGAAGCTGGAGAGGTTGATGAAGAATGCGCCCGCATGAGTGGCGGATCAGGTTCGCACAACCTCGACGCCCCTACCTGGCGTGCCAAAGATGTCGGGGGAAACTGTCCTCCCACGAGCACCTATGGGACCGGAGCCCCTTCTACGTTGCGGTAAGGGAGCGGAGGGAGCACGAAGAGCAGATCGAGGAACGCACGCGGGCAGTTTACCCAGGTTCGGGCCGCGCGGACGCGTAAAACCCTACTCCTGCCTTGGTTGTATTGAGCTCGGGAGCTTGAAAATCTACAGTGCCAGCTACACCGAGCGTGAGAGTTGTCTAGGTTTCGAACCCCTTCTACGTTGTGCATGGGCCTCCTTTTATAGCCCAAGGGGTCACCGACAGGTGTCAACGTAGAGGAGGGCAAAAATGTAACTGTGGTGGTAGTTGTAAGAGTGCGGGAATAGTGCGTGAACAGTGGTCTTCACCTACTTTGACAGTGGGGGACAAGGGCATTAAATGCCTGTCACCGTCGACCCCAAAAGTGTCCGTCCATGCTTCTCCGTTCGACACGGCGGTAGCCTCGTCACCGTGGATTGCCACCGTGTGCCCCAGGCTGCACAGCCCTCCGCCACGCGTCCCCGGAAGGGCCCCAGGGCGACGCGTGGGCAGATGAGCTGGAGCGCGGGCACACAGCATAGCCTTCTCCCGGCAAGCACCTTGCCGGGGCCTTGACCTTGTCGGGCCCGGAAGCCTGTCGCTCTCCGGGCCCTGCCGGGGCGCATGATGCACCGAGGCATCTCTTGAAGTACGTATCTGTTGGTCTTCCTGGCAAGCTCCCCTTGCCAGGGTCTTGTGCTGAAGTGATGGTCTTGAGCCTGGTGCGGCCTTCCCGGCAAGCTCCTCCTTGCCGGGGCCTTGATCTTCTATCTTGTATACTTTGTTCTTGGATGGTTTTATAGGGACCAGAAAGGTTTCCGGCAAGCACGTGGTAAACCCTGCCGTGGGAAGCTGCTACTGCCCGTGCACAAGTTGGGGTACTAAGGTACCCCTATCTTAGTACACCGACACAGAGGGAAGCAGAGGTTGTCATGTGCTTTTATGATTGGATATACAAAATCTTAATGCAAAAAAACGTCACTTTATATTGCCACTTGTGATAAAGACCTTTATTATGCAGTCCGTCGCTTTTATTTCTTTCCTATCACAAGTTTGTATAAAGCTTATTTTCTTCGCACTAATAGATCATACATATTTAGAAAGCAATTTTTATTGCATGTACCAATGACAACTTACTTGAAGGATCTTACTCAATCCTTAGGTAGATATGATGGACTCTCATGGCAAAACTGGTTTAAAGGATGTTTGGAAGCACAAGTAGTATTTCTACTTGGTGCAAAGAATTTGGCTAGCATGAGAGGGAAAGGCAAGCCCAACATGTTGGATGATCCAAGACAATATAATGTTTCGGATATAGGAAAACATAACTCATTAAGTTGTCTTCCTTGTCCAACGTCAACCTTTTAGCATGTCATATTTTAATGAGTGCTCACAATTACAAAAGACGTCCAAGATAGTATATTTATATGTGAAATCTCTCTCCCTTCAATATTCTTTCATGAATTGTTCAAGTGACCAATTCTGCGTTTGCTAACTTTCAATAAGTTTACTACATATACTTATTCTGTGTGAAGTCATTAGTCCCCATGGTATAAGCATATGAAACATATGTAAATTCAGATTTATGATATTCAATTCATTCAACCATTTACTCATAGGATGTACGTGAAGCACGTGAGTAAATGACAAACTACTCTAAAAGATATAAGTGAAGGACACTGAGTAGTCATATAATTAACTAGCCATGGGAGGATTATTTTTCATTCAAGATTTCAGATCCAATGATTTTATTCAAACAGCAAGTACAATTGAAAATACGCTCCAAGCAAAACACATATCATGTGACGAATAAAAATATAGCTCCGAGTAAGGTATACCGATAGTTTTCAAGACGAAAGAGGGGATGCCTTCCGGAGCATCCCCAAGCTTATGCACTTGAGTCTTCCTTGAATATTACCTTGGGGTGCCTTGGGCATCCCCAACATTAGGGTCTTTTCACTCCTTATTCTCCTCATGTCGATATCTTACCCAAAGCTTGAAAACTTCAACCACACAAAACATAACGTAGCTTTGTGAGATAGGTTAGTATGATAAAGAGTAAACCATTCACCTTGGTACTTTCAAAGACAAGGTTCATAATTGTTCTCACACAATGCCTACTGTACCATATCATTTCTACAATTTATATTGAGAAATATAAGCCATAGAAACTAGAAAACAAGCAAACTATGCAATGAAAACAGAATTTGTCAGAAACAGAACAGTCTATAATGATCTTAACAACAACCATACTTCTGCTACTCTAAAAATTATGAAATAAATTGGTGGACGTGAGGAATTTGTCTATTAATCTTCTGCAAAAAGAATCAACTCAAAAGCACTCTTTTGTAAAAAAAAGGGTAGCTAATCCCATGAGCGCAAAGTTTCTGTTTTTTTACAGCAAGATCACATTAACTTTCACCCAAGTCTTCCCAATGGTCTTACTTGGCACTTTATTGAAACAAAAGCTATAAAACATGATTACTACAGTAGCTTAATCATGTAAACACACAAAAACAGTAAGGGTAAATATTGGGTTGTCTCCCAACAAGCGCTTTTCTTTGATGCCTTTTAGCTAGGCATGATGATTTCAATGATGCTCACATAAAAGATAAGAATTGAAACAGAAAGAGAGCATCATGAAAAATATGACTGGCATATTTAAATCTAACCCACTTCCTATGCCTAGGGATTTTGTGAGCACATAATTTATAGGAACAAGAATCAACTAGCATAGGAAGGAAAGACAAGTATAACTTCAAAACTTCAAGCACGTAGAGAGGAGACTTGATATTATTGCAACTTCTACAAGCATGTATTCCTCCCTCATAAAAAATTTCAGTAGCATCATGAATGGGTTCAACAATATAAACATCACATAAAGCATTTTTTTCATGAGCTTCAAGCATAGAAATTTTACTACTCTCCACATAACCAAAATTCTTCTCATTCGGAATAGTGGGAGCAAACTCGAAATAGTGGAATCATTACTAACTAAAGTTGACACTCTTCCAAATCCAATTTAGATGATAGTATTATTCATACTCCAAAAGATATAAGTGAAGTTCATGTAGTATTCTAGGATTAATATCGACTAGCAAATATCCAAGCTCAAAATATATAAGTGAAGCACACGAAGCATTATATAAAACCGTACTCAAAATATTTAAGTGAAGCACAAAGAACATTCTATAAGATCATACTCAAAAGATATAAGTGAAGCAGATGAAGAATTCTATAAATCAAGGAAGGGCTATCTCATACTAGCATGGATCTTAAAGAAAAGAAAAAGAAAAACACAAGGGACACAAATCATGTGAACAAAACAAAAACCGAGGTATACCGATAATTGTTGAAGAAGAAAGATGGGATGCCAACCGGTGCATCCCCAAGCTTAGATGCTTGAGTATCCTTGAAATATTTAATTTGGGTGCCTTGGGAATCCCTAATCTTGAACTCTTGCCCCTCTTTATTCTTCTAGTATTGATAGCTCCTCGATCTTCGAACACTTCATCCACACAAAACTTTAACAAAAACTTTGTGAGATCCATTAGTATAATAAATCAAATCACTACCTTTAGGTACTGTTCCAAACTTATTCCAATTTCATATTAGCACTTTATCTACTGTATTCCAACTTCACCATGGTTCATACCCCCACATACTACCCATAGATTCGTCAAAATAAGCGACCAACACATAGAAAACAGAATCTGTCAAAAACAGGACAGTCTGTAGTAATCTGGAAGTTTAGTAAACTTCTGTAACTCTAAAAAATTCTAAAAATATATGACAATTTGAACAATTTGTATAGAAGTAATGTGCAAAAGGTTTCAGACCCATTTGACCTTCCAGTAAAAATGTAAAATTACGCGCTACAGCCAAAGTTTCTGTTTTTTGTTCTGCACATAGAAAACAAGCAATCTAATCATCCTAAAACCAAAGCTTGGCACATTATTTTTATAATACAATGGATATATACAAGGGGATAATTATTTAAAGAGAAACTTCAACGAATAATTGTACATTGTTTCCATGAGCATGAACACAAGTGCTCAAGGTCGACCCTCACTTCTTCAATGGATAACTTCCCAATCACTTCTCTTTTTGAAAAACTTTTTAGGCATAAGAGGCAAGTAATTTTTTTTTGTATTTCCATACTTTAAAAAAAATGTATGTTTCACCCACAACTAAACAGAAACAAAAAGGAAAAATAAAATCTACTTGGTGAAGAAAGCAAACAAGAACACACGAGAATATCAACCCCATGCTATTGCTCCCTAGCAACGGCGCCAGAAAAGAGCTTGATGGTCCCCAAGTGCAGGGAATCATCGTAGCAATTCCCAATAGTGGAAGTGATAAGTATGGAGTGTTGAACCCACAAGGAGCTAAATGTAAGATCAATATTCTCTCAAGTCCTATCTGCTACTGATACGACTCTACGTACACCGAACGTTTGCTTCCAACTAGAAACGAGAAATAAAACTACGTTGTAGGTATGAAGAGGATAACTTTGCATGATATCGGAGCGCTAAAATACAAAAGTAGGTGTTGTTATCATAAAGTTAGAATATATTACTAAATATTATAAATAGCGAGTGTGGAATAATGATGGATCGGTGTGCGGAATTGTCCTAGGCAATTGTTAACAAGACAGGTAGTTGTCATTGCAATTTCATATGAGGGAGAGGCATAAGCTAACATACTTTCTCTTCTTGGATCATATGAACTTATGATTGGAACTCTAGCAAGCATCGGCAACTATTAAAGATCATTAAGGTAAAACCCAACCATAGCATTAAAGCATCAAGTCCCCTTTATCCCATACGAAACAATCCCCTTACTCGGGTTTATGCTTCTGTCACTCAAGCAACCCACTATAAGTGAATCATGAACGTATTGCAACACCCTACAGCGGGAATCCCTCATGCGTGTGCGACAAAGAGGGCACCATAGGACAGCACCAAAATAAAACATATAACTCGTACCAATCTAGATCATCAATCAACCCAAAGACAAAGGATATCTACTCAAAACATCAGAGGATGGCAACACATCATTGGATCATAATATGTGGCATAAAGCACAATGTTCAAGTAGGGATTACAGTCGGGTGCGGGAGAGTGGACCACGTAAAAGGGATAAGGATGGTGATGATGATGCTGATGTTGATGAAGACGATCACCGCGGTCATGATTCCCCTCCTGATGGCACTCCGGCGCCACCGAGAGAGAGGAGGAGAGGTTCTCCCCCTTGTGCTTTCCCCTCGATGGCCTCCCCTCTAGATGGGGAGACATTCTCCGTCCGGTCCTTGGCATTCATGGCGATGATGGGCCCTCCGGAATCCTCCTCCATGGCCTCCGGTGATGATGGCCCCCTCCGGCAGGGTGCCAGAGAGGGCCTAGATTGATTTCTCATGGTTACAGAGGCTTGTGGCGGCGGAACTTCCGATCTAGGTTATTTTCTAGAGGTTTCTGTATTTATAGGAATTTTTGGCATCGGTCTCACGTCCAGGGGGTCTCTGAGTCGTCCACGAGATAGGGGCCCACGCCCAAGGGGGTGGGTGTGCCCCCCACCCTCGTGGACAGCCCGGGACTCTTCTAGCCCAACTCTTTTACTCCAAGGGCTTCTTTTGGTCCATAAAAAATCATCAAAAATTGGCACATCAATTGGACTCCAACAACAACAACAACAACAACAACAACAACAACAACAAGAACAACAACAGCAGCAGCAGCAGCAGCAGCAGCAGCAACAGCAACAACACCAACA
>LR738711.1:552962840-552981979 GCA_902687465.1 Secale cereale
CAGCAGCAGCAGCAACAGCAACAGCAACAGCAACAACAACAGCAACAGCAACAGCAACAGCAACAGCAACAGCAACAACAGCAACAGCAACAGCAACAACAACAGCAACAACAGCAACAGCAACAACAACAGCAACAACAACAACAACAACAACAACAACAACAACAACAACAACCATGTTTAGGTTTGCATTTGCTTTCAGTACCATAGTCTGAATAAGAATTTGAACTGATAAGTTCTATTGGGTGTGTACTGTGATAATTTCAACTGCACGCATAGTTTGAAATAACACACATAAGATACTTAACTTGGTACCGGTAGTTAAAATTTATATGGTGTAATGCCATCCCTCCATCACCGTACACGTCTCGCATCATGCCGTTTTTTGTAAAGACCGATGATCACAAGTGAGAGCAAGTCCTCCCCGCGCACAGTGCGCCACTGCATACGAATGAGTACAATGCAATCAACTGTCAGCCTGGCTGCTTCTGCAAAAGCAGAAATCCCAGTGATCGCCATCCTTCCATCTTTGTGTATACAGTAGATGCCAGGCAAATCAAGGCTGTTGAAAATTTGAACAAGCCTGATGCTACCTTTGAGAGGCAGATATCCAAGCTTCATCCTCAGATCATTGATAAAAATAGCTGGGATTTTCTGCACAATAACAAATTATTCTGGCGTTAAATTCGGAGGACAGACATGTTGATGGTGGATTAGAGAAAGAAACAATGATGTACCAAACGATCTGCGTGAACGTTGGTGGAACATAGATAGTGCACAAAGGTAATGGCAGGGATGTGTTTAGCATTTAGGACTAGTTTAATCATGCAAGCCATGTCGATATAGGAAAGTCTTATGCCCTGGGTGTAGACTGTCTTGTCTGTGTAGCTCCTTCCTGATAACCTGAGATCTTCGAGAGCTAAATAAATACAACCATGTATTAGCCACTATGTGTGAAGCAATGAATAGAGCAGTTAAAACTAAAATAAACGAATAATGGTTTTTAAAAGGGAAATTGCAGTTTTAAACTACATTGTGAGCACAAAGATTTATTTAATACAACATATCACAGAGATTGAGCACATAAATACCAACGGCATGCCAGAGTAAAATTATAATAGATAAACGTTAAACTAGAACAAATATTGATAAGCAATGAGAACATACCAATGGAAGGTTTGGGAAAGGCTTTGTGACCTCCTCGAGATTCACTCAACATATAATCAATGGGAAAGAAGAAATCTTCTACTTGCAAATCCAATTTTATAATATCACCGTAAAAAAGATCATAGTCACGTATCAACTTTTCCCATCCACGTCCATGAAACTTAGACATGTGGTTGCCATCTGTAAACTTAATATTGTAAGAGAATTCCTCAGTAGTGCCGAACACAAGGTCAAATTCTTCTTCTTCAAAACCATCATCGAAAGCTTCATCTTTCCATAAAGATATCAAGAAAAGGACCCGGTTCCCGTAGTAGCATGGGACATACTGCAAAAAGGTAAAATTAAAACAAAGGTATATAAAAGTTTTACTGATTTTCAGAAAAATGCATGAAAGTGTTTTTTATCCCCTCGAAATTACTTGGCTTCTAGGCAGAGGCACAGGCGCCATCTATGATATTTAATTAAACCTATACAACACAGTTGAGCTTACTACTTGGTTGTTGACCGCAGATTAAAATTAACTGCAACAATGATAGTGACGAAGGTTTTTTACTGGCCACGTGATTGGTAGTAAAACTTACCAGGCATGACTCATAACAATGAGGCAAAGACACAATCAAGAAAGATTGGGTAACATAAGATTCAATGACGGGACAGTTGAGGTTCCTGCAAACACCACACACCATGTTTGTCTGCAAGATGTTACAATATATAAGACTCGGCTTCATTAATTATTAAAGATAAATTTATTTCAACACTCCGCTAATGGTACATAGAATTAAAGGACTATACATCACTAATACACATTTGTGTCAACCAGTAAGATAGAGTGGAGCGAATGCTGATTTGGTGATATTCCTTGATGTTAGTGTCTCTGGAAAAAATAAAAAAACACGCACATACCTCCTCAAATCTACAAGCTTGCAGCGAACTAGTTGGAAAAAATTCAACTGCCGTCCTCCAAGATTATTCCCCTATAAAACCTCTTAAAAGGGGTAAGATCTAATCACAAAAACTAACATTAAAAGGGCAACATACAACAAGACTCCAACTAACAAAACACAGCGTGCAACGCATAAGTAATCGGCAGAGGGGAAAATTACTGTATTTCAGAGCAAGTGGGTGAACCGTAGATCTATCTGTGTGGACTGTAGAGTGAGGAAGACGAAGCAAGTAGGACAGAAGGAACCAGACAAGAGGGGGAGCGGAAGAGCAAGTGACTCGGGAGAGGAGACGCACATAACGATGTATTTATGGAGTGATTATGGAGAGGGAAGTCATTTTGTGTATTCGCTTGCCAAAACTAAAACTACTGAGAAAAGTAAATGGCTCCTTGCCATCCCAGCGCAAAAAAAGAGGGGCGGGGGTAGGGGAGGGGTGGTGGGTCTGGTGAGCAAGTGGAATCTTTGGTCGAGCCGGACCATGTCGAAAAGTCAAAGTCCCTCGCTTTCATATCCCCTCTCGCTCTCTCACTATCTCTCTTCCCCTGTCTCTCTCTCTCTCTCCCTCTTTCTCTCTCTCTCTCTCTCTCTCTCTCTCTCTCTCTCTCTCTCTCTCTCTCTTTCCTCTCAAATTCGACGCCGCCTACGGCACCGCATCTGCTCACATCCTCCGTACCATGTCGACACCAAAAGATCGGAGAAGAGGGGAGGAAGGAAGGCTTGAATTTACTTAAGCTAGATTTTGATTTCTATGTAGGTGATTTCCTGCTACATGCAGAGTGTTAAACTGTGGTTTGTTTTCCCAACAAAAGATCTGAGATCTAAACATTCATGTGTTCTTGTAGGAGAACCCTGATACCATCGAAGACCATGATTTTAGTGGCAAAGAGGTCGACCGTCCTCTCTACTGCGTTCTCCACGATTCCAAGCCTCTCAGGTGTGTGGCCTTTGAAGGAAGTGACACGGGAAGGAGGTTCTACAGCTGTGCTGTGAAAGTTAGTCACTTTCGAAAATCTGAGCTACATTCTTGTTGAATCAAACTATTTGGATATAGGACACACTGTGTAGTCCTTTTAGTTTACATAAAAGGTAAAGGTCACTACTAATTATACATCGCTGTACACAAAAGAAGTGATCTAAACACTCTCATGTTTGTTTACAAAGGGACTTCTATTTAATGGTCAGTATATTCTTCAAAAAAACTCTCTACATAAGTTGACTGCAGAGGTAGCTTCATATTAATTAAAGCTGGCTTAAAAGAAACTAAGTACATTTATGAAATAACTCCACGGACAGCATGGGCGAAGTACCATAATTAGTGATGCGGGTACCTAACCATTGGCGTGCCACATTACACAAACACATCACATAGTTAGTTGAATGAGGTTATAAACCAAGTATATGTGAACTTTATTATATCCCAGAGCTTGTGCAGTAGTATATCAATAGTTTCTATTCATTTTGTTCCTTTTTGTTCGCCGAGAGGCGGGAACTGTGGAGTCGTCGAATGGGTTGACCACCCATGGCCTATCATTATGTAGAGGTGCCTACTCAATCTCTGGGGGATGTTGCATGAGAGCAATGGTGGTAGGAAAGCAAATAATGAAGAGATAAGGAGGCTTAAAATGGAGATTGAACAAGTAAACCTTAAGCTCGAGAATCTTGTTGCAGCCATGGAAAGAACCAATGTAACTACCATGAAGATTGACGGGCAGAAGAAGCAGATGGGTATCGTTGATAAATACGTCAAGCGCATTCAGAAGTCTCTCACAAGTGCCATTCAGTATCTTAAGGACGAGAGGGGTGAGATTAAGCTGGACAGGGATTTTCTGAAGGAGGAGGTGCTTAAGCTGAAGGAGAATAGAAAAAAGATGCAAAGCATCATCTGTGATCTTTTGGGGCAAGGGTTTGCGAACACTGATGACCTCCTGATCATCAAGGCAATCCTCGAAGAATGATCATTAACAATTGCCTTCTTTTGAAATGTTGCAAGGATTACTCGTCTAGTATAAGTTTATGCTTGGACATGGTTATTTGAATAAAGGCAGCTATCTCATTTTTTGCAATCTTTCAGAGGGTGTGTGACGGTCTACGCACATCAAATATTGATCTCTTAAATATTTTATTTTTCAAAGAAACGTGCTGCTAGCGAGGTGCACCTGGCAATCTTTCGTCTTCAATCATTCCACGAGACATGGGTTACAATGATCTAGCAAGGCACAATAGTCACTTTGGCAGGCACGGGGAACCATGCCTATGTAACGTGGCACTGACTGGTCAAAAGCAGGGTCCTATGCGACGTAGGAGCGCCGCACTAGCGCTGACACACATAAAATCTACAATCTACAGAGTCACGCTTACTTCTAAAGCCAACGCACGTCTATGCCTCCATGATTCGAATGTTTGTAGTCAGACATAAACTCTTTTGAGGACATGCATTTCCACGAAAGACATATACAAATTTGCACAGAAGCACAATCGTGAATCTACAACAAGGCGTAACTTTCTGGATCCATCCTGCCTCACGACGTCCCAAATTTCCCCATGGGTCACGTTCAGTCTGAGGTCGCTAGGAGCATAGTTTGAGATTAAGCAGAGTCACGGCCATGCGTGTGTGTGCAAGGAGACAGTGCCGTCCGGTCACTACAAACGCACTGGTTTACATGCACTAGATGGACGATCATTGCGAAACAGGCAAGGAGTTGCCTCTTCTCTTGCAAATGTCTTTGTTCCCTGGTCGACTTCTGCACACAAATATTGTAGCAACAAGATAAAATGACATAAAACTATCAAATTATCAGAACAGCAGGTGCAGAACACAAAAGCATTGTTATAACAAGCTTACAAAACGGTGCAAAAGGTGAATGAATTGTTTGGCCATGTTTAGACAAACCCAAGTCTCGGATTGGCGCGACAACATCTAACTGTATTAGCTTGAGACTAACAGCCCTGTTTCCAGCAGTCACTAGTGAACGGATCTGACAAATCTAGGCATTCAACACGCTTGTGTTTCAAATCCAAGCACAGATGATCACAACATGTTGACAATTTGAGATGGGCGTGTTTGGAAGCTTTATTCTCCCAAAGGAACAACTACTGTTGATGTTCATATAATTCTTGTGTGAAGTTTGAAGGAAAGCGAAACTTAATCCTCATGATCTCTAGCTTCGTTGCATTCAGAATAAAGAACCTCACAAACTCTGTGTACTTCCCGCTTTTTTCATAATCTTCCAGCGTTACTGTCTTTAAATGAATGATGTGTTCTTTGACAAATGCACGGTGCTTGCGATGCCAAATATTTCTTGCACCATCAGCAACGAAACCTCCCTGGAAACACATAAAAGATGAAAGATACTTACGATCTATGGAAGGAGAAAATGAACGATAAATTCTATAACCCCCATCCTAATCAGTTTGTCGAACATTTCCCTACATACATATGTACTTCCTCTGTAAACTAATATAAGAGCGTTTAGAACACTAAAATGGTGATCTAGATGCTCTTATATTAGTTTACGGAGGGAGTATATCTATAATAAAAAAACATGCCCAGATATGGGGTGAATCCATTACAGACAAAATGTAAGACAAGCTTTTTGAGATGCAGGGAGTGCTGCACTATGCATGGTATGAGCTTTTCATTGGGTTTGAGAATCATCACCTCAACAAACAAGTTCTCCAAGTTTGGAAGGCACTTAATCAAATGAATGACCAGGTCCATTTGATAATACATGACCAAAAGCAAGGTTTTGACAAATTTCCGCATTCTAGTTAGGCTAACCGTCGCAAAATCCTTCAGAGAGCATAGAAAATAAAACATAAAATTATCAGAACAAAGGTTGGATGACATGAAACTACTTTCTCAAGCAAATGCAGCTGGAAGTATAGTGAAATGTCAGTACCATAAGACCTTTGGGGTCAAGCGAGATTCTGAATTTGCCTAATGTCTCCAGTTTAGGTGCAGAGACGATGAGTACCTCCATGTTATTGCTCTTGATATCATAGTTCGACCGTTGAAGTGAAGGGGCATCCTCGATGATGAATTTTCCTTTCTCACCATGGATGCCGATGCTTACAAGATTCAGTGAATTTATTATGATGCGATGGCTTTCTCTATTACAAACAAGCAGCAGGCACTCGAGTGCAGGGAAACTAGAGTTGATTATGCTTTGCAACGAAAAGTCTGATATATCAACCTCAATAAGCGAAATTCTCTTGACTAGTGGTAGTTCAAGCGCCTGTACACAATGGTCTGGTATCTGGCAACACGCGAAGCTGATTGTGCGCAGAGAATAGGAAAACTGGAAGAAAGACTTCGTTAGTGAGGGCGTAGATGAAGAGCATGTGTGTGATAGTTTGACAATTTGTTTCACAAATCGTGGGAATAGGTAGTAAAACTCAAGCACCTGGAGATTGTTCAATCTGGAGGACACAAGCCAGGCATGCACAGTAGAGGGTCCGCACTGGAGGTAGCACGTCGATATGCAAAGACGGAGAACTGCACCCTCATGGCTGGTGAGGATGGAGTCTCGAAGGCACGAACCATCATCAGGAACTGTTTTTCCATGATGCCAAGTTCCGATGTATCGTATGCGAGCAAGCTCCTCGCTCTAGGTAGAGGCCCTACTAATGATCTCGATATGAACTGTTTCTAGGGCGTTAAAAATATGAGTGACAAGGATCTCACGATAGTCCAGATTCAGAGGAGCGGTGTGCCAAATAGGGCGCCACCGACGTACGAGGATTCGAGTGCGGATGCCGTCCTTAGTGGAAAGACGGGAGATGACCTCACCGGGGACGGCGTCCGGGAGGTCGCTTATGCGGTTCAGACCATACTTCTCTTCCTGATCCTTGGAATTAGTAGGCGCACCCTTGCCGCTTCCAGCCACTGCCGCCAAACCACCAGAGAACGGCGTCGCCGGTGGCGCAAGCCTCGCCCTCTTGGTGCATGGCACACCAGAGTGGATCTCCATCTTCGTATCAATTGTTGGGTTCGCGCCACCTGCGAGCACTGCTATATGTGGCATGGATCTGGAAAGACGGCTAAGCGTAAATGGGGACAGGAGGGAATGTGAGAGGAGTGGAGGGATCGAAGGGGCGGTTGGAGAGCAACTACATTCTTAATATTGATATTATTTTCCCTGCAAAATAAAAAAAATATTGACATTACTTCTTTCTTGTCGAGGAAGGAAACGAGGCACGACCTTTTAGAAAAGGGAAGCACTACCCTGCATGCAATAGAGGCACGCTCGTCGATCGGAATAGCAAGAGCAGGTTGTACATATGGCATGCTTCTCTGCAGTGTAAACATTTCCGCTTTGTGAGCAGAGCCATCGATTTACACGAAGCAAAGGCACAGTAATTTGCGAGCAACGTACATGCACAGGCATGGCTGCGAAGCTAGCGATGGCACACTTTTAAACAAAGCACATGCACAGTCATTCCACGACAAGCACGTCTCGATTTGCAGAAAGAGCGTTGTCATGGTTCTACAGGACGCATTGTTCTAGACTGTGGAGCATGTTTCCACCGAAACATTCACCACAGGGTCACGGACATACACAGAGGTAGTGCAGTGCAGTGACAACAAACACACAGTTTTATAGGTACAAGAAGCACGAGGGCCTCTCTATTGTAAAATATTTCTGCTATCACGCTATTTGGAGAGGCACGGTCATCACACCACACATGACTGCATGTTCTAGATGTTTTCAGTCGCTCGTTCTATTCACAAAGATAGCCACACACTCACTCAATCATATCAGCAAGGTTGGAGTCTCTTGAAAAGGCTGTAACATGAAATGGAAATAAAGTAGATAGATTTTTGAGCTTGTGAGTTGCTTCACGGCTGAAGAGCACAAAAACAAGTTCCTGACAAGCTTACAGACGGTGCATAAAGTCCAAGCTAGAAATCCAAACAGGAAAGCATGCAACAACACCTATCGCTGTCACTTGGATAACCTTTTTCGGCATTCACAGGTCAATGGATCCGGCAAATCCAAGATTGGACACTGGTTTGTCCAGTGTACTTTTAAATCCAAGTTCATATGCCTACAATACCCTGACAATACAAGACGAGCACGTCTAGAAGCCTTGTTGCCCCATTGAAGCACCTCTTCTTGATGTTCGTAAAATCCTTCAGTGATGTCTGGGGGGGAGCGAAACATGAGCCTCAAGGTCTCTAACTCCTGTGCGTTCAGAATAAAGAACGTTGCAAATTCAATGTTTTTCTTGCAGTGTACATATTTTTCCAGTGTTACTGTCTTCAGACGAATATCATGCTATTTGAGAAACACCCGGTGCCGGTGACGCCAATTATTTGTTACACTTTCCTCACGACATACTCCTCCCTGAAAATGCATGGAGAGTGAGAATACTCAACGAATACAAGGGGGGAGAGAGGCTTCCAATATAGTACACTATGCATTGTATGTGCTTTCAATGTGCCTGGAAATCATTACCTCGATAAACAGGTTCTCTAGGTTAGGAAAGCATCGCATCAAGGCAACAACCTTGTTCAGATTTAATGACATGTGGATAAGCAGGGTCTTGACAGATTGAACCACCATTGATAGGCTGACCACAGACAAAGCCTACATCAAGCACATATCATAAAACTAGATGGATAAAGGTTGCATGACATGAAACTTGGGCACTGGAACAAATATAGCTAAAGAGTATAGTGCAAAAGGTGAGTACCTCGATAACTGTAGAGCCAAACACAATCTTGGATTCAGGAAATCCTTCGTAAAAATTGCCCAGACACTCAAGTTTAGGTGCAGAGAAGACAGTTATCTGCAAGTGCCGGCTCTGAATCATGAATCAATCGTTTAGGTGAGGGCGCATCCTCGACAACGAGTTCACCATTCTCAGAAAGGTTACAGATAACTTCAACTTTGGCTGAGTTTATTCTGATGCAGTGGTCCAGGTTATTGCAAACAAGCAGGAGCCACTCGAGGGCAGTGCAACCATGGTTCATTATGCTTTGCAATGAGACGTCTGATATATCAACTTCCAAAAATGAAAGCCTCTTAAGCAGTGGAAGTTTAACCAATCGTGCATACTTATTGGGTATCTAGCAAAGAGCAAATGTGACGGTGTGAAGTGAGGAGGAAAATAGCAGCGTGGAAGTCGGTGGTGAGGGCACGGACGGAGAGATTTCATGTGGTAGTGTGATGGTTTTTCCCATGAAATGTGGGAACATGTAGTAGAACTCGAGAACGTGGAGATTCTTCAGTCTTGGGGATCGAAGGCAGGCGTCGACTGTAGAGGGTCTGCAGTGGAGGTAGCATGCCGGAATGCAGAGGCGATGAACGGCGCCCTCATGGCCGGACATCACCGCTTCCGGAAAGCTCAAATCATCAACGTCTGGTTGAAAACTGCATTGAGTTCCAAAATATCTAATGCGAATGACATCCTTGCTGGGGAGCATGGAGACTACGTCGATATGAGCTGTTTCTAGGGGCTTAAAAAGACGAGCGACAGGGATCCCTCTACAGTCGAGATTGAGAGGAGCAATGCAGCATAAAGGACGCCTCCGACGTGCAAGGATTTGAGTGAGAATGCCCTCCTTAGTGTACAGACGGGAAATGATCGTACCGAGGACACGGTCTGGGAGGTCGCTGATATGGTCCGGGCAAGACTCCTGCTTCTCCGAACCATTGAGCGGGCCCGCACCGCTTCCGGCCGCTACCGCCATACCCCCAGAGGAGGGCGTCGCTAGTGGCGCAAGCCTCGCCTTCTTGTTGCTCTGGGCTCCTCGCCGGATCTCCGTCTCCATCTCCATTGCTCCGCTTACGAGCAGCGCTCTATACAGTGTGGATTTGAACTAACGGTTAGGTTTTCACTGCGCGCGGATCCAAGTGTGGGGAGGGGAGGGGAGGGGACGGTGACCAGTTGGACGACAACTATAAATTATCTTTTTTTCTTCCCTGTTGCGGAAGAAAACAAAGCACGACCTTTTAGATACGAACACACTATCCTACATGCATCAGACACACGCAAGTCGATCAGAAAGACAAGAGCAGGGCTCTGCTTTACAACTCGAGTCTCCCCAAATTCAAGAATTTTTCACTGACACGAGCACTCTGTGAGTAGTGTCATTGAGAATTAACAAACCAGATGCATGGCACAGCCTTTGTGATCAAAATGTTTTTCCGCAAACATCATGTTTACTTTGTGAGGCAGGGCTCTGAAGCTAGCCTAGGCACGGTTTTAAATAAAGCACAGGCACGGTGCTTCCATGACAAGCACGTCTCAATTTCTAGTAACAGCACTGTAATGAACCTACAGGATGCACAGAAAACCTAACTGTCTTTACGACCACTCGTGTCTGCTCTCCTCCTCGCTTAACTCAGTTTGATCCGCCCGCAGTGAAAACCTAGCCGTCTTTCCAGATCCACACCACATATAGCGGTGCTCGCAGGCGGCGCGAACCCAGCAATGGAGACGAAGATGGAGGTCCACTCCGGTGCGCCATGCACCAAGAGGGCGAAGCTCGCGCAACCGGCAACGCCGTCCTCTAGTGGTTTGGCGGTAATGGCGGGAAGCGACGAGCATGCGCACACTGATTCCAAGGATCGGGAAGAGGAGTCTGGTCCGGACCGCATCAGCGACCTCCCAGACACCGTCCTCGGTGAGATCATCTCTCGTATCTCCACAAAGGATGGCATCCGCACTCAAATCCTCGCACGTTGGTGGCGCCCTGTTTGGCGCACCGCTCCTCTGAATCTGGACTGCCGCGAGATCCATGTCGCATGTCTTTTTAAGCCTCTAGATCAAGTAGATTTCGAGATTATCACCGCGAACTCCACCACACTGGAGGAACTCATCCGCATATCATTCACTGGAACCTTTTTTAGAGAACAACATATCGGTGAAGATGATTTGTATGATGATTTGTACCATCCAGAGGCCATCCTCTCCGGCCATGAGAGCACAGTTCACCGCATATGCATACCGACGTTATACCTCTCGTGCAGGCCCTCAACCGTCGATGCCTGGCTTGTACCCATCAGATTGAACAATCTCTAGGTTCTTGAGTTTTATTACATGTTCCCACCATTTTCTAGACAACAAGACATGGTTCATTCCCATGCCCTTCGCTTCTGCCATCACCTCCAGCATTCTACCCTCATATTTCCTCCTCTCTCCAAACCGTCGCCTTTGCTCTTTGCAAGTTACCAGAAAATTATGTACGGGTGCTTAAACTACCACTGCTCAGGAGACTCTCCCTTGTGGATGTTGATTATATCAGACGTCTCATTACAAAGCATCATCTACTCTTGTTCTCCTGCACTTGAGTCTCTGCTGCTTGTTTCGACAGTCAAGAACCATTGCATCAGAATAAACTCCCCTAACCTCATAAGCATTGGCATTTGTGGTCACCATGGGAAAGTTGTTATGGAGGATGCCTCCTCACTTCAGCGGTTGCTTTGCGATGATCGTAGCAAGAACTTCCGGATAGTCATCAACTCTGCACCTAAACTAGAGGTCATGGGCAAAACATCCCATATTTTTTTATGAAACCAGCAATGCAGATGACCGGATACTTATTCAGGTACTAACTTTTAACAATACATTCACCTGCATTCGTTGGGACAAACAAGTTCCATGTAATTCAACCATATGTTCTAGCGTACTAATAATATGTTGTATTCTACATTAAGTGTTTGCCGACAGTCAGCACATCCGCAGTGGTTCATTCTGTCAAGACGTTGCTTATCAGCATGGATTATAATCTCAGCGCAGTCTCTACCTTGGTGCACTGCTTCCGAAGCTTGGAAAACTTGTATATCGAGGTGATGGTTCTCACACACATACCATGCATGGTGTAGTACTTCGTTCATCTACGGAGGCCTCACTTACATCCGCATGTAATGGACAAAGATGTATTGTAGAATTTTTTCTTCACTTTCTCTCTCTATAGACCTTAAGAATTTTAAATATTCATGACTATTTAGGGAGGAGTCTTTGATGAAGAAAGTCTTACGAACGACTGTTCTCGTGAGCACCATCACGATGTCCATTTGAAGTCAGTGATGCTGGAAGGCTATGTACAATGCGAGAAAACCATTCAATTTGCGACATTCTTTATACTCAACGCAAGACGGCTGGAGACTATCAGGATTAAGTTTCTTCTTCACGAAGACTTGACGGAACGATTTTACAAACAACAATAAGAGGTGCTTCAGTGGGACAGAAAGGCTTCTAAACATGCCTGCCTTAGGTTGTTGCCTAGTTGCAACCACAAGCACTTGGATTTAAGGCACGCACGCATTGAGCACCTGGATTTATCTGATCCATTCACTTGTAACAGCTGAAAATAGTGTTGGAATGGGATGTTGCTGCCAATTTCCATTTTGGGTTTTACGTAGGCAAGGTAAAACAATGCCCTTACCTTTTTCTCAATCTATAAACCTTGACAATGGCATTGCCGTTGGGCTGCGCACCCTTGAAGGACCTCGCAACTGCTAAAATAAAACTAATTTGTCTGCCTTTATCATGCTGCAACAACATTTTATACCATGCATAGTAAGCAAAATTATTTTTACTCCCCGCCGAGTGATCCCTTTAAAGATAGTGTCCGGGTAATCACTGATTCCCTCTGGGACGAGATTCTTGTTCATCTTATTCAGGTCCAGTGGGCAGACCCTTGCCGATCCTCGCCGCTTCAACCACAAACACACAACCACAAACGAAGGCGTTGATGATTCACATCAGTCTCGATCTCCTAGTAATAGAAACACCAGACTTGATATCCGTCTCTGCTGCAGGGTTTCTCTCCACTTATGGAACTTAAAAGGATAATTGATGTGACTTGTCTTGGAATCTAATACTTTTGTTGGAGTTCGAAAAAGGAATAAAAATAAAGTCTGGATATGTGTCACTGTTGTCGCACGGTTTTAAAAAGCACAGGCGTGAAGTCTCTATAGCCATGGTTCTGTACCAAGTAGAGTCAAGACTTGTGCACTCCTGAACACGTGGACCTTCGTGGCTTTGCGAGTTTCAGTGTTAAAGGGTCACAGGCATTTGCTTACAGCCCACAAAGGCATGGTGTGGTATTTTTTAGAGTTTTGTGTTTGTGTTCCGAATGAGTCGGTGGACTCGTTCATAAGGAGAGGCACGGACGTCAAGCCTATGGAGGCATAGTCTAGTATTATATAGGGTCATGTTCGTGCATTTATTGTGAAAACCCAACGGAATTGGGTTCAGATGTCAAAACCCACTGTTTACTTTGCGAGGCAATGAATGCCTGATTCGATAGACGCGGTTTTTAAAAGCATGGTCGTGAAGTCTCTACAGTTACCGTTCTGTACCAAGTAGCGTCATGTCTTGTGTACTCATGAAGGCATGGTCATGGCTTTCTGTGCGAAGCCCACAAAGGCATTGTATCGTGTTATGTAGAGTCACGTTCGTGTGTCTTTGTGTTCCAAATGATTCTGTCGACTCTTCAGCAAGGAGAGGCAAGGGTGTGAAGCCTGCGGAGGCGTGGTCTGGTTTTGCCTAGAGTCACGTTTTTGTTTTACCCACGAAACTACTTTTAGATGCCAACACTTTGTGTTTACTCTGTGAGACACGCAATGGTCGATTTGAGAGACAGAAAGAGGCACACGTTTATTCCCACATTTCCACATGCCTGGGGACTATGACATAAAAGCAACATAAACATAAAAACACAAAAGGGTATATTTATTTTATCAGTTGGGAGCTCCTTCGTGGTTGCGCACAACACAAAAACAAACAAAGCTTACAGAAAGTGCAAAGAGTACAACTGTTGTTTAACTAACAATGTTTACACAAAACGCGAACTCAAAAAGGTCACGACAGCAAATAACTCCCAAGAAATTGAACAACTAACCCCAGACCTGATTTCAGCAACCACATCTGAATGGATCCATCAAATCCAGATACTCAACATTCCTATTTCTTAAATACTGATGCACATGACTGCAACTTGGTGATAATCTAAGAAGAGCGCGTTTAGAAGCCCTTTTGTGCCACAACATAACCCTTTCTTGCTCTTTGTAAAATACTTCAGTGAACTCTGTGGGAGGGAAGAGAAACTAATGTTGATGGTCTCCAGATCCTTTGCATTCAGAACAAAGAACGACACAAATTCTTCGTTACCCCGGGAGGGATCATAACTTTCCAGTGTTACTGTCTTCAGACAATTGTCGTGACGTTTGAGAAACTGCCGGTGCCTACGATGCCATTTGTTTTTTCATTACGATAAGGCAACCGTCCATAAAATATACATCAAAGGTTGAAAACACTTAGCGTCTATGTAGAAAAAGATAGAGTATATAGAAAAACCAAATGAAACAACTAATTCTACGACCCCCGTAACAAGAAGTTTGACATAGACTTGTCTAGATATGGATGTATCCAACAATAAATCATGTGCAGGTATGGGTGCATCCAATTCAGTCAAATTTAAGACAAGCATTTTGAAATGGAAGGATTACTACAATATGCACATTTGTGAAGATCATCACCTTGACAAACAACTTCTCCAATTTTGGAAAGAATTGCAACAATTCAGCGACGATGTCCACTTTATGACGCATGCAGATAAGCAAGGTCTTGACAGATTGTCGCATCGTTGTTAGACTAACCGCCCCCAAACTCTTCATGAAAATTAACAGAAGATGGATCACAAAACTAATAGAATAAAGGTTTGATGAAATAAAACTTGTTTCCTCTCAAACAAGATGAAGCTGGAAGTATTATGAAAACTCAATACCTCAAGACATGTGAGACCACGCGTATCCAGTTCAGGTGCAGACACAGCGGTTACCTCAGAGTCCTCACTCTGCATGAAGAATAAAACATAGATCATTAACTTAATAGAACAAACATCGGAACAAGTGCAGCCCTATTCCGATACATGGAAAGTTAGTACCTCAAGACATGTGGAGGCAGACATGAACACGAATTCAGCTAGCGTCTCCAGTTTAGGTGCAGAGACAACGATTATCACCGAGTGGTAGCTGTCTTTATCATGGGTCAACCGTTGAAGAGAAGGCGCATCCTCAATAATGACTTCTCCATGTGCACAACAAATACCAATGCTTACAAGGTTAGACGTGTTTATTATGATACGACGACCTCCCCTACTGCAAACAAACAACAGGGACTCAAGTGCAGGACAACTAGAGTAGATTATGCTTTGCAGCGAGACATCTGATATATCAACTTCCACAAGCGAGAGCCTTTTGACCATTGGTAGCTTAAGCATCCCTACATAATTGTCTGGTATTTGGCAAAGAGCAATGCCAAGGGTGTGCAGTGAAGAGGAAAACTGAAACACGGATATAGGTGCTGAGGGCGCAGATGAAGTGCGCACATCCAGTAGTGTGACCTCTTGCGTCACGAATCCCGGGAACAGATGGTAGAACTCAAGAACCTGGAGATTGTTCAACTTCGAGGATCGGAGCCAGGCATCAACGATGGAGGGTCTGCACCGTACGTAGCACGCCGGGATGGAGAGGCGGCTAACCGAGCCCTCATGGCCGGATAGGATGGACTCCGAAAGACTCACAACATGAGCGATAGATTTGTGAGAGGGCCGAGTTCCGGAATAGCATTTGCGGACGCGCACCTCGGAGAAGGCAAACAACTTGTAGGTGGTCTCGATGAGAATTTTTTCTCCATCGTTAAAAAGACGAGCGACAGAGATCTCGCGGCAGTTGAGATTCAGAGGAGCGGTGCGCCATAAAGGACGCCACCGACGAGCGAGGATTTGAGTACGGATGCCCTCCTTCATGGGGAGACAAGAGATGATCTCACCTAGGATGACGTCCGGGAGACCGCTGATGTGGTCCGGACGACATCCCTCTTCTTCCTCCTCGGATTGAGAGGGAGCATGTCAGGGATATGGTTAGTAGGTATAAACCGGCTATTGTAAACCGGCTTAGTTATATTATACTTGGTTTTAATATTTTAGTAGAGACTACGGCCCATGAGGTTTCAAGGCCCATGTATAGAAGTATGGTTTATAAACCGCCAAGAGATGTAACTTGAGAGATAAGAAAGAAAAGACAGAGACCGGGGCGGACACGATTATGAGCCGGCCTCGGGACTCTGTAAACCGGACCAGGCGTTGCCTCTATATAAAGGGACGGCCTGGACGGTTCAGGGACAGGCAACAATCAATCCGTCGAGACACAGGCAAAGCGAATCCGCTCCCTGTAAACCGACGCCCAAGCAATACCAAACCAACTAGACGTAGGCTTTTACCTTCTCCGAAGGGGCCGAACTAGTATAAATCCTTTGTGTCCTTTGTGTGCCATGAATCCTTCCAAGCTAACCCGTGCGATGGTTCCATCATTAAGTCCGCTAAACCGGACATCTGCCGTGTTATTTCCACGACAGTTGGCGCCCACCGTGGGGCTCGCGCACGGTGGTGTTGAGTTCTTGGAGGGATCTCTTCCATGGATCGAGAAGTTTGCAATATTCCTCGGAGGAAAAAATAACCGGTTTGGAAGGATCTACATCAGCGTTCATCAATCTGGATCTACAATCGCTGAAGAATATAAATCGAGCCACTATTTTTTGACCAAAGTCATCGGGATCAACAGAGCCACCACAAGTCGCCGAGGAAGACCTGTTATCATTGTTTCCACGTGAAGATTATGATCAAACTGGCGGCACCATTGCTCGTTTCGGCCAAGGCTCATCTCGAGCCACCTGTGGCCGTAACAAGCCTTGCCGAATCCGAGTGCCGCGTGTTGCTGTAGGCCAAAGTCGCCGGTTGGAGGCCTGCCAGGATTTTCCGTTATAGTATCGATGGGTACTATAGCTGCGTCCGACACTGACACGAAGACCAAGTCGCGAAACCATGGTCAAACCTTCAGGATCAGAAGGACTCAAATCAATAAATGGCCACGTAAAATAATATTTTAGGTACTATGTCACGTGAACATGCATGTTCGGACCACAACCCGGAGGAAGTCACGGATGCCCATTGGTAAAAGAGCAACCACGGCCACGACCCGGATTCGCGTCGCCGAGCTGCAACAGGATTGACTCTAGTCAATGCCGAGACCCACCTGTGAGACGCTGGACCTACCGATCTGATCCGAACCGCCGTCTGTTGAGCCGCTTCGGATGTAAGCCTTTGAATCGCTGCACCTCGTGCCACAAGGCGCGCGATCAGCCTCTCCGGCGGATCCCTCTTCTATACTGTCCACGGCTGCGGCCGAGTATTCACCCTCGCCGAAGCAGACCTGTTGACCGGCCAACATTGTCGCGGCTCCTCCATGGTGCAGCCATCGAGTCATCACTGCTCCATCAGTCTCCGCCCCTGTGGCCGGCTTCAGCCGCCATCGCCGGCCGCCGTGCTCGCCATCTGATGGACCCCGTCGAGCCGTCACGGACGTGCTTTTGAGCCGCCGTCCCTCTGCCACATCGCGGTGTTCTCACGGCCGTGGGGCCGCCGCCTTGTTGACCTCGAGCCATCGAGCAGGTCGCCTGCGCTTCGAAGTTGATTCCGCTTTGAGTCGCCGGATTCGCCCTCAAGCCGCCACGGCCTCAGTCAGCGTCGTCGGGCCACCCTCACCTTGTGCCGCCCTGCGTCACCCGGCCCTGTTGGATCGAGCCGCCTGGCTGCCTCCGAGAGCCGCCCTTACCTCCACCATCAGGCTGCTTCGACGTCAACCGCCCAGTCTCGCGGCCGCCTCGGATTAGCTACTATGGTGATCAAATCAAAGATTGCAGAGAAAAACAGAGTCATACATTGGTCAGAGCAATGATGATGGTACGGGTCTGTCTTAACTTCAAGACGCCATGGATGTGCTTCGACGCCGCGGTTCGCTTAAAAACTGATGGCAGTTGCCTGAAGAAAGGAAAATGGGGAGCTGACCGGGGAGTTGAGAAATACCGCCTCCGTTCCTTAATATGAGAAACGGAGGGAGTAAAAGAAAGAGGCCGCAGCCCTCTGAAGTTCTCCAGATGGTTTCCCACATTATCCAAAGTCAGAAGATAATTGTAGTATTATTTTACAAAGTGCTACGTATTTTAGTACATGCACGGGGCAAACCTTTCAGGAAGGCATTCAAGAACAGTTAGTGCTGCTGATGGCTACCAACAACTCTGATGCAACCTCTCTACGGGAGATTAAGATCAACGGAAATTAAACGTACATCAGTACGAGCTGTCTTTTTCATCTGACTATATCCAGCGCTATCCAGGTGCTATCTCTTCTACGTACTTTATCTACACATATTAAATCGCTTGAGAACAATTACTCGGGTTCGCAATATATTTTTTGCAGGATAATTGTAAAGATGGTGTCAGGCCATACCTATAAAGTGTGCGTTAGCATCATCATGCAACGGCGTCTGCGACCACTTGTTGTTCAATGGGTGGGCACAAGCCGCTGCCCCCACGATCTGGTCTACATCGACTTACCCGTCTGCGCCAGTTTACAACGCCGCAGACAATCCGCCTTCGCGGCTGATTCACGCGTCTGCACCAGTTTTACAACACGGAGGACAATTTGCTCGTCCACGCCGGTTTACAACCCCACAGCCGGTTTAACTGTTTGAGCCGCCTCTGATACTGTAGTCGTTTTACTGTCCACCCTGTGATCCGGTCTATTCAACATACCGGTTCAAATTTATTCAGGGCATATGCACTCAGCAACAATAAAACTCCCTGAAGAGCATGAGGTCACATCTGGCTCAAAGAGGACGCTTCATGGAGGCCCTCTGGACAGTCGGGTTCACCCGCATTCAGTGATTGGCTAAAGCTCTTATGGACAGTCGGATAAACCCACAGGTTCAGGAGGAACCCTGGAGGCCCCTTGGGACAGTCGGTTTGCCCACGTCCCATTGATTGGCTTGGTTTGAGTTTACGGTTCCTTCGGCCCTCTGAACAGTTGATACGCTCACGTTCAGTGATTGGCTAGGCCCCTTGGGACAGTCGGTTTGCCCACGTCCCATTGATTGGCTTGGTTTGTGTTTACGGTTCCTTCGGCCCTCTGAACAGTTGATACGCTCACGTTCAGTGATTGGCTAGGCCCCTTGG